>CM054114.1:170254322-170639322 GCA_028673005.1 Tanypteryx hageni | reverse complement strand
ATAAGAAAATCAGAAAACCATGGATCACGAAGGAAATGCTAGAGAAAATGAATGAGAGACGAAAATGGAAAAACGTTAACAAAGAAGAAGGTAGAGCCAACTATAGGCGTATAAAGAATGAGTTGAGAAGGGTAACAGATAAACCTAGAGAAAATTGGATAAAAGGAAAATGAATACGGATGGGAAGATAGTCTCAGAAACAAAGGATGTAGCACAGGTATGGGAAGAATACATTAAGGAATTATACAGCAAACAGGCAGGAGCGGCAAAAATAGAACTGGAAGATGAAGAAAACATTGAAGAAGACAACTTAGGACCAAGTATTTTGGAGAGCGAAGTAGAAAATGCGATAGTGGAACTAAAGAAGGGGAAAGCCACGGGTAGCGATGGAATACCGGGTGAGATACTTAAAGTCATAGGATCAGAAGGACTAAAAGCGATCACGAAATTATTTATTAAGATTTACGACACGGGGGAGTGGCCTCAGGATTTCCTAAAAGTAACAATGATCCCTCTAAAGAAGAAGCCAAAGGCAATGCAGTGTAAAGATTACAGAACGATAAGCCTTCTGTCATACACATCGAAGATCATCACGAGGATTCTTAATAAAAAGCTGGAGAAAAAGGCAGAAGAAATACGAGGGGAAGATCAATTCGGTTTTAGAAAAGGACGAGGAACTAGAGATGCTATAGGAGTAGTTAGAATCATATCAGAAAGGGCAATAGAGTACAGTCAAGATATCTGCGCATGTTTCGTAGACTGGCAGAAGGCCTTTGTCAGAGTAAATTGGGTAAAGTTGATGAAGATATTAAAGGATATAGATGTAGACTGGAAAGACAGGAGATTGATTAGGAATCTATATGTGAATCAAATTGTAAAGGTCAGGTTTGAGAATGTGGACACCTGCGGAATAAATATCGGTAGAGGATTAAGACAAGGCTGCTGCCCATTGCCAACCCTAATCAATATATATGGAGAAAGTCTAATGCAAGAAGCTTTAGAAGGTACAGGAGATTTCAAAATCGGAGGAAAGATTATAAGAACAGTAAAATACGCAGATGATCAAGTACTTCTAGCAAGAAAGGAAGAGGAGCTACAAAAAATGATAAATAGACTAGTGATAACAGGTAGAAAATACGGTATGGAAATAAATACAGAAAAATCCAGGGTCATTCGAATATCGGGTAAAGAAGAGAATCTGAACATAAGTATTGTGGGAAAGCCTTTAGAACAAGTTTCAGACTATAAATACCTTGGAAGCATCATAACAAGAGAAGTAAAATGTACGGATGAGATTAGAACTTGAATAGGAAAAGCAAAAGCGGCTTTCAGGAGAAAGAAACAACTACTTACAGGGAATATAAGGGAAGATATCAGCAAGAAGTTGATAAAATGGTATGTATGTAGTATAGCATTGTATGGGGCAGAAACATGGACGCTTAGGAAAAATGACATCAAATACTTGGAAAGCTTTGAAATGTGGACTTGGAGGAGAATGCTGAAGATAAAATGGACAGATAGGATGAAAAACGATGAAGTGCTACGAAGAATAGGAGAGAAGCGAATGATTATACAGACTATCAGAAAGAGGAAGGCTAACTGGGTTGGGCATTACCTGAGGAGAGAGAGTATGATCAAAGATGTGTTAGAAGGAAAACTAGATGGTAGGAAAAGGTTTCAGCTGATAGACGATTTGAAAGGGAAAGAGAGTTATCAAGATATGAAGAGGACAGTGGAAAATAGGAGTATATGGAGAACCGGGTTTAACCAAGAATAATCACGGACCTGTCTACCGACAGACTACCTATGATGATGATATTAACTTAAGGAAAAGGAACGGTAGTGATGATGGTGGCAACAAGGTGTTGAAGGAAGCTCAGCGGACACTTACCAAGTTGATATATATAACCCTAACTATAAATCGCATCGCATTGAAATCTACCCTTCCCCTTGGATTTTGGAATTGGCTCATATGTTTGCACCAGATTTGACCAGACCTGTATGTGACCATGAATGGAACATATTAGAAATACGAGAAAGGGGAGAGTTGTTCCTTAGTGAAGACGAGTCTTTCTGCTGATATTCGACATTTACTAGTAAATTTATCGTTCTACGTTTGGTTAGATATTAAAGATTTTAGTTTCGTTATTTTTATTTACTTTTTAATAACTTCGTTCTACAAATTTCACTAGCTTAAATATATTAAAAGAAGAAACAATTTTGTCCACTTCCACAGTTTAGTAAAGAGCAAGCGATTAGAATATAATGCAATTCCACAGTTACACCTTCGGTAGTGAGTTATACCTCAAATCTAATTTTTTCAGCTATTTTTTTAAACTTCTAAAATGATGTGGGTGGATAAAAGAGTCGGGGAATGTTGTAAAAATTGTCACTATTCGCAAAATGTGGTTTTGGGAAATCCGATGAGCAATAAATCGAAACTCCCCAAGAAGAAAACGAAGGAACAATTCTGAAGAACGTTTGTGAGGTGGCAAGCATTGATGACATGCATTTAGCAGAAGGCGTGGATTGTTACGAAGATATTTCAAGAAACTGGGAAGAAACATTTTTTCGGAATATCGCTAATAATGGAAATGAAGAAGTTGATAAAATTGATGAAGACGAAGTGAACGAAACCAGAGGCAGACAAACTAACAATTGACGAACTCTCTTCGTGTGACTCGCTAACTGAGGTCCATGTTTTGTGAAAATAACTGCCAGGATGAACAAAAAATTATTGATTGTTTGGACTTTTTTAGAAAACAAAATAAAGTACATAATAGTGTCTAAAAAGTTGAATCAGAAAAGGTGACAGTTAACTCTACACCAGTTTTTCAAAAACTAATGCCTCGCTAAAAGCATGTGTCTTTAAGGTTAAAATGAAGTTTTTGTTATTTTAAGAAAAAACTTTACTTTTTATAACTTTGTGCTACATTTCAATTGCGAATTGAATTTCTGTAGAATTATAAACAAGGTAATAAAAGTATTTTCTCAGTACAAGTTCTCACGCCAGTTGGTAGCCACTCGAAGAGAGGCAGTTAGTGTATAAACTTCATGATAATCATGACATCTGACCTGACCACCACGCCTATTTCTATCCATCATGTACCCTCACCTACAGGCCTGCAGTGAGTGTCATCCTTTATTTATCAACCATTCATTTATTTAATTTAATTACGTACGTATTAGAATTTTATTTTACATGCAGTTTTGAAAGTTTTTCTTTAATTTCTTAAATGATCAACTTTATCAGTAAAACTGTTGTTATTGTTCTTTCCACCCGCTTACTGAGGATTTGCTGTCTAAGCGAGAATATTTTCGCCTTTTCCCCATTTAAATAAACTTAAAATGTCGAACTCAACTTGATGTGGACAAAGTTATGGACTTACGAACTGGATCCGACTGCCGATCATTTTCATGTTTTAGGTTCTATTCAGCTTCTTAATGTGTGCGCTTAAGGCCGCTTACTGCATGAATTTTCGTAGTAGTAATTTCGTATCATTTTTGCCCCATTTTATAACTCATTTACCATATGTTCTCGAATTTTATTCTATGCATTTGAAAAACTAATTATGCACGAGGTTCATACGAGCAACTAATTTTTTTATGTTATAAATTTATAGATGCATGTAGCATGTATTTGTATATGTGATCAACGGAAAACCTCCGTGTTTTCTAAAGGACTTGCGTATTTTGTAAAATAAAGTTCTTCTCGAGATTTCTTCAATCCTACAGTTCGCCCTAGGTATTCTGACTGTCGTGTAGGCTCAAACCCTATTAGACGACCACCTGCCTTGACACCACTATTTTCAGGAACCGTCAGTGGTCGCAATAGACAGGTTCCACTACATACATACGTATGCATGTACGTTACGTAATTTAAGTGAACTAAAGATGGGATATATTTGGAGGGAGAGAGATTATACATGAAAGTTTAACCCTATAATATTGTTGATTAAAGTATATTTGGTAGGTCATTTACCACTAACTCTAATGAACAATGACTAACTAAACTTTAGGCACAGAATTAAAATTACTTTTATATTATTATTTATACTATTTTCAGGAACCGTCAGTGGTCGCAATAGACAGGTTCCACTACATACATACGTATGCATGTACGTTACGTAATTTAAGTGAACTAAAGATGGGATATATTTGGAGGGAGAGAGATTATACATGAAAGTTTAACCCTATAATATTGTTGATTAAAGTATATTTGGTAGGTCATTTACCACTAACTCTAATGAACAATGACTAACTAAACTTTAGGCACAGAATTAAAATTACTTTTATATTATTATTTATACTATTTTCAGGAACCGTCAGTGGTCGCAATAGACAGGTTCCACTACATACATACGTATGCATGTACGTTACGTAATTTAAGTGAACTAAAGATGGGATATATTTGGAGGGAGAGAGATTATACATGAAAGTTTAACCCTATAATATTGTTGATTAAAGTATATTTGGTAGGTCATTTACCACTAACTCTAATGAACAATGACTAACTAAACTTTAGGCACAGAATTAAAATTACTTTTATATTATTATTTATACTATTTTCAGGAATCGTCAGTGGTCACCATAGACAGGTTCCACTACATACATACGTACGCATGTACGTTACGTAATTTAAGTGAACTAAAGATGGGATATATTTGGAGGGAGAGAGATTATACATGAAGGTTTAACCCTATAATATTGTTGATTAAAGTATATTTGGTAGGTCATTTACCACTAACTCTAATGAACAATGACTAACTAAACTCTAGGCACAGAATTAAAATTACTTTTATACTATTATTTATACTATTTGCTGATTTTTTAAAAATTCTGAGGTGAAAACTATTTTTTTAAATTTTGGCTTTATTTGCGATGTTATCTACAATGTTTGTTTTTAATAAAACATTAGTTTAAAATAAAATTAAATAAACAGTGTTAGATGCAATGGTCGGTGGTCGTGGCATGGAATTTCGTCTCAATATTGTCAAATCTTTAACAAACCAAACTATTACTTGAAACTACATCGTATTTTCATTTTATGTCATTTGGAATCTTCTTTTCCCCGTATAATCTTTATTTATCAACCGATTTTGATAAAATTTGAAATGGAGTCAGTCTTTCTTTTTTATAAGCCCATAGGATTTCGAGACCCTACGCTGTAGCTTAGTTTATACAGTTATACCTCGGTTAACGGATACTCTGGGAACGAAGCTCCTTTATAACTAAGTCAGCATTATTTTTGCACAAAAATCGAAAAATTGCGGGAAAACTTGCGAAATTTCCCGCAAAGCGATTTAAAAGGGATTTTTTTTATTATCACTGACGCACAAATTGCCGAGGAAATAGGTATCGAGAAAGTCGAGGACGTGCAATACTTGCTGGATAGTAATGGATGACGCTGACTCGTCTGCCCACCGCGAAGTTCCCGCCACTTCGACTCCAACCGTTGCCAATTCGGATAAGCAGTACATCAGTAGGACCTATTGATTTATTACCCAATTTACCTGTATTTTAAAACTAATTCATAATTTTAGGCAAAATTGATATTTTTTAGTATTTAATGACATTTCACTGTACCTTTTAAGTCCTTAAACACATCCCTATTCCTCCTATGTTATTTCTTCCTACCTGTGGCAATGAAGTTTCTGATACCTTAATCTGGCCCTGAATGCACGATTAGTTAACTACCACTGAGGACGTCTACTTTGTCGCTTGAATGCACATCTGGTTAATTCGCCCGTTTTATATCTATAAGAGTTGGCTACTTACACATCAAATATAGATCGCATACGCTTCATTTAATTCGTATATTTCCAATTTTATTTTATTACTTGTAGATAGAACTTCCAAATTTCTGTTATTTAAAAATGTAGCGCTAATATTTATGGACCGTGCAAACTTGCGTAGTTTTTAAATTCAGCAGGAATTTCTTCGGGACATTTCGATTTCTAACTTTTAAAGAAAACCATGGAAGTGAAAGTTACAACGAAAATATTGCTCAACGCAGGCCTTTGTATTAATGTATTTATAAATTGTCCTCTTTTTAAGGCAGCGCGCAGTGATTTGCCTTTAAAAAAACGGAAAATAGAAAATGTGCTTTTTGATCCGATTGAACCTGCTCGGATGTTATTTTTTCGATATGAAAGGACTAATAGAATAAATATCGTTTTCCCATTAATAATGACACAGAAAGTAAACCTAAAATTTAATCTTACATTCACCTCTAGGCAAATTTGTCGGGAAACAATGCAAAATAGAATATTTATTTTTGGCTGCCAGTGAAACTTTTTGTTTATTTAACATGGCGAGATTTTATTTTTCCGGGATTCGCGTTATTTTAATTTAAACTTATTATAATTTTGTCCATGATCGAATAAAATGAGTAAAATTCAATAAAAGACGTCCTATAAATGTGATTAATTTTCGAAAAAGTTGTCTTCGTATTCGAAACAACAATTATCGATTGGTAGAAGCATATTCTTGACTTGGACAATTCTTGTCCATAATTCTTTATAATTTCACCTTAGAACTCCTTTTTAGGCTGGCTTTCAAAGGAAGGATAGCCTTATGAAATGGTCGTATCTTTGTGTGTCCCACTAACAACTTTTGCTCGTGCTGCCAGGGCCCACCTACGGGCTATATTTTATTTGGCGAAGATTGAAGTCCCGGGTTCGATTGCAGGATCGTTTTCTCCCTATTTGTTTTACATTGGAAGTCTCAAATCCATCGCGCAGACATGTTTTCTTTAATAGTTTAAAATATCTTAAAATTGTGATATCGGAGCGAGGTCTGTACTGTTCTAAGGGGAAAAGAATGTAGATCAGAGAATTTTGATAATTGATCGTATTTTCTTGAATTTCTACTAAAACATACCGTTTTTTGCGTTTTCGATCGCGTTTTATCGAATTGTTGCCATGGAGATGATTATTACCGAATTCGGCTTGAGTGAACAAATGGGTTATTTTCTTTTCCGCTAGACTACCCTTCAACAATGGACGTTGATCCAGACATATCAGCGTATAAACAGTAACATTTATTAAATTCGTTTATTTAAAAAAATACATGCAAAATATGTCAGAAAGAGATTCTGACATTGCTTTTAGTATTTTAAACCTGATAATGCTATATTGATTTGTTTTCCAATTTTTCTCTATCATTGATAAACTATGAATTACAAATGGTATTTATGGTAGGAGAATTCCTTGGAATGACTAACACATACTGAAACATTTCCTGTCAATATAAGCAATCAATTCGGGACGTCAACTTTGGGAAACCAGCCTGCATTAGTCCTTGTTTTAGACTTCTTGTGTGTGTTGCTCACCAACTCCATCCACTTAGGGTGGATCATTGGAACGTATTTTAGTTTATGTTCTCCTGACACCGAATCTTAATCACGCTCGCTGTTTCTCTTTTCGCAGGTCTGTTTTGCATTGTTGAGAGGATAAGATGGAGATGAGCGAGACGGTGGAGAAAGAGAAGAGCGAGGACAAGAAGGAGATAGAAGACGAAGAGAAGGAGAGGATGCTGAACGAGGAGAACAAGGGGAGGGGCGGGGGGGAGGGGGGGGAGGGTGAGGGAGGGAAGAAGGCGGAGGAAGGGGAGGGGGGAAAAGGCAGATGGCGAGGGGGGAGGAGGAGGGGGAGGAGAGAAAGAGGAAGGGAGCGGCGAGAAAGAGAAGACCAAGGGGAGGAGCGGTGTCATCGGGGCCATTAAGGTTCCGACTTTCCTCACCAGGGGGCGCTCGCGCGACGGAGGAAAAGTGAGTAAGGTCCTCTCATCTGGATCGAAAGTATTTAGCCGAAGGGTTTGTTTTTGTTTGAACGGAGAGGGTTGGAGAGTGCACGTCATCTCACTTTGCTTTGCCTGGCCAAATGTTTCTTCGAGCGTAATCGATGGGCCTTTTTTATATTTATGCGTGTAAATAGCTCGAATGAGTGCTGGAGTAAATGTGAACGCGCGTGCGTGTATATTCGCATGTACGTATGTAGTGTGTATGTATGTAAAATCAGACGGTACGTAGCAGAGGAATGGTTGCTCCTTTGTAGTTATTTCTTTCTGTTGAGATTAGCCTTTCCGTTGACTCACTTCAGTTCTAATTTTATACTTCTGTGGCATTTGGAATTTTACTTATTAGTTCTAGAAGTCATTGGTGCTGTCCGTTTTAAATTATACGTACGCAATGAAGTCTCTGGCACGATTAAGAGGCTGATGCGTTGAAGCAGACCCTCCATTACGTGGTTATGAAAATCATGCTATACTTTAGTCTTAACCCTTCAACGTCGTCCTGCGTACTCAGTACGCCACAGAGATAGCTAGATTTCTTTATTTTTTGGCACAATAGGTTTGTTTTAATCTGAAAAAATCTTGATATATTTCAAAACAGTAACATTGTGGCTTCCTACTGTGCTTAATTCTGCAATTTTACTTCCTTTTTTATCTTTATTGTACGTTACATTTTGTGATTGAATTTTCGCGTAGTTATGCTAATTGTGGCTTCTAAAAAAACCCTATTCAATGCTGAGACGAACCGAAACTCTGCACGAAAGTCATTGTGAAGTGGAAGGGGATGTAGGCACTGTTTATCCGCTCTGAAACGTGTGTCACTCTTGAGATGAATATTTTTACTTTCTCATATACATACGTAGTATATTGAGCAAGTATTGTAATCGTGAAAAAATCGACTTCGAGAGTTTGATGCAAATACACGTTTTAGGTGTCCCTGAGTCCGTAAAAGTTGTTTTCACCATGCCATTTGCCAGTCAGTCAGTCAGTCTGTCTGTCGGTCTGTTCGCTGTTCTAGGGCCCAAACGCGTACATAAAATCGAATAATATCTCGTATATGTGTAATATATCATCTTCTGCAGACCCTTTTTCATAAAAATGATATTGCACAAAAATGAAGGGTAGTTGATTCCTCACGATTTTTAGAAATATTTTATATACTCAAAAATGGCTCAAGAGAATTTGATTTAAATCAATCCATTTTTAGAACCTGATGTCACAAATAATACTAGGTAAGCCATATACCTATTAAAATCACAATATGGCTTCCATTACAATTTACGCCAAGCTACCTTACCTAAGCTCTATGACGTCACGCCTTCGCCGCGATAAATCCAAAATCTTATTGCAGCCTACACGGTTAAACTAAATCGAGTGATATATCAATTTTGTGGATAATATCATTCATAATAGACATTCTGAAGTGAGGTACGACATTGCGCAACAATTAAGGGTACTTTATTGTACGATATTTTTAAACAAAATTCGATTTACTCAAAAATGGCTCTAAGGATTTTGATTAAAATCCATCCAATCGTACAGCCCGATGTCACAGATAATACTTACTAAGCCATATGTCCCAAAAAATTACTAAATATCGACCAGTGGCATTAAAATATATGCTAAACTACGGTTAACTTTGATTTATAAGCGTTTTTCTTTTATAAGCGTACACAATCGTTCAAACGTATATACGTATATGAGAAAGTTTGTGCAATGAATATTGCGCCGTTTATTTTATTATTTGTCAACATTTGAGAGGTGTATGTGGAAAGGAAGGAGGAAAGGTTTTCGGGTCTGAGCAATGTGCTTGGTTCAGCATTTGTTGAGGGCAGTATGGTGCAAGTGAGAAACACTTATCTGACTTCATTGCACAAACAAGCCCATTTAATGATATTTACGTATTTACTCTTGGCCGAAAGCGTGATCAGAGCGCAGGGGAAGCGCTTGGATCGCACAAAAATATTCTCTTATCGCTCTGATGAAGTCTCATAATCATTCCCAAATTACAGCTTATGCCTATCTGCATAGAATCATATTATCCCATCAATTTCTAGCTTTGGCAACCTCACCATTTGAGAGGGAGGGGTTTTTTCGACGTATCTCTTGGAGGACGTCCGTTGGGGCCAGTTGATACTAGCTTGGCTAGCCCGGACCCAATTAAGACCAACACCCGCGTTCAGAAATTATTATTATTATTCCCATTCCCAAATTACAGCTTATGCCTATCTGCTTATTATCACAATATTCCATCAATTTCTACGTCGTTGTCAGCAATGCATTGATGCTGACGGCGGGCATTTCATACATTTGCCCCCTTAACCAACCAGTACACGCGCCTATTTTTCTTCCCCCAGTGCACGCAGCGGGCCTGTCAGTCCCCTCGTAATTTTTATGTGAAATTCCTAGATAATCAGGAAAAAGTAAGACAAAGTTGATTATTTTATAAAGACGTGTATTTTTTGTAAAAAACTTAACAAAAAAATCAGCATTATAATTGTTTTTCTGTTAAAAAATGAATGTTTATTATACAAACAACCAAAATGTTCTTCCTTCAGTTTAACACTTGAAAATATATTCACTTTGTTTTTTAACTATCAGTGGAAATTACAGGATTAATCTTCGATATTTTCAAAACTGTATTAACATGTTCCAAGCAGATGAACTTCTTACACTTTTTGCAAAAATACCTCCTTTTTCTGTTCCTGCCTACGCAGTCTCCGCATCAACCACGTGAAATCGTAGGTGGTCCTTGCGCTTTCGTCTGCAGGTCTGACCCAGTAATCTTACAAGTTCTTCTCATTTCATTAGGAATGGTGTTATGTAGTGATTTCCGTGTTAGGTGCTCATTTACTAGGGTAAGCGACAGTTCTCTCAAAAAATCTCTTCCGGGTTTTAGTTCTTGACCGTTACCATGTTAAATAACTCTCGCGTTTATAGCTCCGCTATTCATTAATCTGTAGAATATAACCATCGGCCATCTCCTTGTGTTTCGTGCAACATTGTGTGTTGCACTCATTTTGTCAACGACATCGACTACACGTTTTATGTCTTTATAGAAGGTAATTACTTCGGCTTTTTTTATTTCCGGTGTCAACATCGATTTTTCTTCATGCTGCATAGTTGAAAGCAATAAAACGCTTTTCGCCTTCTTACAAATGTACGAGACCAGCGTGAAATTCTCTTGTAAGCCAAACATTGAGGATTTCTCTTCCCTGTTCCTCGTAGAAAGAAATTCGAGACGAATTTGGCTCTTGTTTTTTCTTATTGTCAACCAGCGTTGTTTACCTTTATTATCTCCGAGAACACTAATAAATTTTCCTGGGACGAATTAGAACCATTAAATTTGCATAACAACACTATAAAACTAATATATAACGAAAATAATTGGATCGAGGATTAAAGACGCGAGTGCACGCAGGGGGTTAGCCCTTGCTGTCAACTCTATATCATTCTGCAAAATAATTATTTCATTTTCTAGATATGTTTCATCTATGTTGAACATACCTCCTATTTTGCTAGAAATGTCTTCAATGTCAATTTCGGCAAAAGCAAATGAAAAAATGTCACAATAGGTTTGAGTTCTTTAAAATCTTCAAATTCTGTTTTTAATTTTTCTAGCAAATAAATGTATATTTTTGCTTTGTCTGATAATAATTGCTTGCATACTCCCTATTTAGTAATTTCTTTTGTTAAATATTTCAAATGTTTTGTATTATTCTTTTTTAATTACAAAATTATGACTTGAAGCTTACTTTTAAAACTTTTCACAAAGCTTATCATTTTTGCCACATTTTTATTATTACCCTGAAGTTCCAGATTTAATTGATTCAACAAATTTGTAACATCGGTTAGAAAGGTTAAATCTAAAAGCCAGTTAACATCTTTAAGTTCTTTATGGACATCTCCCCTTTCATTTAAAAACTATTTAATTTCTGATATAAGTTCTACAAACCTTTTTAAAACACGCCCTTTGCTTATCCAACGAACTTTACAATGAAGTGGCAATGCACTGTATTTCGAACCTGTGTCTTCCAGAAAAGTTCTAAATAGACGTCGCTGCAAAGCTTTAGCCCTAATCGAATTAACAATTTTGAATACAAGCCCCATTACTTCTTGCATTTTTTCTGATTTTCCACACAGCACTTGTTGGTGTATAGTGCAATGAAAAGCCTGGAATTTTGGAAACTGAGGATCTGCCATACAAAGACCCATGAATTCATTACTGCTAGCTTTCATTGCCGGGGCTCCATCAGTGATCATTGAAACGAGTTTTTGAAGTGGCAAGTTTTCTTGCACAACGAATTTCTTAAAAGCAGAATAAATATCCTGTCCTCGAGTTCTACCTTCCAATGGAATTAAACTTAAAAACTTCTCTTTAATACTGTAGTCTTTAAATACCATTCACACACAAACACACATTTGAGCTGTGTTGACAATATCAGTTGATTCGTCCATTTGCAAGGAAAAATATTCACAAGTGGACAGATCTTTCTGCAGCTCCCTAGTGGTATCTTTTGACAGTGTCTCAATCCTCCTTGTCACTGTGGTCCTAGATAACTGAATACCTCTAATAGCATCGATTATTTCACATTTATTTTTGAAACTATCTAATAAAGAATCACTAGCTTCAAGAAAAGCCTCTTTAATCAATTCACCGTCTTCAAAAGATTTTTAGCAATAATATGAGACACAAGGAAAGATGCAACAGTAGCTGCTACAGATTTAGTTGTCGGTGCTTTGAACAATGACTGCTGTTTAAGTAAATTAGAAACAAGGTCCTGTATTTAAATTTTCCTAATTTCCGAGTTAGTAGGAAATCTCTCAGAAAAAGTTTTATGTAAAGTTTTAAAATGTCTTTCAACTTTATCTCTTTTCGGTTCTGAAACATTTACGTAGCAAATTAAGCACGTGCACTTCTCTTTCACCATTATAAAGCAAAAATCTTCTTTCCACTCAGTAAGTATTGTAGTAATACATTTTCTTTTCCTTTTTTTGGTGGTTCGTCGTTCATTTTTACTTTCTCCATATACGTAGTATAGGGGAAAGTATTGTATTCATGAAAAAAATCGACTTCGATATTTCAACGGAAATATACGTTTTGACCATTTTCTCGATGATGTCTGTGTATGTGATAAGCTTTTTGTGGCTGCTCAAACTCAAAACTATTAATCAGGTCAATCCGAAATTTTATATTTAACTTTTTTATAAAAGTCAGAACTGATTAGTTTTTGGTAAAAAACGGTCAACCGGAAGTGGGTATTTACTCTTGTCACTTATTCGTTATTTTGAAATATTTGCTTTAATATTTGATAAATGTAAAAATGTACTGGAATACAAGTTGTAGGAAATTTCATTTTCTACAATCTTTGTTTGAAACATTTTTCCATGTAATGCGTTTTTTAAGAGATATCTTATATTTTAGCTGCCACCATCACGCCACCTACCGACGACTATTGTTAACAATTGACGCTTAGTTACATCTTAGTAACGCTCCAATTTCTTTTCTTAATTGTTGGAGCTTTGTGGCTATCATTATATATCGACGTTTCTTACAGAGGATATAATATACTAGTAGTTGGCGCTTGCATTCTGCAGGCATATCAAGTCAACATAAGAAAACATTCATTTTTCATATTTCATCATTACAAATATTTTTTTTTCTAAATATTTCACCTCCGGAGCGATTTTCGTTTTTCCCTTATGTAAAAGTAATAGATTAAAACAATCCCAAAACTTTGCAATTTTAAGAATTTTATACTTTCTCCATTATGAAGTACAAATGCTACAAATTTTTGCCAACTTTTAAAGTTGTAGTACTTCTAGAAGTGAAATAATATTTTTTCAACTGTTTAAATTTTAAACATTTTTAACGGCCGCCGCAATATGTTTATGGAGAGATTTAAATGTTTATTTGTGCAAATGCACTACTTTGTACATAACTTGAAAATGTCAGCATCCTAGCTCATCCCGTAATGTCTAAACAGTTATCTATTTGTTTAAACTTTAAGAATTTTTAACTGCCAA
Source organism: Tanypteryx hageni (assembly GCA_028673005.1). Classification (NCBI taxonomy): domain Eukaryota; kingdom Metazoa; phylum Arthropoda; class Insecta; order Odonata; family Petaluridae; genus Tanypteryx; species Tanypteryx hageni. The sequence goes on along the minus strand of CM054114.1, from coordinate 170,625,501 downwards.
ACAAATAAAAATATCAAAATTTGTATAATCCCTATTCGGTTTTGTACAAAATGCTACCTATGAAAAAAATTTCGAATCTCCAGCACTTCTGGAAGTGCCTAAACATTAGTATCCTCCTATCATTATATATCGATGTTTCTTACAGAGGAGGATATAACAGGAGGATACTAATGTCCAGCCCAAACTACAAGAGCTAGAGAGCTGAAAGTTTTAATTTTTGTAGATATGATAGAGAAACCTACAGATAAAATGAGACTTCTTACCTAAGTGACATGCGTTCGACTCCAGAAATTCCGAAAGTTGCGTTTTTTCCCATAAGAAAAGCATTGCGCCATTTTTGTAAATTAATTATGGGCACTTGCCTGTAAGCTAGAAAAATGAAATTTTCAGTGTTGCTATATGGCCGCAATATCTATTAGGAATTTATGTCTATTTTGCTTACAGTGTCTTGGGTTCGACTCCAGAGACCCCGGAATATCTCTCATAAGTTAGCATGGGAAAACGTAATCAAGTTTGTAGACCAATCTAATAAGTTTAGGATGCTGAAATTTTGCAAGATTATAGAATTTTTATCATAACCAACTATAGAAAACAAAAATTTTAAAATTGTAAATTCTAGGGATTGTTTTAACCCCATTTGAACATTAAAGTTTAATAATTTTTATCTTGAAAACTATATGCTGTAGGGTCGAGTTTTTGAAATCATTTCGTAGAAAATTATGCATAGAAAAAAAGAAAACTTTTAAAAAGTTCAAAAATTCGACCGCTAAAAATTCGCAATTGTTTAAACATATTTTTGAGGTTTATGTATTATCGAATGTGCTACGAAGCTGAAATTTTTTTACCGGCAGATTTTATGAAAAAAACGCAATAAAAAATTATAAAAATTTTGATTTTTTAAATTTCTTAGGCTGTTTTCTTAATATCCCTTCTCATTCATTTTGCTTCGGTCCCCATATAATGTATCAGATATCTGAGTGAGTGTATCGTGTGAAGGATTTCCTAACTGAAATTAAATTTCCTGGAGAGAAACTTAAACGCTTCACTGATTCTGCGGGCGACTCGGATCACTCTCGTGGGCCGAACGGTCGCCCGCGGGCGACATAAAGGGCACCTCTGCCCTAGACGATCAAAGTGCCGATATATCGGCTTCGCGTGGTTGTCTGAAAAAGCTCAAGCGGCCGATATATCTGCTCCAGCTTTAAATTGGTATAACTTACAAAGGGAAATTAATTTTGCAGTGCCCATGTTGGTAAATGGAAGGTTATTTCATAGTCTTTGTTTAAACTTTAAATTTTTATTTCGCTAAAGTTTTTTTCCTGAGCGATCATATTTGCTAGTCCTTCCTCTGCGACTATAAAACCCAGCTAATTGTGGCCGAGATTTCAAAACTGAAAAACTTTGACAAATGTTTTTACCAGTTGCCTGAGAAATAAATGTGTAACAATTGTGCTCTTTTTATATCTTACAGATATTTTTTGAATATTTATTTCAACCTTATTGTATTTCTTCCTCACGAGGATTATTCGGGTTTCTCGTTCGTAGATTATGTGATCCCACTCTTCGCGAAGCCATAGTATGTATACTAGTTCATTGATATCAGAATGCTATCTATCGAATGCTGATGCATGTTTTTCACTCTTGAAGGTGCTGCTCCTCGTTGTATGTGCTAAACAAAACTTTTTAATTAGAAGGCGCAGACGTTCCGCCGAATAGGCTTAATACCGTCCGCTGCGGACTTTGCCTCAATATCCTGCTCGAGTTATAATCAATCGGATTATAAACAAAATTTGGCAAATATTTATACATTATCTGTAAGCATGAAGGAAATGATGATTTTTATATCTCACAGACATTTTCTTAGTATTCGTTTCGACCTAATTTTGTTATTCCTACCAAGGATGATTTGGATTTTTCGCTCGTAGATAACATTATCCATAAAGCCGCGCCGTTGTCAGTAAGCAGATTACTGATCTTTGCCAAACCATTTGATGTCTGCCAATGCATTGCTAGCAGATTGCCACGTATCGAAAGCTGATGCATGCTTTTCTTGGTATTTCTTCTTATAGTAAGCGCAAAGAAAATATTTTTTATACGAAGACAATCCAGTTGTCCGTGCAGACGATCCACCGAGAAGACATCTTACTCTGAGCACTTGTTTTTTCGTACACAAGTATATTTTATTCATTCAGTGGTTCTTTTTGAGTGCTTTTATAGGTTTTTCTCTGTGCTGTAGGAATTGCAGGCTGTAAATTTCATAAGCAAGAAAAATTTAACCACATCTCATAATGACGGACCCTTCAGGCAAAAGTGTGAATGAACATGAAATGATGGATGGATGGATTTGGATAATGTATTCGATGATTGTGAATCACTGTTTTCTCCAGCAAGTGACTTAGGATCCGAAAGTGATAGTGACTGTAGTGGGGCGTGAGTTACATAGTTTTACATATCAATAATAAGTAATATGCTATCCCCATAACATCACTGAAAAAGGTCCGGCCGTAATTTTAAGCTACAAATATGAAACCACATGTGGCCCGCGGGCCGTGGTTTGCCCACCCATGGGCCCCACGCAGATCGTAAATTTCAACAGAAATTTCAGAAAATTATGCAATAAACTTTTTTATTCTAATTTTAACACAAAATAACAAATGATGTAACAATATACAAAATTTTCAAATAAGAAAACTTTTCTTGCCTTATATAGTATATAGTTAATCAATTATTTCATCTACATCTAATTCTTCAACCATGTCTGCCACATGTGATAAACCCTAGATCAGAGGTCCCCAACCCGCGGCCCCCGAGAGCATTCTATGCTGCCCGCGAAGTTATGATGAAAATGTGATCGGTAAAATTTGATGCAGACAATGTGATATTTTTCAGTATAAATATCGTCTTAAAACCTTTTCTGGTGGAGCTCTAACCCTATTAATTTATTTAGACTTGATTTTCGCTAATATGAGACCACAGAATCCCGTAGTAACTTCTAATGTAAATACTCATCCGGCTCGCCGAGCATTTACAATTACGAATGCGGCCCTTCGTATAAAAAGGTTGGGCTCCACTGCCCTAGATACGGGACTGCTTATTCCTACTATACCCTGTAGGCGGTCTTACACAAAATGGATTACTTGGAATTAAAACTTATTTGTTCTGCCGTAACTTTGTGGAATTAAAATGAAAGAAAGTAAGAATCACTTTGAAAAGAAATGCAGGCAAGTAACAGATTATCGCAAGGTTTGTGATCTGTGTGGCAACACTTGGAAAGTGTTTCCGGCAAGACGAGACGATATAGGGTCGGCCCTCTGGACCCCACACACTTGCCCTCCGGACCCCACACACTTGCGTGTTTTGCGTGCCACTTAATCCGGCCCTGACCCCTGGTCTTGTACATACACGCGTTATTTTTGCCACACAAATATTTGTGATCAATTTAGTTCTCCGTTCGAATGCATTTGTAACATTTTAAAACGCTAAATTATGAAATTTGGGAACACAAAGAACAACTCATCCTCCGTGATTTTTAAACTATTGAAGCACCACATTTAATTTAAATAATTATTCGAAAAGTAGGCGTTATACGTTCCGTTTGGACCATCTTGTTTATATTGTTAACCAGGGAGTAAGTATTTAAAAAAATATTTTTTAATAAACAGCAATATATTCCCAACTTACATGAATAATTTCTATGCCCTAAATCAGAAAATAGTCAATATTTTTTTTAATCCATGACATTTTCCAAAACATTGGCGTATTTTTAAAGCGTCTACATTTTTAAGGACGCAATGTGCCTGGCTGCTGAGTCATCATGAATTTTCGCTCGCTTCCCTCTTTGGTTTGTAGCAGGTCTGCAGTAAACTCAGCTTTATGTCCGACAGACAGCCATAATGAAGTTGTCACTTCAATCGATTGGAAAGCTCTCGAACAGCCCAATTCAAATCGGTTTATCACGGCGGACAAAACTTCGGCGATCAAAATCTGTACGTTTCCGTTTTCCTAAACTGTATTTGGAAAACGGGTTATTCGATAATCGAATTGAGTGGACAGCCGAATCGAAATCCAAACTGCCAACCGAGCTAAAAATAGACCGGTTCATTGTGCCGCAAAAAGAAACTGTCTTAAAAGAAAGAGCTTCATTCTCGATGATGATCGAACCGCTGGGAATTTCCCGGATTTTGCGACTTCCTGGAGACTTGTGACGATATCGGCTCGATGAGGGAATGGCCCCGTGAAACCCTAGTTATATATATATATATATATATATATATATATATATATATATATATATATATATATATATATATATATATATATATATATATAGGGAGAGCAAAGGATGGCGATGCGTCCATTTATTTGGCTCTCCCGCAAAAAAACAAGGATAGTGATTCACTATATACTAACTACATGTACAATGTACATTGACGGTTCCTTTCAGGTACCTAACCTTACACAGTATCTGCGCCCCACGCTATTACATAAGGTAAAACCAGTTTCAAGTGGCGGGTGAGATGCGCACAAGATAGATAAGAATTATGTACATTAGGAGCAAAAGAGATAGACCACCAGGCCAACGTATCTCTGAGAAGAAAGCTTTGTTTATGCGATGAAGTCACTGGTTGGTAGCATCTATATTCCGATTAAAATTCTGGGCGTTGAACAATTTTGTTTAAAAAGCGAGACTTTCGAAATCTAAGTCGAGACTCGGGAAACACTTTATCAAGTCGGGGCAATCCCGCGAAAATGGCAACCCTATGTATGGCGAACGCACGTGGTCGCCCCAAGATCCAAACTCCGCGTGTGGCAACAATGCTCCAATAGTGGCTATGGTTTAGGGAGGAGGGAAACGAATACTGTAATTTCAAATTACTTCGTTCTTATTTATTATATAAAAATTTGGTCGGTATCTGAACGGTTGAAAGTCACCATGAAGTTGAATTTGTGAAGAGGTTCGAGTTGATTTGCCAAAGTTATTTCGGCAGAAATAAGAAAGTTTGTTTGTCGCTGCATTAATGTGAGCGATTACGAATAAGGCCACAAATTCTTATGCAATTTCATTAAATGAGTATTATTTAGGTTTTTTCGGGAATTAGAAATTTATATGCGTGAATGTTTCACACATTACTGTTATTTGATTTTTCGCGTTATTTCATCCGTCCGTGATCTCGGCGAAGAACTTCACGAGCGCAGAAGGCACCACCGTGTCTTGCATGAAGCCATTTCATTATAAATAGCTGCTTTTTACATATATATGATATATCATGTAAAATCTAGGGTACTTATAGAAGTGCTACAGAACTCAAATTTGGTATGAAGATAGGTCATTAACCTCTGAAAAAATCCGAAATTACAGAAAAAATTATATTTAGGGGTATTTTTGATCCCATTGTCCAATTTGAAATACCCATAAGAAAATCATTAAATTATTTACAATTAAGATACAAAGTCGGAACATAGCCATTCTCTGGATGAAAGATTGAAGTTTATTGCAAAATTCAAAGCCATGCTGAATTTGCGTAAAAATTGTTTTAATCATAAAATTATGAAAAGTTTTTTCTGTTTTCAACAATGAAAAATATTAACTACCATAGCAACGACTCCAATGCCTTGCAGTGGGAAATGATTTTCGATACCTCAAGAGCATTGATTTAATGCTTTCAATGGGAATTAATGGACTATATTACATAATATCGTTAATGTTAAACGATAACGAAATCAAAATATTTGCATTACTCATGTTCATTCATACAAACAATTCAATAATGTGATACATATTTTTTATTATGTTTTACAACCAAGCCGATGAGACCGCGCGCGACTGCTTGCCTGAAATAAAAACCGGAGTGATCTCTCAATGATTAATTTTACTGCAAACCAGACTTCTTGCCAAAAATGCGCAGTAATATTGTAACATTTTTTCATTGTGATAATTTTATATCGATTTTCACAACGCCATACAGTTGAATTCGTGATTTCAACATCAAAAACTTTTATATCAAAGTCACCCATGAAAGGTGAAGTTAGGAAAAAGTTGTTATGTTCAATAATTCCCTTTAGCCTTTTGTAACTCACAAAGCACTCCCAAAGTTATGCATACCACCAGTTGAAAATGCTAGGACAGGGATTGCAAATTTTTTTTTTCTCACGTGCCAAAATTATAAAAATTGGCTTTCCTTTTATAACTTACGTTCCAATTTAAAATACACCTAAAAATAAATAATTTATTCTCTTGCTATGATCATTTATTCTCAGACTTACAGTTCATAAAACGATATATTGGTTATATAAAATTCAATTTATCATCTAAGAGGACGCAATGCCCCAGATCATTTTTGACCGAAAAACAGTTATGGAGCAACAAGCATCTCTTGCTCGTCGCTATTAAGTCATTTATTTTATCAACATAATTGCAATATTGCTAGAAGTAATCTAGTATCAGAAATGGAAAAGTATTAAAGAGACATCAATACACAATTTTTTTCTGTTGCGTGCCAACCAAAATCTTCTTGCGTGCCATAAGTTTGCCATCCCTGTCCTACGAGGCACGCGATCATACGTCAGACTTTAAAATATATATTAGTTTCCCTTGGACATATACATTTACTATCCAAACGATTTATTTAGTGCATAATTTTACCAAAATAGTTATGGGTAAAACATATTGCCAATGTAACTATTCGTGTGGCAGAGTTTGTTGTTGAGTTGGGTCCGTTATAATCTCAGAAAGTGTGAAAAGGGTTTGTGAGTCATAAAAGCTGCACTAGATAATGTGCTACTCTTGTAGCCATTAAAAAACTGAATAAACCAGTTGCGGATTTCAGCGACAGATGCTCTTCCGGTTTAGTCGACCATATTATGGCCATGGGAATTGCCCTGCTCACTTATTGGATCCAAGGGCGCTCGGCTATTAATTTTTTAAATTTACATTTTTAAATCCTTTTCGTGATGAATATCTTAAGCGGTAGAATGAGCAGATTAAAATGATTATTCTTCCATAATGTATTCCGACGCTTTCATCATCTATCTTGTATCCTGCAATTCGCACGATCGTCCATGAATTGCTCTAGAAGGCTGGTTTCTTACACAGGATGTTGGGTCTAGGTTGACGCACTGAGACATGGTTCTTAGAGCGCAGTTGCGTAAGGGAGATGTTTCTGACGAGGAATGTGAAGCTGTTTGAGATGTGACATATGGGATGTTGGCACAAAATTCAAACTTAATCAATAAGACGCTGTTTTAGTTAAGGAATCGCTAATTAATTTTGGATTGCAAAGTATTATAAGAATAAAATCGAATGGATTAAGAGAAGAGAATGCTTTGGTCGATCTCTCCTTCTCCAGAATTATTCATGAACTTGTATGCACCTTCCTTGGTCATTTGCAGGACGACAAATAGACAAACCTTTTAGTCTCGCGTCCCACTGGAAGAAAAGATAACCAATGATGAAAGAATCGTTTTTCTTTCATAAGATGGCAGTGAAAAGCAATAGATTCTAAAAATAGAACCATTTATCTGACAGGAGAATTCGTCTCCTTTCATGTTTGTTATATTTCCACAAGCTATGCGAGAGCGTTTTCCTCATGAGACATGCAACCGAATACTAGATCGCAACCCTTTCTTTGAAAAACACTGAGTAGACGAGAGATGCCTTATCGTGAGAAAATGACCCCTGGTGAGAAAATCTGTCCGATGTTCCTCTTGAGGAAATCGCCCCGCCGTGGATTGGGGAAGCTGCTGAACCGAAGAGAAATTCGAACCGTTTCAACCCTGTGAGCTTTCTCATCCTGCGCGCCAATGTAAACACACTATCTCCATTCTTACCCGGCTGTTGTTAACCCCTTCGGAGGTCTCCTATATTTCACCGAAGGTAAAGAAAACTCGGGTGGAGTTGAAGGGGGAGAAAGGACAAGGATAGGGGGCGATGACGGATCCCGAACGGAGGATCGAGTAGGTGGTGTTTCAGTATTGTATGCAGACGATTCTAAAAAGGGGATGTTCTTGCAGGCGCTACTGAGACATCGCATCTTATAAATCTGACCTTCAAAGATAACCTACCAAAACATAGCGTTGATTGATTCACCCAGCATTAAAACAAGACGACCTGTGGACGAGGTGAAACAAATTATATATTGTTTGGATGTCGGTTTTTGTGTTCTGTTTACACCTAAGCAATATGCCTAAATTATTATATATCACCAAAATGACTGCCCAAAACAATATTTAACGCTAAAATTTTTGAACTCATTCTAAAACAGTTAATCTTTAGTTTTATAGGAGGTAACTTTGCAATTCTTAAGAAAGAAAGGAACTTAGCAAAATAGTTATCATTCAGGAAGCTTTAGTCCGTTCAGCCGTGCATCCAAAAGTAATTTTGAACTGTAAGCAGTACTTTGAAAGGAATTTTTTTTCTATCGAAATAATACATGAAAGTGATAAAATTTCAATTTTGATTCTCAATAAGAGATTAAATTTCTAGAGATTTATTTCATTTTCAAAGCCATTTCATTTATATCGGCACTGGATTCGTAATATCCTTTCATTATTATATTTCGAATACCAAAGCGCTCAAGGCTTCCTGATTCTTCATGCTTATTCTTTTAAGAAACTTGGTATATTATCTGTCCCTTGTGTGTATATATACTGTCTAACAGTGCTGATAAAAAAGAATCTTTATCTTTTTCCACAAAATATGGATTACCATGACCATGCCACAAGAGGTAATTTAAATATTCATTTAGGGTTTCATAAAAGATTGATGGCTTATAGAGGACCTGTTTCAATGGGATCGAAACTATACAATAAACTGCCAAAGGGTATCAAACTCGTTAACAATATCATTAGATTCAAAATTGAGGTAAAAAAATTTCTAATGGAAAAATGTTTTTATGATGTGAATTAATACATGTTGTCATGATCCTGTTTATTTATTTATTTTGTGATTTTTGTATTTCCTTTGTATCATCCTAAATTAGAGGATTTTTCTATTCATGTATAGGTAAATGGTATTCTTGTTTGCTTGGTATTCCAATTCATTGTTGTATTTGAATGTTTATCACTTTTGTGTACCCAGTTTTTCTCTTTTGACGACTCCTATACTTGCATTTTTTTCGTATGGTCACACGGATAATAAAATATTATTATTATAACTTGATACTCATACGTGACATGCGGCAGTTATATCGATTAGGCATATCATTGTAATTATTTTTTTATTTTGTTACAAAGCTTTGAAGTTTTTTACGAATTATTTGGAACTGCATTGCCATACTGTTCCTTTCCAGTTTCCAGAAAGAAATTTACTTAATTTATTAATAAATTCCCTGATTTAATGTGATTTTGGAAATCCTGAGTAATTTCTTTGGTTTAGAATATTTAACAGAGAGAAATATTTCCATGTTACTTTTATTTGAGACATATGTGGTAGTACAATGTAAATTCCACAGCTAAAGAATGCATAAACATAGAGACGAGTCGGCTAAGAAAGAAACAAGGTAGTGAAATACTCGAAAAACCCAACAACAAAGAGAAACATAATTTCCCGGTAGGTATAGCCAGAATATATATTAGCTAAAATACGCACATTATCTCAGATGACTATAGTAAGTGACATGAATTTCAATGCCCTAATTTAAATGTTCTAAACCAAAAATCGATGGTCAACTTCTAATTTTAATTGTCAAAAGAATAAAAGCCTGCACGTTGAAAAATCGCATTTTACGTGTTATCTTACGGGAAACAGAAATTATATACTGGAGTCGAACCGAGGTCTTTTTTCAGAGCTGTTTTCGTCATTGACTTTTAATGTGTGATCGAAGCATTCCTGCGCAATTTCAATCTTCTACCTAGTCGTGAAGTTTGTTAAAACACGTTTAAAATGTGTTACACAGAGTGACAAAATAAGTGCTTTATATTGAAGGTGCTGAGGGTCATGGAAATAGATTTATTATGTCTGTGAAGTTTGCACATACTCATTTTTGTTGAGGATGATTCAAAAATTGATTATCAAACTCACATTCAAATCCGTTTTGCGATGTAATTCGGGTCGTAATTAATTTTTTGGATTTATTTCTCATGTTTTGGCTTAATATCTGCCAAATATATATGAGACCGAACCGATATATGCCATGAAAGAAAGAAACCATTCAGTCTTTCAGAACCGATTATTTCGGCTTGCATATTCTTACAAATGGGAGTTATCTGTTGGCGTGGTGTACATTGATGCGGCGATTCTCACGCTAGTCACAAAAGGGCCGAATGGAAATTTAAAAGATCCAATGTGGAGGAATTGGTTAAATACCGGAGTATCAACATTTCAAAATACTTATTGTTAGCAGCAGCTACCGTCGCTGTCCTCGCACGATGAAATTGACGAATAAGGGGGACGGGTGTGTGGAAATTCCAGCGCCGGTTGCATCCGGCCGCGAGACCTCGTTTTGGGACTCGCTTTAATAGTTCGCCGGATATTTTTCAATTTACTCGTCAAATCACGTACGCTCGCGTGAAATCTCGAAATACGCCAGGATGGTGGACGGTAAAGAGAGCACGTCACCAAAACAGTTATACGTAAAACTGATTTTAAGGCCTCCCCTGAGATCTCGCTGTCCTCGTATGTTTAAGAGGCCTATCCTATTTTCGAAGCCTAACTCACGTCTTTTGTGTTCCTGCCGAGGCCCACCGAGAGGGTGGCAAGAGCGGTGTTATATCCCCGGGGCCCGGGCCTATGGTGGACCAGGATGAGGGGAGATGAAATTTTAAAATATTAATCGAGTAATCGATCAAGTACATAATGGAAAATATAAGTAATTAACGTTTTATATATATTAGCATTTGTTGCTGTCTTGCCAAAACCCACAAGTGTTTAACGTAAATGCAGAAATGCAGTATGTATGTAGTTAGTAGAAATGTTAATTATTACAGTGACGCATCATTTGAAAGTCAACTACCTCCGCCTCTTATATTTTGATATATAATTTTGATAAAATTCTTTATTCGCTAGCTTATGTTTTTTCCCGTCACATGGTCTCCAAATCCCCTCTTTCTTTAGGAGCTGGGAGAGGGGGAGGGGGGCATATGCCAATCATTCCCCAGAGCCCGCAGCAGCCCTGTTCCTGCCCATTTTCAAATGCCTCATTCTAGTCATGCGAAAAAATCACAATTTAACTCCTTCGCTAATGAGGTGTAGTTTCCCGTTATAGATGTAGGTGGCGTGTCGGAACTATTGACTGAATCTGCTTCGTAATGGCTTGTTGACATGTGAGTCGGAGAGAAAGGAAAACCTAATTTGGAAAATGCTGTGCCGCCTAATTTAGTGGCGTTGTGTGGCTTAGTCGTTTCGTATTCGTGTGATTCTATGTGAAGAAATTCGCGCTGAAGAGATCTCTACGAGTTGGAGATGATTTTCCTTAACTATACGATACTCGCGAACCGAGGGATCGGCCATTGAGAGTGTGCATCTGGACGTGCCCCTATTACTCTTTGCACGCCACTGATGCAAATGAGTGGAGGAGAGGGAAAGGGATGTCTCCGTAAGCTGTGCTCTTAGCGACTGTCGCGGGACGTCCCTTCCGTAGGGTGATTGAGGACTGCCATCAAGAGTCGCAAATTAAGAGAGGTTGCAAGCACAGGATGTCATCCACCGCCACGATTCGAATTCAGGCCAACAAACGTTACGAGCAGTATATTACGTGCATCTCTAGTCATAATCCTGGTAATTGCAATTCGATTGGAGAATTACATCAGTGATATACAGCAATAATATTTTTAAAATCCGGAATGCATCGAAATCCTAAAGTTGAAAAGCACATCTATACACTTTTGATAAAAATTTCCTGTCCGTTTGACGAAAAAATGAAGCCATCTGATAAACGGAATGACTTTGATAGGTCGCCATTCAGAATCGAAAGTTTTTTCCGTGTTTACTTAATTTATTTCAAGCTCGCCAAAAAATATTTGACGTTTATGTGATGTTCTTTTGTTATTGTCTACAAGATTATTAGCATTTCTCAAGTAGATATTGTTGCGAAAAGCGGAGATTTGCGGACTACTGTTGTGTCAGGCAATAATACTTGACTGTAATGTGAATGAAGTACAAGGGTGTAATGCAAATTGTTTTTTAAGGGGGTGTAAGATAAATTATTTATTAAAATAACATTGGTGATATCTCCGTTTAAATTAGGACTAATAGAATTTTGAGGACAACTGGAGGCATGTTTTGAAAAAAGTTCAAATCGGCTGCCTTTTAAAGATTTATTCAATTGAAAAATTGTCACACTAAATGTTTTCAGGATGGAAACCCAGACCCTGAGGAAGGAAAGGACCTTCTGGAAGCATCTTCAAACCCAGGTAGCCAGGCAGGTGCTTCAGGGGGTCAAGGAGGTCAAAAGTCTCGGCTAGCAGTCTTCGAGAAAATCCGACTTCCAAAACCATTTTTGAAGACATCTAAGGTGTTTTATTTAAGTATATTTTAAATCGGTCTCCTAGAATGAGATGAAAAAATATGCAGTTAGATTTTTAAATAATTTCTGAACAGAAATGCCTGATTCTAGAGAAAAACCTATTTTCAAACCAGATAATTTTATCCATAAAGGTTTACCTTCAATCGATGGAAATTTTGAGCCATCATTAAATGTTACATAGTATATGTGCATGAAAAGCGATGATTAACATTATTTATGGATAGCATGAATTTTTAAATAATAAAGCACAAGTATGCAATTACACCAAAATTAAGATGAGAAAGAACATCCTGTATAATACTTTTACAATGGTATTCATTCCCTATGAAGATATGCTGTCACTTGTTTCTTCTATAGATTGTGGCTTGATAAATAGATTTTCATTCTATTTGTCTTTTAGGCATACACAACTCACTTTTATCATGCATATGTTGGTAAAAATTAATAATATACTCCTGATCAAACATTTGTGGAATAAAAAAACTTCATTAATATGTTCTCTTTTTCATAAATGGCTATTTATATATGTTGTTACTTGATTGCTATAATATCCATATGCACAGCCATTCAAGCTAAAGTACAGTTTATATAATTTGTACCTTTTGCAATCTGTGAAAGTATTTATGAAATATATAAAAGTTTTTAGCATAAATGTTGAGCAACATTTCAACTTAATGTATAAAACAAGCTAGTCTGACAGTGAACAAGTCTTGCAAGTTCGACCAGCTTTTTACTGATGATACAGTGAGGCAAGGCAAGTACTGCTTCATTCAACACTTTAAGAAATGCTGCTAAGTTGATACATTAATCATTTAGCTTTTTTAAGTCAGCTATCTAATTAATTATGTCCTCTAACAAAAGTTCAGGGAAAAGGAAGTATGTTACATTACGTATTAGTGATAAATTGAAGATTATTGAGAAATCAGAGACAGGCTATTCACTGGCTGAAATTGTGGAGGAGTTTCATTTACCAAAACAAACTATGTCTGCTATTAAACAAAACAAGGAAAATCTTAATTTTCTTTGTAAATTTGATGTGAGTGCTTCAACAAGTGGTGTTATCATTAACAGCTCCTGAGATAAGAGAATTTATTCAAACATACTGTATTTAAATGTTCTAAATCAATCCAGCCGTGAGGGGAAGTAGGCTGGTGGAATTGTGGCATGAAAAGGGGAGGGAAATGGCTGTGGAATACAAAATCTTTCAGAACATTGTTATTTTTGGAAGTAACAGCCAGAACAGTTTCCCTCTTCTCCAAGGAGTCCATCACAAATCCTTTGGGATGCACATGAAAAATGACATGATCAAAATAGCTATTATTTATTGCCACACAGATATTATGTGAAAAGAGATGAATGGTCTTAATTGGATCAACAACATTTATGTTCTTGAAAAAGAAGGTGCTTACATACTCGCATAAGGGGACTGCAATGCAGAGTTTATATGACAATTGATGTAGCATAGCAATATTTGGCACTCCATTATAAATTTATTTGTATAAAAATACAAAATCTATATAGCCAACATTGTAAAAATGTTGTTTTTATACAAATAAATTAAATTATTTAATTAAATTTATATAGGTCAAACCAACGGGAAGTTAATAAAAAGAATTGCTGAAGCATTAATCATATCTTATTTTACAAGAATGAATCTGTGCATGAGCATGGGTGAGTGAATGAGTGTCTATATATATTTGCAGTTGTGCATGACAAAGTACCTATGTGTGTGCATAAATTTAGAGACCAATTAACTTTCCATAGTTCAGTAATCAATCACAACCTCTTATAAGATCTATTATATTTTATTTTGACTATGATATCTATAATGAGTGAAGGGCAGCAAAAACTTCTGCATTTTCTGAATTGGGATAATACATATTTGAAGGTTGTTATACTTAAGGTATAAGGAAACTCATTTTTCTGCTCATTCACCTTCATTTTCCATATATTTTCAAGAATGCATCTGCTAAACCCTATATATGTGTGTTTCTTTTATTTTTGAGAACTTTCAATATCTATGATTTGTCTACAAATTCAGGAAGTTGTAATTAGTCTTTGAAAGGCATAGGTTACAGAATCTTGAAAGTGTATTATTGGCTGAAAAACTATTAGACATGCTCTGGATTTTATGATACAATACTTTATCATTCATATAAGGATCTTTAGAAAACTATTAAATTGAATTTACTAAATTTCATCTCAATCGTGTTTGAATGACAAATAATTGAAATTGAGCCAAGAAATCATTGCACCAACTAAACATTGCCAATTTACGAAATGGCAGCATGTGGAGATCGCTCTTTTAGTTCAAATGAATGAGCAGTATATGTTTAAAATCTTGATCTATCTGCTTATCATACCTTCACTGAGTATTTATTTTGGGATTTCCTCAGGATAAGGCTCAAGAGTCTGGTGGAAATAAGAGTGCAGGAGAGACATCTGCCTCTGGTGAGAATGCAGCCAAGGGAGAGGGGGAGAGGGAAGGTATTCCACTAAATGAAGAAGGGGAAAAAGAAGGAGCAGGAGAACCAGATGATGGAATGGAAACTGTGAAGCTTGAATCTGATGTGGTAAGTGCTTTAGGTATTATTCTTAGTTTATGAAAAAAATCTTTTACAAAAGTACAATTTGATTTAAAATGGCATTTAAACTTGGCAACATGACCTGCAGCCCTGTCATCACATTTCTCTTCCTCGGATTTTCTCCTTATAAATTCTTTCTCAGAAACTTTGGTTGAAACTGTCTTATACAAGGATTAATTAGGGTATAAGGTTTATGCATATGCACTGGTGGTGTAGTGGTTAGTGTGTCGGCTTCCCATTACAAAGTTCCAGTGTTCATACCCCGCAAATGGAGGCTTTATTTAAAAAAACTATCATCAATGCCTGGCAGTAGACAGCAGTACTGTCAGTATAGTATAGAGCCGAAAACAAATGATGTTGGCTGGGTCTATATCCAA
The DNA here is from genome assembly GCA_028673005.1 of Tanypteryx hageni. NCBI lineage: Eukaryota > Metazoa > Arthropoda > Insecta > Odonata > Petaluridae > Tanypteryx > Tanypteryx hageni. Next base: position 170,610,078 of record CM054114.1, on the reverse strand, counting down.
TACAGCTGTAGGCGTGATCGGGACAATTTGAACAACTCAAGTACCGTAAATACCTGCGTATAATGCGCACCCTCGTATAACGCGCGGGGGGATTTTCAGCCTCGTAATCTATGATTTTTCTATTTACCCGCGTATAGTGCGCACCGATTATTTTAGCGTTAACGTTCCAGAATAAAGTAGATGGTGTAACGTGTTTAAAGCAATGACCGAATTATTGGTATTATGTATTGGTAACATAATGAAAGTGCGAAATGAAATTTTCGAATAACGTTCCAAAAGAACGTCAGCTAACTCAATCATTACATACTTTATGTTTACTTACAAGGTGATATTAGGACATACACAATAAATCGAATTATATTAATTTCATAGTATGGCATATGACATTCTTTGAGCTAATAAAATGGAATGACGATAATCCTATGTTTTTTACGTACGTTTTAGTCACGCCTGAGGTAGACGGGTTCGCCCAACCTTCAGTTTTACCCTTATTAGAACACTCGGGAGCACGTAAACACGATAGCAAATAACCATAATTAACTACAGACTCGAAGAATCAAGAATAAATCACGTATGAATGCTGAGAGAAAGGTAGGGAACGATAACTTTATTTAGTTCTACAAGAAGCATCAACTCCCATGGTGCTCAAATGCATCAGCTGCCATTGTTTCAAATTATAAATAGTACCAGCAAGGAATACCAGTATCTCATCACCAGGCCGGGCGCCGGTGTAGGGTGACGTCATGCGTAAGATGACGATTCCGATAACAACATCGAAGAAGAATAGTCCAGTGACGAAGAATTTCTTGGCTTTTAAAATGAATAAATACTGAATTCGTTCTTTTCATATCTAATTAATGTATGTTTATAGAATTAGTTAATAAATTTTTACTATTATCTAGCTTACTTTTCGTAAAAATCGCCAATAAAAATATGAGGATACCCGGGCAGTAATTAATGTGCCGAAATTGTGGAAATATGAGGTCAAATGAAAATAGGAACATTATGTACCCTCGTTTAACACGCATCCTAATTTTTAACTCGAATATTTCGAAAAAAAAAGTGCGCATTATACGCGGGTATTTACGGTATTGCGATGTGGAAAGCAAGAGGGAAACTACCACATTACAATCCCTAGTAATGATTATATGGTTGGACAATATGAGTTCTCTCGAAGTAAAACAATCCGGAGGTAAAATAGTCCCCCAATTGGATCTCCGAGCGGGGTCTGCCTTGAGGAAAACATTTGTCGAAAGTAATTTAAGAATAGGCACTTGGAATGTAAGAACTATGAGAAAGGCAGGAAAGCTAGAGAAGAAATAGAGTTGACATTATAGGACTGAGTGAAACTAGATGGGATGGACACTCGGAAGAGTTCATGGTAGTTTACTCTGAAGGAACTAGTGGGGAAAGGGTAGTAGCTCTGGTACTTAGGAAAGATATGATGAAAAGCATGGCAAAGATAATAGCAACAAACAATAGACTGATGGCAATAAAGCTAAAAGCAGTCCCAGTGAACATGCTGATATTCCAGGTATATATGCCAACGTCAGCTCATGAAGATGAAGAAATCGAGGAGATTTATGAGTAAATTTATGACCTTTACGAAGAAGACGGAAGAGGAAAGGTAAACTGCATAATAATGGGAGATTGGAACAGTATAGTCGGAGAAGGACAGGAAGAAAATGTTGTCGGGCAATACAGACTTTGGAAGAGAAACAGAGAAGGGGAAAACTGATAGAATTCTGCATCAATAATGACCTTGTAATGACTAATACATGGTTCAAAAACCATAAACAAAGTTTATACACATGGAAAAGCCCATGAGATAGAATGAGACGCCAAATAGATTACATCTAGTAAAACAAAGATTCAGGAACAGCATAAAGACTGCCAAGGCATTACCAGGATCAGACATTGATTCAGATCACAGCCTTCTAATAGCTGACCTAAGTACAAAGTTCAAACAGATAAGAAAAACAAGAAGAGAAAGACAGATTTGGGACCTAGTAAAACTGAAAGAAAGGCAAAATGTACTCAGCATTAAGTTGGAAGCTCGCCTAAGAAATTTTGAAAACAAACCAAAGACTGTGGATATAGAATAGGAAGAAATTAAAACCAGTATCAAGGATACCTTGGATAAAGAGATTGGAAAACAAGAGAAGAAAATCAGAAAACCATGGATCACTAAGGAAAAATGCTGGAGAAAATGGATGAGAGACGAAAATGGAAAAACATTAACATTGAAGAAGGTAGAGCCAACTATAGACATATAAACAATGAGTTGAGAAGGGTAATAGATAAACCTAGAGAAAATTGGATAAAAGAAAAATGTGATGAAATACAACAAATGGAGAAGCTAGGACGGTACGATATGATGTACGCTAGGGCACTGGAATTAGAAGATAAGAAGTCTAATGGAATTCGCGGTAAAGGAATTATGAATACAGATAGGAAGATAGTCTCAGAAACAAAGGATGTAGCGCAGGTATGGGAAGAATACATTAAGGAATTATACAGCAAACAGGCAGGAGCGGCAAAAATAGAACTGGAAGATGAGGAAAACATTGAAGAAGACAACTTAGGACCAAGTATTATGGAGAGCGAAGTAGAAAAAGCAATAGTGGAACTAAAGAAGGGGAAAGCCACAGGCAGCAATGGAATACCGGCTGAGTTATTTAAAGTCATGGGATCAAAAGGACTAAAACGATCACAAAATTAATTAATAAGATTTACGACACAGGAGAGTGGCCTTGAGATTTCCTTGAAGTAACAATGATCCCTCTAAAGAAGAAGCCAAAGGCAGTGCCGTGTAAAGGCTTCAAGGAACATCATGAAGATTCTTAATAAAAGGCTGGAGAAAAAGGCAGAAGAAATACTAGGGAAAGATCAATTCGGTTTCAGAAAAGGACAAGGAACTAGAGATGCTATAGGGGTAGTTAGAATCATATCAGAAAGGGCAATAAGAGTACAGACAAGATTATCTATGTAGGTTTCGTAGACTGGCAGAAGGCCTTTGATAGAGTAAATTGGGTAATGTTGATTAAGATATTAAAGTATATAGGTGTAGACTAGAAAGACAGGAGATGGATCAGGAATCTATATGTGAATGAAGTTGTAAAGGTCAGGTGGGAGAATGCGGACACCTGCAGAGTAAATATCAGTAGAGGAGTAAGACAGGGCTGCTGCCTATCACCGACCCTATTTAATATATATAGAGAAAGTCTAATGCAAGAAGCGTTAGAAGGCACAGGAGATTTCAAATTATAAGAACAATAAAATATGTGAATGATCAAGTACTTCTAGCAGGAAAGAAAGAGGAACTCCAGAAAATAGTTAATAGAATAGTAATAACAGATAGAAAATACAGTATGGAAATAAATACAGAAAAATCCAAAGTCATTCGAATATTGGGCAAAGAAGAGAATCCGAACATATGTATTGGGGGAAAGCCTTTAGAACAAGTTTCAGACTATAAATACCTTGGAAGCATCATAACAAGAGAAGTAAAATGTACGGATGAGATTAGAACTTGAATAGGAAAAGCAAAAGCGGCTTTCAGGAGAAAGAAACAACTACTTACAGGGAATATAAGGGAAGATATCCGCAAGAAGTTGATAAAATGGTATGTATGTAGTATAGCTTTGTACAGGGCAGAAACATGGGCGCTAAAATTTGAATGTGAGAAATACAGCATACTTTTTCAATGGGAACTACTATTCCCAAAAAATAAATGGAAATATATATAGAAAAATTGAGTTTTTAATATAATGCACTATATAATCTCTAATGACTTTTTCACATGATCAGATTTTATCGGAGCCGATGTCAGTGTCAGATCAGAATCGATCGTTCTTTTCAACACTCCAATATTATTGGAATATGTATCAAACACTCTTTTCAGAATTTTTATTATCTATTCTGGAGTTGGTTGAAGATAGTTGAAAGTTATGTGGGATGAATAAGAAAAGACTTGGCTTATTATATTTCCTGTACTTTAGCAGAAAGCATCACAGAAAATTCCACCAAAAGATGGTATTGGGTGCACTCACTTTTAGCTGCAAGATGTCTTTTTTGGAAATATTATTTTTTGTTGTTGAAAAATAAACATTTAATTTTTTTCTACGTCTTTATATTAAATTCACTTCATGTTTTATGTTGTCACTAAATTCTTCTAGAGAAATTTGCTTCTTTAAGTTGTGTACCTAATAAAGCAGAAGTATTGTGATTGTGCCAAACAATTGAAAAGGAGATAAAAATGGAATTACATGTGTGAAATTCAAAAATCATAGTCCCCAAAAATTATTTTTACAGGTGTTTTTTACTGTGCATTGAAGCAGTTACACTCTGTACAACAAGCTACACTTGTAATTATGTGGGTACTTAAATATCAAATTCATTCATTCTAGTGTCTTACGACAGGTCCTACCAATTCATTGATGGGTTTTGACTAGGGAATATACATACATGGTGTGGGGGTTTTCCGTTGCCTTCCATACCAGATGCACACACAGAAGGGAGGAAGGAAACTCGGTGCCGGCATTTGCCTACTCTTTGTGAAGAGCACCAAGGGAGCCAACTATTTAACGTCCCTTCCGAAGGACGGAGAGTTGACTTTTGCGTGGTCTCCTCAAACCGCACAAGTAGAGGACCTCGGAAAAAATCCCATTTTTGTAGGATTCGTGCCCAGTGCCACTTAGCGTAGCAGGCCAATGCCCTTACTGCTACACCACGACACCCCCAAATATCAAATATAGAACATAATTTGAAAGAGAACATACCTGTTTTTCTCTTTTTGCTTTCGGCCCACTGTCTCAAAATCTACCACCAGAAAAGTGCACACTTCTTTCCCTATATTTTTCTTTCAAGATTTTTTCTTTGGGCATTTCAAAAGTTTTGTCCCATAAACAGGGCCTAGCTTGGACTAGCCCTATCAAAGTTACTACATTGTATTTGCTCATTGCAATGCAAATTAATTCTGAAAACTTTCCACTACAATAATACTTTACAACAGGGATTACATCAGTAAACTGACTCCAATAAATCAGTCTCTGACTCTGATAATTCGGTGGCCATATGAAAGCACGTATATTTATTTGTAGTGTTATCTAAATATCCACCCAATAGATATCAAATCAATTCCTAGTGAACCATCTGGCAGTCACACTGATGTTGGTGTGCCGGAATGCCATTTTTATCAGATCAGACACTGTGTGAAAGACACCAATTACAATATATGTATTTTTAGTACATCCAATACAGTCACCTACTCCAATCCAACTCCAATAAAACCTGAGTATGGGAAAATTCTCTAAGATTACCCAATAGGAAGATGCTAGACATGATTTTAGGACATAATTAACAAGTTTTTCTTTGCTAATGTTAAATAAATTTTAACAATGTTTTTATACACTATTGCATGTGATTAAACTGGATGTAAAAGGATCAGGAATTTAAAAATTCTTCACATTAAATTTTTTTTTGGTAAAATTAAACCTCCATCATATTTCTTTTTTTAAAGGAGTTGTTTTACAGCTATCTATTTCGACTTAGATTTGTAATTGTCTCTTTTCATAATAATTTTCAAGTTATTCATAGTCACAGAAAAAATAATAATACTTCCACAAAAAGATTTTATTAAAAACATGACCAGTTTCACTACAATAGTAGCATCTTCAGGACCTGATAAAACCTTTTTGTGGAATTTATAATTATTTTTTCTGTGACTATGATGAGTAAATTCTACAAAGTGGACTCTGATTTCATTGATATTCTGTAATTGTTTATCATGTAGCAAAGGACATATTTCCCTTGTATTCAAAGTTACAGGAGAAATTAAAATAAAACATTTGTTTTAAAAATACGAATCAAGATTAAAATTAAAAATGGCAAAAATCATACATCAGCATGACCTTATTTTTTTATTAGGAAAAGCAAGATGGAGATAAGGAGTCAAGGAAGTCACTGAAAGATGGCTGGGGAAAATATGAGTGGAGGAACCAGATGATTAGCATCTTCTCACAACATCGTTTCATCATTGGTGAGTGAATGATAATCATGAGTGTTGGTAGAATGGTCAAGTATTTATATTTTTTATGATGATAGAATTATGTCTTACTCTAATGCTTATATCTTCTTCATAAAAATGTTTACAATGACTAATATTCTTCCAGCATACTTTGAATAAATTCTTTTCCTGATTAAAGTTGATCAGTGGTGGTATTGTGATGTAATAACTAAAAAATTGCTAATATTAAAGCATTAAAGATAATTTATTTATTTATTTTTAATTCCATAAAAATTGCATACACAAAGCATAACAATTGTCAGGAGCCGCCATAGAGGACATTCACAACATACATATATATACTATGGAAGTTACATATCAAAGCAAACATACAAAAAATACAGAGTGAGTACATAGTACATGAGCTACATTTTCTTATACGTTCTATGTTTCATATTTTATAATAATGTACTCTTATTAATTGGTTGGTGATAAATTTAAGGTAAATTTTCAAAGTAGGTACCCAGTTTTATAGGATAGATAAAATAAACTTGGAGGCAAGACACAGTTTGCCAAATAAATAGATAAAAGTCATGCACTTTTTATTAAAAATAGCCAGTGGGATATGGAAGGGAGGTTATGGGGGTTAGAACTTCCTCGTGAAGCATTCATTCAGTTCATGAATGGGCAATTATCGACAGGTAGTGTGTATGTGGTTCAGATTCTGCATGAAGCATAGAACCAGTCACATAACATTCACTGTTGACACAATATTACTTAATATAATAGCCGTTGTCCGAAACGTAACACTGACGCCATCAATGGCATGTTTTAATGCATTTTTAACAAACTTCCTGATTAGGTGGAAGGTTGAAATTTCGCAGGAATGCTTGATTCAGATATAAAAATTAAATGATAAAAGAAAACATGAAAAAAGACTCAGGTTTGACTTCAGGGGGGAGATTTCCATTTCCCTTGAGATAACAGGTAAAAAGCGACTTTTTAAAGTGCAGGCTTTTATTCTTTTGAAATTAAAATTAGAAAGAATTGACGTACGATCTTCGAATTTAAACTATGTTTTAGGAATATTAATGAAGTTTCATATTCTATTCATCTTTTTCCGCCTACCATTCGAAATCTCTCGTATTAAACATTTAAATCACATATTTTGGGAAAATATCACCTTTTAAACAGGATGTTGTCTTGCCAACCACATCATTGTTAAGCTTCGAGAATCAATTGTTGTCTCAACCCGCATATGTGTAATATATACGAATGCATAGATAGCCTTAAATTATCGTAGGAGTTTTTGCAAAATTACGTAATTCTAATGGGACCGGGATTTATTTTGCATTCTTTTGCTTATCTAAATGGCTATATAGATGTAGAATAAGAGAGAGGGGGATGTGGAGAGGGAGATAGGAAGGAAGGGATATAGAATGGAAGGTACATAGAAAGTAAGGGAGGTATAGAATTAGTCTATTTTTCCAGAGGAGAGAGAAAGGAGAGGATGGGAGGGAGGGAGGAAGGATGGGAAGGAGAGAGGATGGGAGGGAGGGAGGATGGGAGGGAGGATGGGAAGGAGGGAGGATGGGAGAGGAGAAGATAAGAGAGAAAAGGAGGAAGAATGGGAAGTTTCTTAAATTTAATTCTTAATCCACACATACCTGTCATATTTGATGGGCAATTATGCTAGTTAATAAAATTAGGTTGTAGCCTCCTATTCCCTTAACACTGATTATGAATTCCCCAATTCACCCAATTTAACCACCCTCAACTTTTTCCTCTCAGTCTATGTCAAAAATGAAGTCTATGTTCCACCAATGCCAACAACTTTGAAGGAAAGGATATGTGAGGCTGTAGGAAATTTAGCATAATATGCTATGAAATGTATGGCAGGAAACAGAATACCGTTTTGATGCTGCTGAGCCACAAACGAAGCACATATTGATCTTCGGTAGCTTGAAAAAACTTTGAGATTTTCATTATTAGTATAGCTTGCATTTTAAATTAACTTTGTAAGTTATTTAATAATAAATTTTTATAATTGGGAAGATCATTTTTAATCGTCCTTTTTAATTTATAAAAATTTTCTAAATATATGTAAATATTTGGATACAACATGGTAAGAACCTCCATTGAAATGTTTAGTGGTAATATCACATTTCATTTATTTGTTTTAATGTAAGAATACTATTTTTGGTCATACAGGAGGGTTGTTGCTGTTTCTTCTGCTCCTTATTGTGATAATAGCAATTGCTGCATCATCTGGAGGTGATGGTAGGCAAGAAGCACTTGAAGATGCTTCAGCAGATTTCCTTCATGTTGAAGGCCGAGCTGTCACTGCTATTACTTCATGTGGTCCTGTTCAGGGGTATGTTCAAAGTTTGTCAGTCAGTGAAATGTAAAAAGCTACCTTTTTATCCATTCACAATAGCTTAGCAATATTTATTATCCTGAAAATTCATTTTGCTATGTTGTAGAATGATAATTTGTAGTTAAAAAATTGAAATAAGATTTATCCAATGAATTTCCTTAATTTGCTTAAGTTCATTAATTTAATTTGTTTTAAATACAGCCTAGGTTTTGGTTTTTCATTTTAACTTTTGTTTAAAACTTGATTTTTCCCCTCTGATTAGTGTCAGTATTAGTTTTAAAGGAACCATGCTTTAGGTATAAAGCAATATATTTTCTTTTTCTTTCTTGCAAAAAACGAAAATTTTGATTCTCTAATTTTATATTGAATGTTCTAGAATTTTACTTTGGCAGATTTGTCTTATAAAACTTTTTTCTTATTTTGTTAATTCCTCTATCTTCTTACGAGCAATTGCTTTTTCTGTATTAGTAATAATCCATTAAATTTTTAACACACTGCAGTTGGGTTGAAGATGGAGCTTTTGCATTCCGTGGAATACCATATGCTCTTCCTCCTGTGGGGAAGCTGCGTTGGCATCTACCAGTCCTTCTTCAACGTCTTGAACATTGCTGGAATGGAACTTTGGTGACCCGCAATTCTACTGCGCCTCTACCAAATGCTTGTTGGCAGACTTTCAGGAATGGAAGCCTAGATGGTTCTGAAGACTGTCTCACAGTGGATGTATTTGCTCCAAGGTTGAAGCGCAACAGTCCAAGAGTACCTGTTGTTGTTCTTGTGGCTGCAGAAACGTTAGGAGGAGGAGGAGGAAAGGGTTCAATCTCCCCACAACTTCTGTCACCACAGCTTGCGCGAGCGGCAGGAGTGGTTCTTGTTCGGGTGAGGTTTCGGTTGGGAGCACTAGGATTCCTTGCAGCGAGGGCATTAACCCGATCTGTGCATCCACCGCGCTCTGGCAATTATGGACTTGCAGATGTTCGTGCTGCTTTAGAGTGGGTCAATCTCAACGCTATGGGATTTGGAGGCGACTCCGCATCAATCACCGTCTTGGGTCATCGAGCTGGTGCCACCTTAGTCCTTGCTCTTGCAGCATCCCGGAAAGCACCCCGTCTTTTCTCTCGTGCTTGGTTATCTGGTCCAGCAGCAGCATTTCCGACAGGCCGTGAAACTGGTTTAATGGGGGCTGAAAAACAAGGGGATGCTCTTGTTCAGTCTCTTCAGTGTGCAGGCGAAGGATCCTCCGATAAAGATATTGAGTTGTCTGCAAGATGCTTGGTTCGTGTAGACTCAGAGGATCTCTTGGATGCCGTTCCGGAGGAATGGAAATGGAAGCCAGTTGATTTGCCCATTAAAGGCGAGGATTCGCATACACTTCACCATTGGCTGATTGTGGATGGGGAAGTACTCAATGAACCTCCACTGGATGCTTGGTCCAGGCATGGGTTGCAAGTTCCCCTTGTAATAGGTAAGATACATACTAATTAATTTCTATATTCATAGAGCAGCTATAAAAGTAAATTTATTCATAATTTAGCCAAATGGTTTGTAAATAACTATTTATAAGTTTAATATTCCATAAAAATTAAGCATCAATTGAAGCAGCACTATATAAATAATACCAATCCTATTTTAGATTTTGTGGTACTAAGAGAAATTTTTAATCTGTGGTGAGAGCCATGCATAGTTATACATAACAACTGTATTTCAGAAAAATTACAAAAACGAGATTAAACCCAACAAAAAGTTATGGCAGCATATACTGTATTTACTTGCATACAAGGTGCATGTTTTTTTTACAAATTTTTCTTTCACAAAATGAGGTTGTGGCTTATATGCATGGAAAATAAACTATAAAATTTTAAAATGAGAGATAATTGTTAAGTTCACTAGGTCAATGGCGAATGGCTCTTATGATACAATGTACCATATGTGACATCAAAATATTATATAATCATTACAACAAATAAAAAAAGAAGATATATTATTATTATTGATGACGGAGAAACATTTCAGTTTTTCTGGCGATCACAGCAGGAATCATCAAGCCTGTGAGAAAGATACTGTAGTCTGTCAAACAGTCTTGAAAAAGAATGGTGATGCTTATATACAAGTAAATACAATATATTTTAGTATGAATATAATTGTTTTAAACAACCCTTTCTCATGTTGAAAAACCTATTGCTTGCATTAGCCCAGTAGCATTTTCTTTTCAAACCATATAAGTATGAGATATGGCAATCCCAGGTTAAAAAATCCAACCTCTGCTGGATTTGAACTCGGGGCCATTGTGTAGAAGGCTAGCACTCTAGTTACTCCACCATCACAACCCCATTTACCATATTAGTCCGAATATAGTCCCCCCCTTATTTCTGAAGCCTCAGCCTTGGAAAAAAGTTTGAACCTCATTACAGACCTCACTTTGAAAATTCTAAAGAAGGTGTTTTAGAATTTATGAGCAATTTAGTTTCAGTTACCAATTTACAATGAAATGGTGACATCACATTTTGCGTGTTATAGTTGCAGGCATAATTTAAATATGTATCAAGAGTTACTGGACTAAATTCAAAAACTTTGCATGTATGAATGTTATTTAAATTCCATTCCTATCCTTCAGATACCGTTGATAATAGCTACTTGAATCGTGCCTGTATAAAAAGTAATTATTACCAGATTTCTAGTTAACATAGTCCTTTCATAATTTATTTTACCCGTATTTTCGTTACTTCCGATATTTATGCCTCGGAATATCACATCAAGGAATACATTCTGTAGATAGTTGAAACACCTTCAACACCTCGGTTTGATTTACGTAAGTAATACTTATATAATGCGATTGCATTATATACAATCAACAGCTGCCAAGCTGGACAGTCTGCTCAGCTGACAGAGTTGCTTACGGATTGAAGGATAATGAAGATAATTTCTTTCGTCGTGGTGACATTTTCTCTAAAATAACAATAGGTGGCGCCATTACATATCACTCAGGACTTAGGGAAGGGATGAAGTTGGCCAATCAATGCTTTCATAGCGAAAACTTCTGCAATTCCCACTATTATGAAAATACGAACGTTTAAGACAAGGATTCCAGAGAGTGAACAAAAAGAATTTAGTTATTGAGGCATATGTATCAAGAAATTTTCTGGCGGTGATATTTTCGTTTGCTAATTTTTTGGGTACAACTATTGTCTCCCCCTTACTTTTCTTACTAATATTTTGGCCAAAAAAGGGGATGACTATATTCAGACTAATACGGTATTCCATATGGTACCTTAAATTATAATAATTCAATAAAATCAGTGTCCACTATTTTTAAGCGTAACAATTAGCATGCTAAGTGTATATTAGAACATATTCCACTTGGGAAGGCTCTGCTATATGGAAAGATTCCATAATGTAAATAAAAAAAAGAATATAGCATATTTTCAATAACAAATTTATTACGACCTGTTACATCATCATCTTTTACATTGTATACCAGAAGTCAGAATTAATTCATTTAAATAACATGTGATTTATATTTACTGTGCTTCATGACATGAGCTTTATACAATATGTATCATTTCTACTCAGTTATCTGTTATACAATTTTTCCTGGCACCTGGAAAAAGCATTTCTGTTGACCAGTAATTATAATCTTTATATAACTTTCTCAAACATTCAGTTGGAATTTCTTATATTCAGTTATGCAAAACAATTTTTTCTGTAGTTGAAAATTGTTATGCATGAATGTATTGACCTAAGAATCTACATTCTTATCAAATGTTTCAGGAACTACATCTCATGGTGAAGCAACGGCTGAACTACGAAGACGAAAAGATTGGTCTGAACCAAGAACAGTGGCAGAACATGTCCAAGACAGTGCAATTGGCGAGATGGGACAGGCAGAGGAAGCTCTCCGCCTCTACTCTTCCCCATCCTTTCCACCCTCTTCAGTCTCTTCTTTAGAGTCTCCTCCCCCTCTTGCTCGTTTAACTGCCATGATCACTGATATAAGGTCAATCTGCCCTCTCGTTGATTTTGCAAGATCAGCTGCCAAGTATGCCAAAAATGTTCCTGTATTCTTCTATGTAGCAGCTTCCCTTCCTGAAGAGGCAGGATCTATTGGTGCAGTACCTGAAACTCAGGATGAGCCTGACGTAGCATCTACTGTTGTTGGTCCAGGTGCGGATCTGGCTGCAATACTAAGTCATCCACTTCGTGAATCTGAAGGTCAGCCTAGCGCAATTGCTCGTATGTTTTACACATATGTGAGGCATGGCCCCACTGGAAATGTTACCGCCAAGAGACTCACTGCCACGGAAGGGGATGAGATGGAGGAAGTGGGATCGTGGCCCGAATCAAAGATGCCCACTCGGCTGCTACTTCTGGGACCAGATGGAAAAGTGGAATCCGTTGCAGATTATCCACGCTGTGACTTCTGGACCAAGTCTGGTTTTGTTCCACGCTATGCTCGTCTAGACTGAATACCTTTAGCCAAATCAAAAGGCTCTGCTTAAAAGGGAAACAAAAAAACTGCTATTTATCATTCCTTCTATGTGTTTCATCTAAATGAGAAAATGATTTGAATGGATAATTTAGTGAGAAACTTCATGTGGCAGGTGTATGAATATTGAAGTGAACTCTTTCCAAATGAACTAATGAAAACATCTCAAAAGGAGCAAATCTTTTTGGATTTTCTTTATTGCCATTAAGCCTGACACTAAATTAATTATACTTTTTCTTCATGTTAAAGATGCTTTTTATGTTACATGCTAAATATTAGGATTATCCTGTGAAAGCTGTGTAATGAAAATATCCTCCTCTCTTATAATTTTAACATGGAACACTGTCATAAATCTTCTAAAAAGCAAGAGGCATGGTTAGCATTTGAACTGGCCTCAGTGGCCAAGGGTGAACTGCCTCCATCATTTCCACTAGGTTCATAAATGAAAAGGCCAAATGATACTGAAGAAGCATTTATTATTCAAATATAGTCTTATCAAATTACAGCAGTGATTGCCAAAAATCTAATCCCCAATTTTGCATTTTTGAGGTTATATGAAAATGAAAATCATCACAAGTGAAAAAATAAAAATCAGATAAACATAGATGAGATGTTTTTAAGTGTCTTTTACAGTAAGTGATTTGATATTGCATTTTACATGTTTTTATGGGCTGTAATATTTTTGTAATGCATTTAATTTTTTAATTACTTGGAGGTTGACGTTTGGAAAATACAAAATTTCATGTTATGAATTATGGACATCCAGGACCTGAATGTAAATCTACCTAAATGGTGGAGTTATTAGTTTTTTGGTAAATATTTGCCTAAGCTATTCAATGTTTATAATCTATATCCAAGGAATTTGTCCAAAACTTGCTTGCATGTCCAATCTTTTACACGGGACATTGCACAACATCCACAAATTAGCACAGTTCTTTGTTGGACCATAAATGGGCACTTACTCTATAGTATCATTAGTAATGTAATGGAAATGCATCATTAAAAAAGGCTAATTCCTGAACTCATTGCTGGGGCCATCTCTGTAACTGGAGAAAATTTATTAAAATGTTTTTTGATGCTTTTCACTGTACTGATATTCTATCTCTAAACTGATTTTTAGCTTGTAAATACAAATAACATTTTATAAATGTAGCTATTCTTTAAGCTTCAAAACAATTTATTTAAATATTTTAAGGAATCTTTTGTAATGTCATTCATAAGTCTTGTTATGGTCATAAAAGCTCAAAATATTATTGTTGTATTTGGTTTTTAAAAAAGTGCTTAATACACAGTCTTGGAGAGATGTGATAGATTCATTGGAATGGCATTTATGAGGTTTGAAGCTGATGCAAAATAATCTATATATTAGATGTTGGTAAAAATTAAAAATGTGTACCTGTGTATTTTGTGTTAGCCTTTTTCTCCTCTTTATGAGAGTTTGTAAGAAATTGTAACTACTTGATAATGATCTCAATGTATTAATTAAAAAAACAATTCAGAGTGGTGTTTTAATTTTTTAAATTCATTGTAATGATTTGTTGTATGAATGTTTGAAGAACTTTGCACAAAATTATGTAAATGTAAAATTTTAATGCAGTATTCCTTAAATACCAATCAGTAAGACTGTCGTATGATTTTTCTTATCAAATTTTAATTTCATATCCATAATTTATGATATTCAATAACTTTAATTTTCATGTTACAAATCTCTACAAAGCAAATTATTCTACAACTCTTTTTACTAATAAGTTATTTTAACTTAGTATGAAATTAGTTAAGTAAACCACCATAAATGAAATACGCAGTTACATACTTATAAAGAAAGCTCCTTTTAGAATTTGCACTTCAAACAAGCTTGTATTCTTAAAAGGTAATTATATATCAGAGCATCACAGAATTTTTTAATTATAACGGAGAATTTAATGTGGTTTAATGAGACACCAAAATAGAAATCATACATGAATTTTAAATAAGCTGTTATTGCATGTTACCGGTAGCTATGCTTGACACGAGTTTGCTTAACATGAAATTCACTTAAGCACAATTTACCATGTGGAGAACCTGTTTATTTTACACGAAGAATTCCTGGTTTTACATGAGTTGCAACACAACCCATAACGTAAAAATTAAAAAAAATGTTGCCATTAAGGTAATGTATATTAATTTATATTTATTCATAAAATAATATATAATTAGCAGTCTAAAGTCGAAGTAAAACTTTGGGTAGTCCATTTTATGTGACATTACCACGAAAGATGAAAAAGAGAAATTGTACACAAATGAGGGACCACTAGACAGACTAAAACATGCGAAATAAGCTTTGGAAGACAAATTCTGATTGTAATGCCTTTTGCGAAAAAAGCAAGCTTGTAGTTTAGATGTAAAACCAAAAACAATATCAAAACATAAGACATATCATGATCACGACGAATATCAAATAGTCACCACTAAGGTAATGAAAAATGTTTAGATTTGATAGTTTCCAGGTATGACTCACAGACAGAGCTCATCTTTCATGAATTCTACTAATTTTTTTCATCACTTTCATGGTTAAAGTCACGATGTCGGGAAAAGAGAAACTGTTTCAAACTTTTTACATTCCATTCAAAGAGAGACTGTACACAAATGAGAGAACACTAGACTAAAACACAAAATCAACTTTCACGAATTCTACTTCATATTTTTTGTCACTTTCACAGTTAAAGTCATAGAAAATATTATGAGAAAATTTGTTTTGAATTTGCAGATGAAAATTATAAATTAATGAATATTCTAAATATATTTGTATAAATAAACATTTATATATCCACTGTGATACAACGATCTCTCTCACTTGAACACATACCTCCTGCATTTTACTTGGTTTCTTATGGGATTTATGTATTCACTTAGCATGAATTCGCTTTACGTGACACTTTTTAGGAACGTATCTCTCGTGTTAAGCGGGAACTACCTGTACTATACTTATGAAGTTTTAAGAGGAATGAATGAAATAAAGCGACTATATTTTGGCTTTGCCTTATGATAAAAATTTGAAGTCTTATCTTAGAAGTACAAAAAATAATTTTGAGGAGAGTTACATTAAACCTGAAATTTGGAAAAGGTAAGGGTTTGTTTTTACCATGGTGGGACCAGGTTTTTTGTCAAAATGGATGGTGGGATATGAGAAGGTTAAGAACTGCTGTTCTGTAGCATTATTAAGCCACTATGGTAAAAATCTTACCTTTTCCAAGAAGTGAATTTTTACATGAAATGCATTTTAGTATCATATTATTCATTAATGGCAATTTTTGAGGACAAAATGCAATTATTTTGTTTAGAAAAAGTATTATAAGAATTATTTTTGAAATTTTGCATCTCACCTAGATGTCCTTCACATCCCGCCAGTGGGAAACGTTACTATAGGACACACAACATAGAACTCTTAACAGTTTTTTGTTCTCTAGATTTTTTCTATTTTTCATAAACCACTAAATCATTATAACATTGTCATGAATTCTTCATCTAATTTTTAAATGTAATGATTCAATTAACAAATACTGCAGCTTTGTCCAAACCATTGAGGGTAGGGCTTCCAATTAACTGGCATTTTCACTAAGCGGGGTTACAGTTAAAGTTCCATCAGCTAACCGGTAATTACCTGGTAAAAAATAAACTATGTATACAGTAATATACGGCCAGTCCTCTTTCGTGTAAACTTGTCGGCCATAATTTCCAGCTAATTAGATCTCGCTTCCTTGGTTCTTTTTGTTTTCCATTCCCTCTTCTACCTCCTCCAACCACAACCACCACCAATGAAAATGTGAATGAAATCACTGTATCCTGCACTAGTTAACCAAATTGATTTTTATAGTTATTCATTTCAAACAATTTGTTTACCTCTAATTTTTCATAGCGATTTTGGAAAGAATTTTTCTCGTATCCAGAAGACGGTTAATCGGACGAAATTACCCAGTTAATGAATAGTGAGAACAGTCAACAATTAACCAGTTAACCGGGTACAGGAATAACTGATCTGGAAGCCCTAATTGAGGGATTAATCTAGTGGCAGAACTTGCTAGGAGCAGCTGGGGTGGTGCCCAGACCCACTGAGGAGCCCAGTCAGCTATAATTAGTAAATTCAATAATGTGTATAAGCCAGTGTCATAGCAAGGGGGGAGCAGAAGGGGGAAGTTCCCCCGGGGACAGGGCTGAAGGGGCACAAACTCATGGACCGAAAATTAACGTTTGTGTTTATAAACAATAATAATATTATAATACATGCCGAATTAAAACGCAAGTATAGTATGCTTTGGTTTCCATCACATTCCATTTGTCTGGAAAATATAGGGAGCAAAGGGAGGGGGATGCATCACTGTGATTTGCCCCTGGGTGAAGTAGAAACTAGCTATGTCACTGGGACAAGCCTATGGTAATTGCTCTAATATCTCTAGCTTGAAAAAACGATTTACCAGAACAAAGTTGCACAAGGTTGGTGAGGGCTCGGGCTTGTGGAAAGTGGTGGTTGGGGGAGCGACCCTTGAGAGAAATACATAGTTTTATAATGTAGGTACTCTTCAAGTTTAGAAATAAATATGCTATGCTTAAAACATGTTTATTCTATAAAAGTACAAAATAAAATACGTACAAAGTACAAAGAAGTGCTACATTAATAAATCGCTCGGTAATTAAAGTCCCCCTTTTTCAATATTTTTTGAAGTAGTGGACTTTTGAATAGCTGTTGCTCGGAAATCAGCCAATCATTTTATAACTCTGAAAATGTCATTAAAGTATTTTTTACATTATCCTCAATAAATACACGCCGTAGAAATTATACGAATAATTATCATTATATATCGACGTTTCTTACAGAGGAGGAGGATATAACATAAAGGAGGATACTAATGTTTAGGCACTTCCAGATGAGCTGGAGATTCGAAATTTTTTTCTTAGGTAGGATTTTGTGAAAAACCGACTAAAAAAAAACGAAAAATCATGAAAACAATGCGGCCGCTAAAAATTCGCAATTGTTTAAACAAATTATCAGGATTTATGTATTTCCGCATGTGCTACGGAGTTGAAATTTTTTTTTAGAAGTAGAATTTGTAAAAAAAAACGAAATTGGGATTATAGAAATTTTGATATTTTAATTTTTTTGGCAGTTAAAAATTCTTAAAGTTTAAACAAATAGATTACTGTTTAGACATTACGGGATGAGCTAGGAAGCTGAAATTTTCAAGTTATGTACAGAGTAGTGCATTTGCACAAATGAACATTTGAATCTCTCCATAAACATATTTCGGCGGCCGTTAAAAATGTTTAAAATTTAAACAATTGGAAAAATATTATTTCACTTCTAGAAGTACTACAACTTTAAAATTTGGCAGAAATGTGTAGCATTTGTACTTCATAATGGAGAAAGTATAAAATTCTTAAAATTGCAAAGTTTTGGGATTGTTTTAATCTATTATTTTTACATAAGGGAAAAACAAAAATCGCTCCAGAGGTGAAATATTTAGAATTAAAAAAATATGTGTAATGATGAAATATGAAAAATGAATGTTTTCTTATGTTGAGATGATATGCTTGCAGAATGCAAGCACCATATACTAGTATATAATATGTTGAACACTTATGATACTTACATGTTGGCAATTGAATATATCGATATATCGTTCAAGTTCAATCGAATGTGACTTGGTAGGTGTGATTTCTATGGTATTCAAAATTGAAGGAAAATTATAATGTTTCATCTTAGCGAGTGTTTGAGGATTTCGAAGAGTTTTAAATAGCCAGTGTCGATTTATATTGTCAAGGTCTTAGAAACTAGGGTTTATGTCTTGCCAAAATTGCTCTCGTCCCTCTGTTTACATTCTCGGATAGTAGATTTTTACATTTTTTCAAGCATGTGCCCGGAAAAAAAGTGCTGTGAGATGCAGTTTGGGGCTTTGACATTTTTCGCTCTTAGCCACACAGGAGATCTCTGTGGAAGCAATGGACTACCACTCACACCGAATTCCATTACTATATATGGTAAATCTCAAATATTGAAGACAATACATCATCCATATCTTTGTTTTTACTTGGATATCATCAGAGGAAAGCACGGTAGGAACCATATTTTAAGTGATTTGGCATTTTTGTTGCTTTTATATTTAGTTTTCACTCATGTTAACTTTCGTTATTAGAAAGAACTATAGTGGTATCTGAATATCATCATATGTCACTGAAGAATGCTAAAGAATATACCCAAATTACTACTGTGGATGAAATAGTGAAGATTGCATTTCAAATTATACAAGCTTTGGTGTATCTGAATAATTTGGGAATTGTACATCGTGCATTATGCCCAGAAAATATTCTTTTTGATGAAAATGTAGATGTTAGACTCTTTAACTATGGTTTGTATTATATGACTGATGGAGGTGCAAATGTATCATTTCCAATTGGGTAAATACAAAATCTTGTTCAAGTTTCATGTTTATTAGAAAAAGCGAGTGTAAGGGTGGTTTTTCAGTGATAAAATTAATTTTTTATTGTAGGAGTCCTAAATATGTAGCCCCAGAAGTATATTTAAGTAGGCCTAGAGGAGGTATATTGAAGTCGGGCCCAAAAGTGGATGTATGGTCTCTAGGTGTAATTATCGTTGAATTACTATTTGGGCAGTGTTTGTGGCCTGATTTGAAATTACCACAGGTCATTCGAAAAATCCTCAGTCTAACCCACTGCAGTGGAACAGTGCTGGAACGGCTTGCCAGAGAGCACTGTTGTTTGGAAATATATGAGGTACCTATTGAATTTTTTTATTCATATAATCGATAATGTTGTTATATTGTTGATTATGTATATACCTAAAGTATTAAAAAATTCTTTTTAAATGTTTAACTACAAAATATTGAATTCCATATTTGTTTAGAAGCTGGGCCCTACTTTGAAGGATTTTTTAAATGAATGTCTCACAATTTCACCTCGGAGTAGACCAACACCTGCAGGGCTTATCAATCATCCTCTGTTTTCGGGCCTGTCCATTGTGCCTGTTGGTAAGATTCATACCTTTCCCAGGTGTGGGGGACATGAGGAAAGAAGCTGGGTTCAAAACTTAAAATGGCCCCCTGCCAAGATAAATGATGATGTCATCAAGGAAAATAATCTCATTGCTCAACGTCAACCAC
The DNA here is from genome assembly GCA_028673005.1 of Tanypteryx hageni. NCBI lineage: Eukaryota > Metazoa > Arthropoda > Insecta > Odonata > Petaluridae > Tanypteryx > Tanypteryx hageni. Next base: position 170,590,063 of record CM054114.1, on the reverse strand, counting down.
AAGAGGTATACTATTTGTGGCAGTTAGCTGGTGGAGATGTTCAAACTGAATTGAAAAAACAAGGCCTAATTCAAAGCAAGCCTCCTATACTCTCCATTGCAAAGTAAGTTTTATCAATGTGATAATAGCCATGATACAAAGATATGCCTCCTTCATCATTAAGCTCTTTGTATTTGTTTCCCTCTATCCCATTTGCTCCATTCTTTTAATGCTGAACTTGTTCTATGATGAGAAGGCATGCACATTGCCATTCACTATCTCAATTGCATTTCATTCATTGCTTGTTAATCAGGATATTACATCTGTTGTCTACCAAGACAAATTAGTGAAACTTGTAACCTTCTGTTTGAAGTCTATGGCATATTTTATGCTAGTGGAATGAAATTTTATAATTCACAATATAAGAGGTTCCCATTTTAAAAAAAAAGTCATATTAAAATTCCATGATTCTCTACTAAATTAGGGTTAAATAGTTGAATTATACAGCTAGCAGAATTTTTTTACAAAATTAATCAGAATCACTAATCTGTTAAGTGCTGGATTTTTTATTTTTATTCTTAATTTGTTTCTGGTTTACTCTCTCAGATGCTTTACTAACCATATGAGTTAGTTGTCTCTGAGCATTTATTGCAAAGATACTTAGAAAATTTTCTATTAATTTTTGAAAAAATAAGATGTTTGCATTGATTTGGATGTGGATAATCAGATGTAGGGAATGTTTTTAATAACCCATAATATATAACCATTTAAGTTATTCCTGACAAATATTTTAAAATATGCTGCTATACCTCACATATATTCATAGCCTAACTTTGAGACGTAAATATATTCTTGGTTAACTAGAAGAGAGAATTATTTGAAAGAAATTTTTTGACTAGGCACATAATGAAAATTTATTCTTGATTGTTAATTAATTAATAGAAAATAGCTTTTTATAATTAAAATTTTAAAGTTGAAAATGTTTTACAGCCTTATGCTTCTGGAAGGGACAGTTTTTGGCCAGAAACGTGATTCCTCATGCCTTCTAGACAACCGGGTGGTTCAGCTTTCATTGGATGGATTGCGACAACGCCTTGCCCATTTGCTACCAGATTCATTTTATCCATTAGTGGAAGCTGGGTTAGTCATACCTTAATGATAAAATTATTTTGTACATAGTTTTAGATTTTCAGTGTGATAAAGATCAAGTTCATAGTTCATGTCTCTCAAGAATAAACCTTTGTGATTATATAAATAGTTATCTTTATGATATGTATTTTATTGTAGCTCACCAGAAAAGACCAGAAGTGATCGGTCTGGAGCAGCATCTTTGCCACTTATAATTAGGGAGAAGGATACAGAATATCAGTTCCATCGGATTGTCCTCTATGAAAGATTATTAAACGTATGTATCTATTAGACTTCACTATATATATATATATATATATATATATATATATATATATATATATATATACTTTACGTTACTCTTTCGCTGAAGAAGGGCATAGGCCCGATAAGCTTGCGTGTTTTTTTGTGTTCGTGTGTTGTACATGTCTCTTCGATGCCCCCAGCAGCCTGTCAACTTGGTCCCCAACTTGGTAAGTGTCCGCTGGGCTTCCTTCAACACCTTGTAGCCACCCTCATCACTACCTTTTCTTTTCCTGAAGCCTATTTGAATGTTGTTTCGTGTCCTGATAGCAAGGTGTTGCTTTGAAAAAGCATAAAAAAGTTTTATTTTTAATGAGTATTTTTTTCCTTTATTAAGCCAGAATGTAACATATTACCAAATTCCTGAAGTAAACAACTTGCTAATAGTCAATCATGTACACAAATAGTAATAGCTTCATTATCAATCAACTAAGAGAATTAATGATTTGGCTTATATGAAGTAATTTCATTAACTAAAGTAGCAGGTAAAACATTTTTATGAATTCAAAATGCTGTTAAAAATGATTTTAATTGATTTTAAATATGGTCTAGCCCTAAGGATGTTTCACAAAGGAAGATTAAAATTATTTTTTATTGTCCTCTATTTTCTATTATCCATTTCACTTATCATTATTTGTGCATGTAATATATTTTGTTAACCATACATATGTTTGGGTTGTATGTGTTATTGAAAGTGATTAATAAGTGTGTGCATTTTATTTGGTATTCTTTATTGTTTTTCCTGAAGTTTTCTTATTTTTTGGTCTGACGTGTTGTTACCCACTTGTCCATTTGCTTAAAAAGATATTTAGTTGAATAAAACCCATTCTACAGTTGGTTGACACAGCAAAATTCAAGTATGTAATCTAATTTCAATGATAATTTGTCATTATGTTTTAACTTCATTATTGAATCTAAATTTTATATTTTCACTTTTAATTGAATTAAAATAAAATTTTCAATTAAAACTTTATTTTATTCATCATTTAAATAATTTTGTGAAAGTTAAGCTCTGACATAGAACCTATTTCATTTGTCATCAATGTATGTAGAATGCGACTTAGCCTTGATTTCACATAAATTAAAACCTAAAAACTATGTAAAAGACTTGTTGTGTTACTGAAATGTTTTGCAATAATACTTTTCTCATTTTAGAATTAGTAATTGCTTAAAGAAATAATTTATTTCACCTATTTAAGCATATTTTTAACCTGTCTGAACAAGCAATGGATAAATTAAATGAAATTTTACTGTTTCATAGGGTTATCCATACAAAAAGTCAGCCATAATTAAGGAAGCAAGGCGTGATATACCACCAATGCTCCGTAATGAAGTGTGGGCTTCTGCTTTAGAGGTGGATGGGAATGTAGAGGGAAGTTTCACTGTCATAGATAAGGAAACACCAACCCCAACAGATCGTCAGGTTAGTTTATTTTCATCTTTGTGTGTGGCTTTTGCATGATTAAGAATCATTAGTAATGAGGGATGGTTATATGATTAGACTGCATCCTAAAATATTCAGCTCAGTTAAGTCTTTCAGATGTATCATTGAGGAGATATTAGATTTTGACACCCAACTTGTAGTGTCTCAATTGACTCTCATTCAGGAGATTGTTAATTTTAAAATCAGCTATATTTAAATAAATTTTTTGCTACATTTATCTTATTTTCTTTTATTGGTATACTTAGCTTTTGGAAATAATTTTATAATTTGTTAACTCTACTGCTTTTTATTTCTAATGTGATATCAGCACTTTTGCTGATGATTTGAAGCTATTTCTTAAAATTCAGTCTCTCGACTCTTCAAAGTAGTCTGAACAATTTGCAGACATGGTGTGAGAATAATGCTGTCTATGTCATTTAATTTGCAAAATCTAAATGCACATCATTTATAATTATAAAGTTCAGGATAAATCTCACTCATTCTGAGAAAGTTTGCGATTTGGATGTAATCATGAATTGTAGTCTTACATTTGAATATCGCATTGAGTATATTGCAAAAAAGACAAAAAATGCTTGGTTTTATTTTTAGGAGTACAAAAGATTTCTCTGTTGTTGCTGCCAGGAAATTTTTACTTTGTTTATTAGTAAGGCCTGCAATTGAATATTGTAGTATTATTTGGTCTCCTTCTTGTGATGTCCATATTAACGGGATAGAAAAAGTCCAAAGAAAATATATAAGATTAATCTATGAATATTTATAAATGCAAAAACTTATGTTTTGTATGTCTGCTTCATGGACCCAGCTAGGAATTTACAGGCTTACCATCCCCTTCCTATTCATCCCACTCTAACCAAGATAAGCGGCAGGCTGGTGTTCAGTCCTGGTGATGAACCCTTCTCTCCCTCCCCTTCCTTTTCCTAACCTCTTTTGTTAACAAATAAGACACTATTTTCTTTTCTATTTGTATTTATATTCATCTGATGTCCAAAACACAAAGAAGTTTTTGTTTTTATTAGCTATGCATTATGTGTTGTCACATCCCTGCTCTTATGTTATTCTTACCAACTGTGCTAATGAATTCATTCCTCCACGTGCTTTCCATACACTTTCTAGGGACATGTTGTCAACACCAACTAAAACTGACCAAGCCACAAAGTCTGCAACACATTCACAAGGGGTGGCAATTGTCTACCTGGGGCAGCTACTGGGTTTATTGAGCGACAATTTCATGCAGCCAAGAGAGGTTAGGTCACGGTGTCTGTCCACTAACTCCTCTCACACCAATCTCCACCAAACTTTGCATGGTGTCTCCTAAAGTCCTTAGAAGTAACATGGAGGGGTCAAATTCCCTCTAGGTTTCCCACAAAAAAGTTATTTGAAATTTTCATCTCTATTCATTTAATAGTGTTATGCATCATTTGTTGGTGAGTTTAACATCTTTTAGTTCCCTTGTACACTTTGGTACTCACAGCAGTCACCAAAGTCACCAAAATTTGGTAGTTTGTGATTCCTTTCCAGCTGAAGGACAATGAGGGATTACTTTTTCTCTAGAGTATCAGGGTTCGAGTCCAGGTACAACTCTTTCATTGTTTACAAGCAGCCTTGAGAAATTGTCAAATTTTCATCTCGGAATAGATTCTTTAATTGCTACCTCGCAGATCATATAAGACTCAGGGAGAGGAAAATGTTTTTTTCCTTATTGCGCTCGCCAAAAAAATATTCGTGTCAACTGATGTAGAAAAATACAGAATGGCATGGTTGACACCTTCTTGAATTTCTATCTCCAAAACCATAAGTTGTTTTTATGTGCTCTTGCTGGCTTTTTTGTAGCAAATGTTGCACTTTCTCCAAATAAATTTTGTAATCGTTGCTTCGCAGATTATGTAAGAGTTTGTTTTACATGAAGTGTATTGGATTTACCCAGGCAATGCTGGGCACTTCAGTTGTATATAAGCAGGGTTAAATACGTATCTTAAAATGTTCCATATGCTAGTCTGTATGGAGAGCTGGGATCACAAGCGCTTTCCTTCAGATGTGACCACTTTGAGTTAATGTTCCTGTATAAACTTATTAATAATAATCATAATTGCTCACATCTCACTGTTTCGTTTTCCTACAACCCATACAAGATCTAGAGAATTTTTTTTCAAAGATTTTTACAAGACAAACTACTTATATTATAGTCCTATTGACAGAATGGTGCACATTTCTAATCATCTGCAATTCTAATGGATTTGAATATTTCTTTGGAATACAGTCAAACCCTGATTTAGCGCCCCCCTATATATTGCCACCCCCGTATAGCACAGCACAGAGCTTCCGCATAATGATTACATAGAGAATCCCTTGATAAAGTGCTGTAACGAGTCGGGTAAATGGCTGACTGTCCCTGTAGATTTATGCAGGGTAATCGTAGAAGTGGACATTAGAGGGTCATCTTCTTCTGCTGTAAACAAAAGGGTATGAGAAAGCTCCATTGGGACATCTGTGGAGAGAATGGGTTCCTTGACCCTTCCAGATGGAAGTGGACAGAGGACACTTCCTTCTGAAGGCGTCATCATGCATGGGAGAGGGCAGCGTCGGGAACGTGAGCAAAGGGAGCAGTCCTAGGAATCGGAGAGGAAGACTGGGTACAGCACCATTCGGAGGCCGTCATTCGCAGAATAAATCGTAAAGCAGATTTGTGTGTTTTTCTTTCTCTCTCTTAACGTCCCCAGGGCAAGAACCCTAGTGAGGTCCTGACCCTCGGTAAACCTCAGGTGGTGGCAGCAATCACGGTACACCCACCCGTGCGTTACAGTGCCACCCCCACTAGCTACCATGTGAATGCATAAATGTACGATTTTGCATAGCAAAAGAATCTGATTTAATGCCATATCTACCTAAGCCAAGCTTTAACTGAATGCCAAGGCGTTATTTGATGGATTTAGGAGGCCTTGGATATTTTTCAAACCATCAAGAAAATCTATATTGGAAACTTATTTCAGATCTAGTAAATATGGAAAGTGAAATGAGGGACATCCCCACTGCTCAGTTACCTACCATTTTCACATTCCCATGCATTCCTCACACTTATGCTGTGCAACCAGAGGTATAAAAGTTTTGGCACAAGACAAAAGGCGTGCTAACCCAATTTCGATAAAGGTCGATTCACACTATGCAGTCAGGGGACAGGACAGTCTGCCCCTGAGCTGTGCATCCACATTACGCAGTCCACAGTCTGCTCCCATTTGCAGAGTGGTTAATTACATTTTTTAAGTGTTTAATAAGAAGAAAATATTGTACATCATGAATTCTGACAGCAGTTCCGAAGAAGTTGTAGTATTTGCTGCCCTGTGTTAACAGGAAGAAGGAGAAAGGAAAAAGAATATGGATAGAAGAAATATTTACTGTCAGACATCAAGAAAGTGAATTTCATACATTCTTTATGTGACTTTGTAAGAACTCCAGGAAGCATCACTAATACTTTCGTATGTCTCTTGAGAAATTCGACGAACTACTTGAGTTCATTAGGTTGGCTATTGAAAAGAGGAACAAAATTTTCAGACAGGAGAGTGCAGGAGAGGGGGTACAGTCTGAGTTACCTGGCTGAGAGACTGTGACCATCCCCCAACTGTCCTCTCTATTGTGAATACTCCTATTTGAATTATATTGAATCAATTCGAGGCAGTCTTTTTAGGCTGTGACTGTCCCATCCCCCGACTGCATAGTGTGAATCGGCCTTAATCCTTGAGGGCGTCCGGTCATTCACTATGCGAAAGGCACTCTTTTATCTATCGTTAGATATTATCTACTGTCTTCCTCCATGAGCCGAAAGGATAGATTTTCCTCGATGAGAGCCCTTTCAACCCTTTGGATGTCGAGAAGGAGAAAAGAATTTCAATAGTGATTAAAAAAGGAGCTTCTACATATAAGTGCCACCGGTTGTTTGGAAGTTCTGTTCCATTAGCCATCCTTCTCCAGTGGGCGTCCCATGGTATGTATCCTTGGAAAAGATACAGACATTAACTGATGAAGTAATTAAGGAACAGGCAAAATTAATGGGAGATCAGATGGGCATCACAGACTTTGTTTACAGCAGTAGGTGGTTGCATCTTTTTAAGCAGTGCCATGAACTGATGCAACAAAAGAGACACGAAAAAACAGCTGAGGTTGGCAAGGAAGCAATTGGAAGAGGTTGAAATAGAATTTTTGAGATTTTAAAAATATATGATCACGGAGATGTTTTTAACATGGATGAGACCTCTCTCTTTTATAGAATCTGGCCAGAAAAAACAATCTCAAGTGAGCCTGTGAAAGGATGTAAAAAAATAAAAGCCAGGATCACCCTTGCATTCTGTACAGATGCTGATGGGAGTGACAAAGGGATTGTTACTGTGATTGTAAGGGCAGCAAAGCCTTGGTGCTTTAAGAATTTCAAACCATCATTTTACATGAATTATAGACATAATAGTAAAGCATGGATGACTACAATTGAATTGAGTGGCTACAAATTTTCAACAAAATTATGAAGATTAAGAACTGTAATATGCTTTTGCTTCTAGACAACGCACCTTGTCATAAAACCTTGGACCTTATTATTGTGAGACTTGAGTTCTTACCACCCAATTGCACTGGCTTTCTACTTACTGCTTCTTGATGCTGGAATTATTAAGAGCTTGAAGGCACACTATAGGCGACATCAAGTGAAGAAAATAGTAGAGAGCATCAGAAATAATAGTTCACTCGAGTTATCCTTGAGAGATGCATTGTACATGATCAAACTGTCATGGGGTGAAGTTTCACCTCAAACAATAATTAACTGATGGGCACACACTGGACTTATTGAAAAAATTCAATCAGATAAGTTAGAAGAAGAAAATCCTATTCAGGAGTTGCGGATTGCCATGGAAAATCTTCCAATTGCAAGTGCACCTTTGTCTTCAGAAGAATTTCTTGCAGTCGATGAAGAACAACCTGCTTTTGAAGAAATGACAACTGAGGAAATTGCGGAACTAATGCAAGGGTATGTGGCTTCATTTGACAGTGAAAGTGAAGAAGATAAAACAACAGTTTGTGAAACAGTGTCTGCTAAGGAGGCTGAAATATGTCTTCACAAAATTCGTCGATATCTTGAAGAGGACTCGGACAACAAAGACTTAATGAAGCATGTTGTAGCCTTGGACATTTCCATTTGTAAAATGAATGACAAAAAGAAAATTCAGACAAAATTAGAAAAATATTTTGCCCAGAAGTGAGTTTGAAATATATTTCTAACTGTATTGTATCATCTTGTACTGCATTGCTCTCTTTTTTCAATATAATGTGCAAATATAGTAATTTAAGCAAATTTTCTTTCCCTCAAGTACTATTAACCTGTATTCACTGTGCATATCCAGATAATCCCCAAATATGTTTCTATCTGCATTTTCTTGGTTTTATATTATTGTTGTGCACCAATACGTGTTTTCATAGTCCTTCTTTCCTCTAGACCTGGGGGTGAAAAAGTGATTGAAACAATTGAACTGAAAATTTCGTATTTTTTCAATAAAATTTTGGTCTCGAAACCTTCTCTGATGAATATTTAATGCTGGTAAATTATTTAGATACTAGTGTATTGCCCATCATATGACAGATAAATAATAATATTCCCTCCCTCCCTCTCTCATTCCCTCCTGTCCTAATCCATAGCTCTCCCTCTTTTCTCTGTCTCCCTCTTTATCTCTTTCCTCCCATCCTTTTCTAATTTTATGCCTCCCTTACTCTCTATGTACCTTCCATTCTATATCCCTTCCTTCCGATCCCCCTCCCCACATCTCCCTCTCTCTTACTCTACATCTATATAGTCATTTAGATAAGGAAAAGAATCCAAAATAAATCCCAGTCCCATTAAGATTACGTAATTTCGCGAAAAAAATCCTACAATAATTTAAGGCAATCTATGCACTTGTATATATTACACGTATGTGGGTTGAGACAACAATTGATTCTCGAAGTTTAACAATGAAGTGGTTGACAAGGCAACATTCCGTTTAAAACCCGATATTTTCCCAAAATATGTGATTTAAATGTTTAATATGAGAGATTTCGAACAATAGGTGGAAAAAAATGAATAGAATAAGAAACTTCATTAATATTCCTAGAACATAGTTTAAATTTGAATATCGTACGTCAATTCTTTCTAATTTTAATTTCCAAAAGAATAAAAGCCTGTACTTTAAAAAGCTTCTTTTTACGTGTTATCTTGCAGGAAATGGAAATCACCCCTGTTGAGTCAAACCCAGATTTTTTTTGTCATTTAATTTTTATATTTAAATCAAACGTTCCTGCAGAATTTCAACCTTCCACCTAATTGGGAAGTTTGTTAAAACTGCATTAAAAATGCCATTCATGACATCAGCATTATACACAAACATATCTAGGCTTTTACTATGGTAATGATTTTTACTAATATGAGACCACAGAATCTCGGGATAACTTTGGATGTAAACATTCATCTGGCCTGCTGGTGCGCTTGCGACTTTCAATGCGGCCCTTGGAAGCATTCACGTTACGAACGTGGCCCACCAAGCACAAAAGGTTGCCAACCCCTCCTCTGGACAACAGAATAATATAATTCTTTAATATTTTTGCTATAAAATGCTTATTATTTGAAATTTTTTATCAATGGCTGATAAGGTATGCAAATAATTAGAAATACAAAGCCAAAATATTTAAATACTCCAAAATAATACCGTTAGATGAACATTACGGGCAGCATTTAAAACTAGCTGGTAAGAGTTAAACCCTTTCATTGCATAAGTTATATCCGTTAGGGTGCCAAATAAAATCTTTACGTACCTCGATTTAGCACCAATATCAGTGGTGAACAAATGGTGGCATTAAATCAGGGTTTGACTGTACTCCTTTTTAAGTCCTACAAAATATTATGTAACATGCAAAATAAATGATTATCTTAATTTCTGTTTATTGGCAACAATAATGATGTTTTCTTTTACTGTTATTCGTTGATTGGCACTTCCAAGGCAACATAATTGTTTACATTTACTTGAGATATTAAAAAAAAAATTTGTTGCGATTGATTCTGAATATAACTGGTTACACAATAATGTTTGCCGTACGTTTTCATGCTTTTTTTATATTGTGTATTGTTTAGTGCTAGTTTTGTGAGATGACCTTTGGAAATTCTCTGTAATGGTAATTTTCATTCGTCTCCTCCAATCGTACGTTTAACTTCGATTTTGCAAAGATGATGGATTGTGAGGATATGTTCTAAGAGAATCATTTGACTTAGAAATTCATGCGAAATTGGTTCAATTCAGAAACAAATGCAGTAAATGTTTATTTTAAAATTTCGATCCCTTGTCGCCAGAGGCAGGGCTGTCGCTTCTCAACAGTCAATCAAAATCCAGACAAACTCTCGCTTGCTCCATTATAGCATGATCTCATCGGATTATATGGTAAGTTTGTGAATAAGTTACACTCGTGACAGCCGATAGTAAGTTTTTACTGAATTAAGTATGAATATACAAGTGCTGAATGAATATATAAATGCTTCAAACAAGTCAGTGTAACTATTTTAAATAATGTAAATGTATAAAGTCATTATCTATATAAAAGTTATTTATAAAAATTCATTTTTATATTATTACTTGTTTCAGATTGAAGTGGACATTCCAAGATGTCATCAATATGATGAACTCCTCTCATCGAGTGAGGGCCATCGCAAATTCAAGCGCATACTGAAGGCGTGGGTTGTAAGTCACCCTCAGTATGTTTATTGGCAAGGACTCGACTCACTCTGTGCTCCTTTCCTTTATCTAAACTTCAATAATGAAGGTAATTATTTGACATTTAAAATATAAATTTTAAGTCAGGTGCTTCAGGAAAACAAACTTTTTTTAAGTAAATAAGACAAAACTTTTAATTTAGGTCTTGTAATTTTGAATTTATTCTATATATAGATCTTTACCCTACTATTATTTAAAAATATATATTTTTGAAACTCCCAAATATTAATCTTGTTTACATTATTCCTATAGCTTCCCTATAAAAATCTTTCTCAAAATGTGGTTGACTTCATTATCTGCCATGGTCTGCATTTTCAGTCTTTCATTTTATATCTTAAACTTCCTTCTTAACAAGGTTTATAATAAATTAAGTTTCGTTTTGTAAATTTTTCAATGGGCAAGTTTACTCACTTCTGTGCAGGTACAGTGATTACAGTTATACTTGTCTGCTATAGCACTTTCTATGTGATATCCAGGTAGTCTTTTTCTGCTGTCACTTATTATCCAACTAATACATGGCCTTTGTAGCATTTGAGAAGAAAAATTCAGTTATTTCAGAGTTCAAGCATTATTTAAGAAGATTATATGTTGGTGAAGTATATAAACTTTGACTTTTTTTCTAACATTTATGTAAATTTTGAATTATGTAAGAGTGCAGTGGTAATTGCTTTTTTAACTTGAGACAATTTTCCGATAAATTATTTACTTAGAGCCTGTCCACGATTGCATTAAGTTTCAGCTAATTTAAACAAGAAGGAGAAGTGTACTCCATAAATGGAATACACAAGATTTCAAAGGCGGTCTTTATTGGAAACAAGTATAGAATAGTATCATAAGATTGGGCAGTTCATGAATTTTTATCTTCGAAACTATAAGTCATAATTTTGTGTGGTCCTGCAGACTTTTTTGTGGTAAACGTTTCCCTCTATCCGAATAATGTTTTAACCGATACCTTACAGATCACATGGAAGAACTAGGGAGAGAAAAACAGGGTCTTTAAATTGTTGCTTGACAGATGCCATTTAACGAGATACGAGCACGAGTTTATTTAACTGCTTATGTAAAATGGGAGTTTTAATTGATTGATATAGTTCAAAAATCAGAATTTGGCAATAAATTTTAACAAGTATCAATAATATACTTAATTAAAATCTGCCCAGTAGTTTTGGAGATTAAACATGCAGACGGACTGGGGAGACATGCCCATGAGGCCACTAGCGCATCACTGGTAAAGAGCACCCAAAACTACTTCTTGGACTTTTTTAATCATTGTTGAGACTTAAGAGTTCCATATTCCTTCTCATTTACATAAATTTGTCAACTTTTGAAGGATTTTTAGTTAAATTTCATTTCCGAACATTTGGACTGCTGCAGGAAAAGAAATTAATATTATTAGCCAAGGAAGTCTAAAAAGGTTTTACTGCAAATTCCGAGAATCTATAATCTCTAGGGAAAAAATTCAGCATCAAATAGAGGGAAAAGAATGTATTCTAAATACAAGGAAGATTGAAGAATTATATAGTATAGAAGCCTTTTCTTGCAAGCAAATTAAATTATTTTTTGTTCATCTTTACTTATAAAATTCATCATAATACAAGTAATAGGTATATCCGGTGAAATTCAGAAGTGGACAGGCTGTGTGTGTGTGTATATATATATATATAATATATATATATAACAACTTACGGAAAAGGAAAGGTAAAATGAATATATGGATGTCAACAAGGTGTTGGGATGAGGAAACCCAGTGAGCACTCACCAATCAGACGTTTTCAGGTTGGCGAGGCCCCGGGGATGTCGAAGTGACACACGTAAAATAACACAAAAACACAGAAACATCACAAACGTAAAGCTTTCGGAACTACTCCTTCTTCAGCTACAGAGAGAGAACTCTCTCCTCATCCCAACACCTTGTTAACATCCATATATATATATATATATATATATATATATATATATATATATATATATATATATATATATACAGTCAATCTCGGCTATAACGAGCGCCACGGGACAGTTTAGTTTTGGTCGTTATAGCCATTAAACTTAATATCCGTGAAGGCAAAAGCATGCATGCGTATGGTGAAATAAGACATAAGAAGTAAAAGTGAATATATAAACATAAAGGTTATTTAGTAAATTTATGAAAAAACCTAAAAATGAGAATAAACTAGAAAATTTAAAGTAAACATAAGTACATATAAAATTTACTCACAGCTGCATCCTTAATCACCCCCCTTTTTACAAAAATAACTTTGAGCCTGTTTCATAGATTTCACTTTGAAGTCTCTTAAGTTTCCTCTTATTACACTTAGTGCACTAAAAACACCATCGGAAATGTCAATGTTTAAAAAAAAATCATTTAATGTTTCCACGGCATCCTGAGTAAGGATTGTGTCTTCGACACATTCAACATTGTCTTCATCACTGTCTGCTGTGCTTTATACTGTCTCTATTATTTCACTCTCCGTAGGAATTCCACTGGTAATCAAATCATCATCAACATGAACAAAATTGTCAATGTCATTTACATGGTCAAAATTCGCAATTCCATTTTCTTTAAGCCATTATGATCTTCATCAACGTTATGGTTATCAATCCAAAATTCTCCCGATATTAAACCAGACATTCAAAAACAGTTTATGATAGTTGTAGGTGAAACATGCATCTGTCATCAAATGAATTGCATCCAATACAGAGTCGTTGCCATCTAAACCTCTTTCCCTCCTTTCAATCAACTGTAGAACAAAAAATCGCTTGAAATGGAATTTAAAACTTTTAATTATCCCCATGTCCATTGGCTGCATAATAGAAGTCGCATTTGGAGGCAAAACACCAGTTTTACATTGGATAACTCCTGCATATGTGGGTGCGCAGGACAGTTATCGACAAGGAGTAGAATGTTTCTATTTTTCCTCCGTAACTCGTTGTTCCACTGACTTACATATTTCTGAAAAATATTGGAAGTCATCCATGCCTTTTCATTAGCTGCATATTCAATGGGAAGCTTCTTTACATTTTTGAAACAACGTGGATTTTGTGACTTACCAATAACAAAAAGTTTTTTTTGTCAGTCCCATTTATGTTTGCGCACATTACAACTGTTAAACGATTTTTAGGTCTTTTTCCACCAACACATTTGTCACCTTTGAATTTAAACGTTGCATCTGGCATCATGTTGTAAAACAATCCAGTTTCGTCGGCATTGTAGACGTCTTCTTCTCTGTAACCTTTTCGACACTCCTCCCAAACACTTTTCACCCATTCACTTGCCGTTTTTGAATCTGCTGACAGGGCCTTTCGAATAAACAATGTTATGCCGATTTTTAAAACGATCAAGCCACACGTTATTGCATGTGAAGGTCTCGTGTCCTAACTGTTTTGCAAATTTATCTGCCTGTACCTGTACCGTTGATGGGGAAACCAGCATTTCTCTGCATCTTAAACCACTCCAGAAGTGCTTGATCAACAGTACCCAAGTCGCACTTCCTCATTTTCTTGTTCGTTGTTAGGTTGTTCTCTAGTGCAGATAAAATCGCTTCTTTGTTTTTCCATAAGGTTGAAACCGTAGACGACGATAAATTAAATTTTTTACACATTTCAACATTTTTTTACCACGTTCTAACTCTCGAATAATATCAACCTTTTCGCGAATAGACAAACACTTCCTTTTATGTACGGACATGTTACTCGTTCAAGGGCAAAATCTCAACTGATTTTTGTGATCAACACTACGAACTTTCTTTGCAAACTGTGAGCATACCAATTCCAGGAAGAGTTAATGAGGAGACGGATTAAACGTGGGATTTCCCATCTTTATGTGGGAAAGGGTGTTGGGTGCATTCGGCTGAGCGACGGGGGTGGGCGCCATTGTACATGCCCTTACCCCTTACCCCCTTCCAAACACAACCTCCTGGCTGTAAAAGAGCTGGGGGTTGGGAGGAGAGGACAAAGGACCTCCGCGGGTGCCACTGTACCTGCAAGTTGGGAATTCTTGGTTTGGACGAAGGGATTATTTTTTAACAACAACGCCGCGGTCTTTAACCTCCCCGAGGGATAGGGTGTAGAGGCTGGACTCAAGAACACAAGGTTACGTATTTTGGGTCACTATGAGGATTGAAGGGGCTGACCGCCGCCGCGTTTGAGTCAGTGAGAAGTGGTCAAAGTTTGCTCGATATATCCGTGAAGCGTGCTCGTTATATACGTGAAATATTTGTATGTAAATGCTCGTAAACTTATCTTGGAGGTAGCATTTGCTCACTATAGCCGTGAACTCGTTACAACCGTGCTCGTTATAAACGAGTTTGACTGTATATATATATATATATATATATATATATATATATATATATATATATATATATATATTAACTAAAGGAAAAGAAAAGGTAGTGATGAGGGTGGCAACAAGGTGTTGAGGGAAGCCCAGCGGACACTTACCAAGTTGAGGACCAAGCTGGCAGGCTGCTGGGGGCGTCGAAGAGACACGTAAAACACACGAACACAAAAACTGTATATATATATATATATATATATATATATATATATATATATACAGCCAGCAAGGAAGGACATTTTTTTCATCAGTTTGAAAACTTGCAAAATTCTGAGATTTATGGAATGTATTCATTCACTCACACTATTATCACAACTGAAAATTGCTTAATTATATGTTCAAATTAAGACATTTGATTTGCTTATTGAGAATAAGAAGACCTCTTAAGTTCTTAGTAATCATTTACATTACATTTATTTTCAATATTCAATATATACTTCAGTCATCCATATTTTTAGCTGCAGAAGCTTTTGAAAGTGGTATGTCTGTTGCACTTTCATCCTCGAATGCCATGGCTGAGATAACAGGATGAGGTGTGATCTTTCAGAAAGTTCCCTGGTAGGAAGGTTGTCCTTTGGACTATCATGGAGTAATGGCTCACATTTTGAAATAGAATTCCAGCTCAGGAAGTTGTCATTTCCCAGCTGTCTTCCATTTTGGGATTCAGTCAAAACGTCAAATGTTGCTGGAGTGCTTAAAAAAATTAATGAGAGTATAAGCAAAAATACTTAAATAAGTAGCAGACAGTATTCATTGTAATTACCATTTTATCTCTATAGTAGTAAATTGATGAAACAAATAAAAAACTGGCAATGGAAATACTTAATTCTCTCTCCTCTCATATAAAATTAAAGAAAAAATACAACTACAAACACTTGCTAATTAATATTTTTAATCTCTACTATTACAACAATTTGAAATGTTGAAATTGAAAAACAAAAATCAATAAGACCAATTTAGCCGACTTATGCTGAATTTTGCCACTATGTCATCCACGTATAAATGTCGAAAATCGGTGTTTAATTTTTAAGATTTAATGCTATTTCCTGTGAATTATTGCCGCCGTTAAGTTTTTTAGCATATTTTGAAAGTCGTTGCTAGGTATAGCCCTTTGATTAATTAATTAGTGAATATTGAACGAAATACGGAGCATAAAATAAGTTGAATATCATCGAAAAATTGTTATTGTTTAACAAAAGCTTGTATGGTAATGCAATCGAGTGCTATTTTGATTAAAACACTTCATAATGATAACCACATACTTCATTCGTCCGTCCAGATCAATACGAAATTCATGGCAAGGAGTAAGAGAATTGTTAGTAGGTTGGCATTAAACGAACATGGGGAATCGGAATGGCGAGGAGGATATAGGGAGGAGGCCTCGCATATTGGCCCTTCTGCCTGGGGTCTAACGCATGCATGGGCGTCGTAGTCGAAAGAAACATCGGATCTCTTAATTTCTCCGGTAACTGGAAACCTTCGGTTAATAACTCCATGTGAAGGATACAGCCTTTGGAGCAAAGTATAATGAGGAATAGAGAAGGGAATGCTGGAACAATGCCGATAAACGGTGATGCCACAGTTGAATGCAATGATGGTGGTCTTTATGATTGATGTATTTGTCGGTGGTGGTTAAAATGAGGGTTGGAGAGGTGAGAGAGAAGGGAAGGTGTAGAGGCTTTGGAGGGGTTGGAGAGAGGGAGGGAGAGAGGAGGAGATTTGGTGAGGGTAAGGGAAGACGAAGAAGCTTGGTTGCGGGAAGCCGGCAAAAGGCAGGATAGGGGAAGAGCCAAGGGCTGAGGGGAAAGGGGAGGGGAGGAGGTGAAGGGGAGTTGGGGGGGGGTGCACGTCGAGAGATTCTTGTTTAGTGCAATGGAGAAAGAATGTTTTAGGCGAGAAAAAATTCTTAATTTTAGCAAAATTCCTGCGTTTTAATTGTATTCTAATTTCTTTTATTTTTTTCATTTTCTAAAGTTTGTTTAATAAAACCTTCTTACCACATTCAACAAGCTCATTGATAGGATTCTTCGATTTATAAAGAGGCATTGAATGTTCGTTAGATAATTATTCCAAGAGCTTATTGTTCTTTCTTTTGTGCCATTATTGTAATACTTATTCCTATACCATTATGGGTGTTACTTTTTCATTCAGGCTTTGTCAACATAATGATTATTTTATCGCATTGATCTTTATTCGTGCGTGAAAATTTTTCTGCTTCTTAACAGACTGAAAATTTTTTATTTATCAATCTTTTATTCCTGATTTTCCATTAGGTTTAATGCACAGATGGTGCTCTTTATGAATGGAGAATTGGTGGAAGGTGGTTGAAATGAGAAAGGTGAGAGGGAAAGGAAGTGGAGGAGGTGGAAAGACTTTGGACGGAAGGAATGAGGGAGGGAAAAAAAAAAGAATTGCGTCTTGACGGACTAACTTAACTCAGATGTGTTAAAATGTTCAATTACTCTAGTTTATTTATTTGACGTCCAAGTTATCGAGATACAACTGCACTCATATTGCAGCAGCGTTAGCAAACTTTATTGACTGCAGACTGCAAGCCTAAATTTTTGGTTCCTACAAAGTAAATAACTATCGAGAAAAAAAAGTTGAAATTTGAAATAACAATATAGATAATATATTCTTTATTCCCTGCTTTCGAGTGCTCAATACGAGGATGAACATTTTTAAGCGGACTGATTTTCTAGTCCGAGCCCTATTGAGAAAACCCCGTCGGGGAGCATTCATCAGGGCCTTGAGGATCTCTTGGGGCCATCGGGTGCCGTGTTGCTCGTGACTATAGCAAAAGGCGTTGCGGGAGGGGAATAGGAAAGATTCGAGGAGGTTACGAGGGTTTAAGACGGTCGCTTCGGTGACTCGGGTATCGTAACTGCAGAATGGAAAGGGAATCTTCCCAGCCGATAAGGATCGACAGAAGGCAGGCACGAGTGCCGAGAGTCGAAAGAAGCACTCGGAACTTCTCCGTCAACTGGAAAACTTAGGCTTAGTCAAGGAGACGTCCGATATGGCAAAGCATAACAGGAAAGAGCGAAGGGAATGCTGGAGTAATCACGATAAGCGAGGCGAATGTCGCAGTTTAATGTACTATAGGCGATTCCCTATGCACCCGTTGCCCCGCAGTTTTTTTCTAATATTTAAATTCGAAAATTGGCATGATGTAATGAGATGGGTGAATGGCGATATAATTAAAAAAAACAAAGGAGCTCGGATGGCGGAAGAGGAAGGAGTAGTTCCGATGAGAGATATGCGAACTCCCTTTAGAATGGACATGTTTAATTTTCGAAAAATTTGTATTGCCATTTATCCGCGCTTGAATTTTCTTTCCACGCCTCTTCGTTTATCCCTTCACTGTAGAGAGGTCAATTTTAAAAAATCTATCCTTTGTCGGATTATTACTTAAAAATCGCGTACGTCTCAGCCAAAAGATAAAAATGATCGTAATAGTTAGGTCTTCTGGTATGGAAGGAATTAGAAGCGTTTCGATTGCTTATTTACATCATTCTTTGTTAAGCGCTAAAACATCAGTAGGATATTGATATGCGAACAGTCGCCCGGTTACGCGATTTTCTATTATTGTTGATTGGCGTCTTTACTTTGGACAAGTGAGTGACTACGCGCGCGTGAGATTCGCATCGTCATAAGAGCGTCGATCTGAGTTTGTTATCTCTGTGGAGAGGGTGTACCCGATCTCATAACGTTGTAGATAGTTAGATAATCGTCTTTATTCTGGCGAAATTTGGACCATAAGGTCCATTCTTACATTTAACCCTTCATCAATATCATGAATATTAAAAATTAAAGTATTACAATTAAGAGTATATAAAATATACAAAACAAAAAGATATAAGTGAAGACAGATTTGTGGGGAAAACCTACGTACTATAGTTGAAAGCATTGCCGGAATTACGTTGGTTTTATTTAAAATGGCTCTCCAAATTCGTGGGATATACGACAGAGCAAAAACTTGATCACGGAGACCAGTTGCGGATCCAAGGGGGCGGAAGGAGAGGCTTTCCATTGGATGATCCAGTTGCCCTACAGCGGATGCATTCTTAAACCCATTCCGCGCAAGATTCCTTGTTTCTGCGCTGCAGATTAAGTCCATAGAGCAAGGGAAAGAAAGATTTTGACGGGGCCAGGGAATGAAAGGGTCGTCAGCAGTAGCGTGTTCAAGGGGGGGAGGGAGGGGGGTGGGAAGTTTCTAGAGTCGCTCCCGTCGAGTTCACGCAGATTACCATCAAGATGGGGGAGAAGGTGCGCTCGATGCGGCTACATTTATGCTCGCTTTGTGGCAGGTCTTGGCCCAAAGTTAGGATGTCCGGACTCACTGTCGGGCAAAGGATGGGTTCAAATACGGCGGTTGTGCCCAATTTTCACCTTTTTGCGTCACAAGTCCATTTGTGGCCATTCTAAATCGGGATAAGTGTGCGTTGAAGAATCTCCGTTAATAGCATAGTGTGAAAAGTTAAGAATGATTACTTGGTCGACGAAGATTTTTTTCGCTATTTTTCTGTCAGAAGTGCATAGGCATAAAACAAGAGGATTTCAGTCTGTTCTGCGTTGTAAATTGATATAAAACATTTTTCACTTAAAAGTAATGCATGGATAGTTGATCGGGTTAGCGCTCCCAAGACTGGCGCCCCGCGCACCCACATAGCTCGCCCACAGCTTGGGCCGGACCTGCAAGTAACTGAGTAGCGATCTCCCAGACCACTATTGTTTTTTATTATTATCTATTCACTAGCTATATATATAATTAGATTTTCCATGTTTAATAATTCCGTGGTGGTTTAGAGGAAATTAAAAGAAAAATTTAATATTCACTATTTATTTATTTTTTGTAAAATTTAAACTATCGGAAAGTAAAGTACTGGAGCAATTTGACAATATAGTGACTTAAGTGGTGTCTTGCAAATCTCACCTCAGTAATTAAAGGTTAAGAAGTCAGGTGTCGACATTTTGGTAGGTGTAAAGCAAAAATTCATGGAAAGTATTCTTACTCCGCATTAGTGGGAGAAGAAAGAATTAGTCCTTGCAAATTAAATCAATCTATTGTATCTTTGGGGAAGATAAGAAGTTTCGGTGGAATTGGAGGAAGGGAAGAAATAATTAGTCCATACAAACTATTAATCTGTTGTATCTACGGAGGATATGGAGCTTTTGGGATGGGTTGGGGAAGGGGTGGGTGTTTCGTGATGGATAAGAGCGGGGAGCGGGAGGGGAATAGATGGTCATTAACAATTGTATGTTGACTTTTCTATGTGTATGATTATTTCTAGTTGTTCTAGGGTGTTGAGTCTTGAGGTATTATTTCCCAGAGGTAGAATGGGAACTTTAAAATTGGAAGATTGGTCAGGGCCTATGAGATGCTTTTCAACATTTGGAGCAAAGGAATTCTTACGGAATGAGCATTTGTGTTCATTTCCCCAGTGTTAAAGTTCTTCAGTTTTTTCCTTTTAATCGTAACAATCTCCATTTAATCAGCCATTTTTTCTTAATGTTTAACTTTTCTGTGTGTAACATGCATTAGATAAAATTTATGGTGATTGATTTGATATTTAAGAACAATTATCTCTCATATGTTTTTAAAATTAAGTTAGGGTCATTTTGACTGAATGATCTCTCACTAAATTATGAATTTAAATTGCTTTGTTTTTCTTTTAAGCAACAGTCTTTGTTGTATGCGCACATTTTTGTGTTATGTAATTACCTTCAATTGTTTTTAATTATGTACTATATTAACACGTTGGATGCAGTGGGCATCAATTGATGCCCAGCGCGGTGCAGTCGAGTGGCGGCAGACATCAATTGATGCCTGAGTCCCTTGCCTTTTCTAACGGGATATTATGGAGAAAGCCAGCATAAGGCATTTCCTTTTCCTCTCCAGTCATCATTTAGCACTCAAACTTCGTCCAGATCGCTGCCATTTTGAATTTGGACTCTTCGTTTTATTTATCAGCATTTTTTTAATGTATGTATTTTGCAACCAGTTTTAAGCACAATTCATATATTTTTTATATTTTTATTTGCTTTGTGCGCATCAATTTTACACTTTTATTCATCGTGGACATTGTGTCCAATACTCTTCATTAAAAATTTAAATTTAAGTTAACTATTTTTCTTATTTTATTTTAGTTAATAATTTGTCTATAAAGCTATAGACAAGTTATTTTGTTATTTTATAATAATTAATACCAATAAATTTACTTCTTACTAATATTTTACATGTTTTGAAGGTGATATCGATATAATAAGGCCGAGATAGAAAACGTTCATCACTAATTTGAAAGTAAAAAAAGGGTCACCAGAAAAAAAATTTTTAAATTTACGGCAGTGTTCTATGTGTTAATAATAATTGACATGAAAACTGTTTCTTATGTGAGGAAATTTTTTCATGCATCAATATCATTTGGCACAATCCCATTATTAATATGGACTATAGCTAGGAACATTGACAATGCTGGTGGTATTATACAGGAAACTCGTTCAACGAACGACATGCGTTCCTGAAAAGCATTCGTAAAATGGAAATTCATTGAACAATCGTGATTTTTCCATTGACTTCCCCGTTAAAACTCTAGATGCATTCCAGACAAAATATTTTTTATTCATGAATATATAATTCTTAGCTATTAAAATGTCTATCAAAGCAAGTACAATATTGGATCAACTAGAAAACCAAAGCAACAACAATCGAAAATAGAAGTATGTACTGTGCCATCTATTGTATGATACGAGAAAATTCAACTTTTGAATGAAAAACAGAGCCTCCCAACACCGTCGATAAAGAATTAAAAATTACTTGTGGTTTAAACATCTCCAGGAAAATAATTAACAAAATGTTAAACAGTTATGAGAAAAGGAAGATATATGTGGCCATGGCATTGGCTTGAAAACAAATCTTTGTGATGTAATGATTATGTATGAACTGCGAGAAAACAAATGTGACCTAAGGTAGTCAATCCAAATTACAGATTGAAGTATAGAATGGCTGTGGGAAAGCCTGCGTAGTGCACTTCCTCCTTATCGGTACACAAGAGGTCCTTCAAGTCTAACGTAAGTGGATATTTGTAAATATATTTTGAGTAACAAACAGCACATTCAGTGATGTCATATTAAGATTCTCAATAAATGCAGGCGATAGGAAAAATTTGTGGTAAAGTGGACAAAGAATCTATGGGTAAACAAGATGGTCTTTGTGACCCCGAGAGCTTTCATAAACATCCGAGTTTCTTCGATCTGAGTTGGATGCATGTTATTTAGTTCATTAAAGTGAACAGAATTTTTGGCAAAAAGTAAAGCTATAAAATTCAATTAATTCGTTAAAGTGAACATTTGTTCAACGAACATTGGTTGATTGAGAGTTACCTGTACTTAATTAATTAGTTTGTTTTGATTTATTAGCCATTGCAAATTTGGTGCAGTGTCATGTAATACTGTAACCCTACCATAATGTCCAGATGAAGCTTATTTATTTAACTTTTGTTGTTACAATAACATTCATCATCTAGTCAACAAAAAACCACAGGAAATTTTGCTTATCTCTTGTATTTTTACTCATCTAGTTAAAACCAGATTTTATGTTACTATCTCTCAAATTTAAATTCTTAACTTGCATCTTTCTTTGATATGAAACAACACTGTTATTATTTTTAATTGTTGAATTGTTTAAAATTTTTCAAGGTTGCATATATGTACCTCAAAAGTAAGAAAATTCTGATAATTTTCATAAAAGCTAATATTTTTCCTTATATGTAATTTATTTTCAGCCTTGGCCTATGCATGTCTCTCCGCATTTATTCCAAAATATCTTCACAACTTTTTCCTGAAAGACAATTCTGCTGTTATTCAAGAGTACCTAGCAAAGTTTTCTCATTTGATTGCATTCCACGATCCAGCACTAGCGAATCATCTAAGCAGTATCAACTTTGTTCCTGAACTTTTTGCCATTCCTTGGTTTTTAACAATGTTCTCACGTAGGTATTTTCATAAAATTTTCTTCCAGTACAATGTACATATTTAAGACTAATTATTTTATATTTAAATCTTCATTTTTATGTGAAAAGTATGTCTAAGAAAGATATATTCCTTGAAATATGTTACAGATGTTTTTCCTCTGCACAAAATATTCCATCTGTGGGATAAGTTGCTACTAGGAGATGCTTCATTTCCATTATTTGTGGGTTTGGCTGTCCTCCATCAACTGAGAGATACTCTCCTGACGTCAGGCTTCAATGAATGCATTTTGCTTTTCTCAGATTTGCCAGGTTGGTAAATATTTAAATGGAGGTATCTTTTTAATTAAAAATTAAAAATTTGTTATTTTTGATGCTCGTAATTATTCTCTATTTTGCATAAAATTCTTTTTAGCTTACTTTATTTCATTGAAATTTGTTTTTAAATTCACTATGCCTGTTTCTACATATGTGGCCTTGCTAAAATGCAATTGACCCTAAATAGACCTAGAAAACTGAAATTTATCATTTGAGATAATGTTATGGTCCCATTTTTATTGTAGTATTGTTTTATGGTTACTTTGAGACGTGTAAATGAAAATTTTTAGATGAAATTGACAATATGATTTTAGTAAAAAACTCAAAATTTTTATTAACAAGCTTTCATTTATATCTTTTAACTTGTATATATGAATATATTAAATTAATATATGCTCTTATGGTATATTTCAATGGATGATATTCCAGTCATTGGTTTTTGCTATAACTTATGGAAAATTTTAAAGATTCAGATTCTCAAAAATGGAACTTGTAGTTTGGTTGAAGTTTAGAAATTTCCAATCTTACACTTGTTTGCACAATAACAAGATATGGGATCTATTGGTGGTAATTAGTGTTTTTAATTAATTTGTTTCAGAGATAGATATTGAAAGGTGTGTAACAGACTCGGTTGATCTTTTCTGCATTACACCACGCAGCGTCACTTACCGTCAGCATGAGTCTTCTGAGAATAAATCAGATGTTTCTACAGAATCACAGAAAATTGCCAATCGAAATGAACTTGGAAGTGCAATGAATCCTGAACTTGTAAGTGCTTGAAGCTCTCTATTCCAGTATATTGTCACCAAGGGACTCTAATTTCAACAGAATTTGAAAATTAATTGTGGATTTTGGAAAAAGATATCATTCGTGAAGAGTTACATGAAATAGTTTTCTTTGGTCAGAGATATTCCAATGCAAAAGATTTTAGCCCTTTAGGACCCTCTATTTTGTGAATTATTCTGCTTTGTTGCCAATAGCTGCAGTGAATGCTATGAAAAGCCGCCTAAACAAAAAGGCCAAAAAGGAACAAAAAATTGTCTGGTGTTCTATCAACATGCATCATTAATGATCAAATTTTGGTTGAAAGTAGGATAGCTCACTTAACGTCATTTGTCTCTTCCATTTTTTAACTATTGATACATAATAAACTTCCAAAGGGAGTTTATTATGTTAATGTTGCAGCCATAAGGTGGACACTGGTCCATATTTAGACCACTCTGTATGTTTTTGTACCTTGGGGAGGAGGGGAGGGTGTGATTCATAAAATTTCCCTCACTAGTACATTATATTTAGAGTATTACACTATGAGAGTTAAAATTAGACCAATAATTGAATAAGAACATATCAGCTTTCTTTGGTTGATATATCGTCTGCAGATTTGAAATTTACAAATCATTTTTTGCGATATTGAGTCAAATCAATTCTTTAAATCCGATTTAAATTTGAATTGAATCTCAAAGCTTCACAGGACCCTACAATAACCCAATAATGAACAATAAATAGTACTGCATTTGCTATCTTATTATAAAAAGTATATCCTTGTAATTATACTTTGTACTTAATCGAATTTAATGCATAAGATAAAATTGAGGATGGCTTAATATTATAGTAATTGGTTGGCATGTTAAATCTTTGGTACCTTTTCTTAATCTATAACCACATAGTATAATACAGTAAAATTCTGTTATAACGCGGGTCTCGGGAGACGAAGTTTACACCCGAGTTATTGGCAACCCGCGTTATTACGGGAAGCTTGGTGGGGAATAATTAAAAACCTCTAAA
The DNA here is from genome assembly GCA_028673005.1 of Tanypteryx hageni. Taxonomy (NCBI): domain Eukaryota; kingdom Metazoa; phylum Arthropoda; class Insecta; order Odonata; family Petaluridae; genus Tanypteryx; species Tanypteryx hageni. The sequence goes on along the minus strand of CM054114.1, from coordinate 170,565,028 downwards.
ACTAAATTTTATAACAAATTTATTTGCAAACACAAAAGTAAGTGGTTTAATGATCCACATGCATGCCCTACTTTAACAGGAGTTATTAAAATATGTACTCCGATATTTTCTTTTGGCGGATCAGCTGATGTCGTTTCTATGTCACATACGTCTTAATGTTTTGCAAATGTAAAAGATGGAGATGATCGCAATCGCTCTGTCTCTCTAACCAATCCATCACTTCACTGATGTTCTCCAATACTTTTCCTATTTTAGGCATTTCAAGCTCGCATTCATCTTCTACTTCTTCACTATCGCTCTCATCTTCTGATGAAAAAACTTTTTCTACGGCTCTGGATTGCAGTTCCAATTCCTTCATCACTCTTATGGGCAGCTACAGGAGTTCCATCATCTTCACGCACCCAGGCATCGAGATCCTTTACTTGTAGAGTACAATCAGCAAAAACATTTGACGCTTCACGCACGTCTTCTTTAGTAAAACCCAAAAACTAGTCTTCATCTTCTATGCTATCGTCCACTGCAGCTACGCGCTTCGACCAGCAATTTTGAGTTGTAGAAGAACTTATGTTCTTCCATGCCAGTCCGACATTGTTGGCCATATTCGTCAGAGTGACTGTTTTCAGGAATTGTTGTACTTGCAGTTCTGCGTTTATGACAGCAGTGAGCAATTCCTGCCGGTAGTAGGCTTTAATCCCTTGATCCAAGGTCTGGATAAGGGCAGTGGTATTTTTTGGTATAAACATAGCTACAATTTTACCATCTCTTGATTTAAAAAACTCGGAAGAAGGATGTGCAGGACAGTTATCCAGCAGAAGTAGTGCTTTTTCTTCCAATTTGTTTGACCGTAAGTGACTCTTTACCGATGGTACAAAATCTTCATTGAACCACGATATGAAAATATCGCGAGTCATCCAGGAATTCTTAATGTTTTTATAAATGACTGGTAGAGATGTCAAATTAACGTGCTTGAAACAGTGAGGACTTCGGTTTTTACCAATACAGAATGGTTTTAATTTGTGACTTACTGATTTGTTAGTGCAAAGTAATAAAGTCACCCTTTCTTTGCTCATTTCATGCCGGATTTATTTGCCGACTTTGCTGGAAGCATTCTGTAGTAGAGTGCAGTTTCATCACAATTATACAATTGCTCTTCAGTGTACTCACCCTCATCGATCATCTTCCGTAAAGTTCCACAGAACTCTCTTGCTGCTTCACTGTCATTGGAACGAGATTCTCCTTCTATGCTGACTTGCGCTATCCCGTGATGAATTTTCCACCTTGATAACCAGCCAATAGAAGCAACAAAATCATCTGCGCCGCCAATTTGCTTATTAAATTTAACTGCCTGTGCTTGTAAAAGTGGCCCAAATAATGGGACACCTTCACTGCGCTTCTGAGCAAACCACGTTAACAAACATTCATCCACAGTACTTGCATCACTTAATCTGGCCTTTTTTCTATCGAGACCTATTTTGTCATCCACTTGATCAACGAATGATCGTCATTTGACTTCTTCTTTCATCCAACCACGAATTGTTCCTTCAGGAACACCAAACTCACGGAATAAGCTTGCTTTTGAATCACCGCGTTTCACCCTGTCGATTATACTCAACTTTTCTTTAGTTATGTAAGTTTTCCTTTTGATAGAAATCATTATAAAAAAATAATTTAAATATTCGTACAAATTAAGACCGAGAAAAAGTTGAAATAGCACATTCAACACAAAAATGCTCGAAACCTGTAGAAATGTAATCAGATACCTTGGCTGGGCTCTGTGGTGCGAATGTGGAAATTTACTTGTGCAGCTCTCTTCTGTATACAATTCACTCGTACACTCAGCTTGAGTTCACATGAAATACTGTCGGTAGATGAATTTGTTGGATTACGTTTCTCAGGCAATGTAGATTCACGTAATTGTCTCTTCCATATCCAATCACGTGTGTAATCATGAGTCACCAACGACCGCGTAGATACAATCGCTTGCAGTAGCGCCATTGGTAGGCGCGTCGAGTTAAAATTCGCTACAAAGTTACTATGTAACTACTAATGAAGAAAATAAATGGAATCATTTTGGGGGACATATATATCCGAAACCGCGGTTAAATGAGGTGCGTTATAACCGAATTTTACTGTATTAATAATTTATTTTCATCCAGGACATGTAGTATATGAGTGACTGACTGTAATTTGACTAAATGATTTCTTAAAACTATAATGTGCTATATTTTTCAGGAAATGAGTCCTCTACCTGTATCAGTGTTGCAAAGTGAATGCTGCCCTCGCATAAGTGGAGCTGAATTAATGGATTTATTGGACTTGGAACATGTAAAGTTTTCAAGACCCAAGGCACTTGTGGTGGATATTCGTAATACAGAAGAGTATCCTTTGAATTAAATAATAAATATTTAAGGGGACTGCTTCAAAAAATATATCTCTCTATAAAATAAAAATCTTGTGTACGAATCTCCTAGGTGTCCCATGCCTCATTCTAAGGTACTTCTAGAAAGGCTAGAGATCTGGAATTTGGCATGCTGGTCGGTCATAGGTCACAACCAATGGAAAAAATAAAAAATTCCAAAAATTGGCATTTTGAGGGGATTTTTTTTACCCCATAGTTCCATTTCAATACCCCATAAGAAAAGCATGGGATTCAATGCAGAGCATTGTAAATGTGCTTTTTTAAGTTATTTAAAACAGATATTAACTCAAGATAAAACCAGTTTTGTAGATGATAGAATGAAGACTAATTTTTTTAGATGAAATTCAAATCCATGCCGAATTAGCATAAAAATTTGTTTTTAAGTGCAAAGAAAGGATTTTTCTGAGGCACAACAATGAAAAATTCTAACTAGCATAGCAACTAACTCAAGGCTTTTAGAAGGAAAATGGCAATCTAATTAAAGATTGCATTGTCTAGACCAGTAGTCGGCAACCTATGACCCGCGGATCAATGAGTGACCCGTCATCACAATTTGAGTGGCCCACAAAGGTAAACCTGTTTGGAAGGATTTATGTTTTGAAAATTAAAGAGTAATTCAGTTGCTAAATATAGCTTATATAAACATCCAGGTTTGATTTTTATTTTCATTCAAATTTTTTTAAGTGACCCAATGCATTTTGCCAAAAGCTTTAATTGACCCGCCATCAAAAAAGGTTGCCGACCACTGGTCTTGACACTTTCAATAATAATTAAGGATGTCATAATTAATTATTGATTTTGATCTAATCAATTTGCAACAAATGCTTTGATGCAGACCACGGACTAAATGTTCTCCTTACTATTTGGTCCTGATTTTTTCACTCTCTAGACTTTTGACTCTACTTTTACATTCATTCTTTGTTTGCAGTGCTGAAGTTATGGGTTTGCATTATGTATGAGAATTCTGGAACTCATTGAACACGTGCTCAGTCTTTGCTGCACATTATCTATGAGATTGTGTTATACATGAGAATTAGGATAATATTTAGTGGTAAATTTGAGGCCATAAAATAAAAAACATCTATTGAAGCAAGGAGTAGGGGAGGGAGGTTGGCAGCCATAAGCCACAGGGGCAGTGCCCCTAATACATATATATAATGGTTCATTTAATTGTTTGCTGGCTCACTTCTATTCTTTTCAACCACTTATATATTTTCTATGTTATTATTACTTATATAAAGAGGTTTTTAATTTTTAAACTACAAATGATTCTTCCTTGACAGATATTTCTCATGCTGATATTAGCAATCCATTTACTATGTTAAGTTTTATTATAATGTTCAGCCTTACTCTTAAAAAATAAAATATAAGATATTGCCTTAACATTTATATCTTTATTAGATTCAATAGAGGTGCTATACCTGAAAGCATCAGCATCCCATTCTCCAATATCACCGGGGATGAGGATGGGAAAGCTGTTATACCACTCGCGAAACTGGTACAGCTTCAACAGTTTAGCAAGGGGAAAATTGTGGTAGTAGTTAGTACCCGAGGGATTAACTCTGCCGAGGTTGGTAAATAATTATTGCCAGTGTTTTCTTGCATAGTAATTCTTTGACAAGTGAATAGCTGTTATAATCTGAAAGTATGAAAGGCTTATGTTGTCAAATGAACATTAATTCAAACACTTAAAACCATAATTTTAATGTTATAAATTTTACTTTTGATTAATTAGGACCTTTTGGATTTTTGTTTTTTTTCATGACCAAACTCGGGAACTTTTTGTGTGAAGCATATACAAAAACTTAACAGTATTTAAAAAACTTGATTTTCTCATGTAGTGACTTTGAGTGTTTAAGGAAGCATACAATGTCAGCAATAAAAAAGTATTCTGGAATATTTTTAGCATGTTTTCTGCCATGAGGCCATATCTGACCCACACAGACCTGGTTCTTAGGTATATGAGGGTTAAATATGATAATATGATTCTGAGATAACGGTGCTTTTGTAGTATGTACACTGCATTTTTTTTAATGTGAAGTACGAAATCGTATCTTCAGAAACATTTGAATACTTTTGACATCTAATAATGATTTCTTTTCATTTTGTGCTACACTGGAAATAACTTTTTAGTTAGCAATTTTTTTACTTGTATAGAAATTTTTAGTTGTAGCGAATATTTTTTAAATGCATAAATTAATTAGTGAACACAATTGAGATGATAATGAAATAAAATTAGTGCTCAGGAACTGAAGGGTAGGGTGTTTCAGAAAAAACAAAAAGTTTGAAATGTTGTTGCTGATGGCTATATTTTTTCTTTTGATGACAAATGAATATATGCAGAATATGAGCTCGATCTGACGACTCTAACCCGTGCCACTGATGGGTCAAATTTTCAAAATTTCTTGTATTTTTTGGAAATTCAAGTTGAGTCACAAACATACACATTGTATACCTTTCGTAGCTATACATACACATTTTAATACCCTTCGTGCATTGAAACGTTATCATGAAATTGCAGTTGACTTTGGTCACTGCCGTAAGCAACATACCCGTGAAGATGTCCACTTAGTGGACAAAATGCATTTGGTGACTTTAAGTTAATTTTATGGCGGAAGGATTTCTCAATTTATCTTAATTCAACTAGCCATAAGTGTTTATCTGAGCATTCAACCAACAATAAATTCATATCAATATTGTACCTATACCTATATTACCACACCGGAATATTATTACTATTTGTAAAAATGCTCACCAGTAATGGAAGAAGTAGTTTCAGCACATGTTGCTTGAACAAGATTATCTATCTTATAATAAATTAGCAGGTTACCAACAGTGGCGGCCTGGTCATCACCTGATGAAGAGGGAACACAGGAGCTTCGAGAAGCTGCTCAAAATCTACTCTTAGTCCCGTCACAAGAACAGGAAGTATTTCTTCGGACTTTGTCTTCGCTATGTCAACCACTTTTTTCCGTTCCAGTGGACAACTAGTGGCTGGGAATATTCAGATACTCGATCCAGAGCCCTGAAGCTCACTTTTTTGTGCCTTTAAGTTGCTTCGCTTAGGCTGCAATCCCACATACTGTGTCCCAAGCTTTTGCCAGCCGCAGTGACGACTTTGGTAGCCACTCGATTGCTCACTTTGCCTGCATCCAAGACAGCAGCCATCTTTGGGGAAAATACCTCGGCCTTGGCAGAGGATCGTGTCCTTTTCGGCAGAAAAAAGATGCCAGTGTGATCTAAGTCGTCTACATCCCTCGGCACTTTTACTTGAGGCGGCATTAATGGATCCAAATCGTTGTCAACGGCATCAAGATCAGTAGTTCGTGAAATTGTTGTTCTTCTGTGAATGCCACCATGACGGGCATGAGTCGAAATAAACGATAAGCTAAATGTTGTTAATTTTAATACAAATGCATATAGTGTGTGTGTGAAGTAATTAGTTACCTTGCGTTTGGTTTCCACTCCAGCATTCTGCCCTCATCTTTTCCTTTCGCAAGCGCTCAGCAGACCGAACCTCCTTGAAATGCAACACCATGTCAAGTCCAGCCATGCACCCAACGCAGTTCTTCATTCTCTGATTAATGAGAAACTGCCTGTCTTCCTAGTTTTTAACAATATTCATTACATCCTTTAAGGCTATGTTGAAGAGATCATCGAACTCATCTTTGAATTTCTCTTCCCTGTCAGGTTCACTCGTCTTACCTGTGTGTTTTTGAAAGGTTCTGTATTGATCATACATTGCTAGCAATTTGGGCACACAGTTTCTCTCTTCTTGAATTGGAATACGCACCCTGTTCCAAAAAGCAGAAGCTTCCCGCACTACAGCAAGCCTGGCTTCCTTTCACGTTTCATTCATATTACACATTCGATGCAGCAGGACATGCAACACTTGTCCTTTTGATGGCAATTTCACTCCCATTATTTTCTCATCCAAATTGCCCAGCAAATACAGATCACGCTTAGCACGAGGCAGTTTTGCAGTAAGAGTATTCACAAAAAAGGAAACACCACAACGGATGCACAGGATAGCTTAGTACACGCTCGCAGCTGGTGCTTGGCGCTTTACAGACAATGTTATAACATGTTGCAACGAATATTCTTTCCATTAAAATCAATTTCATGATAACGTTTCAATGCATGAAGGATATTACAATTAGCATGTATAGCTACGAAAGGTATACAATGTGTATGTTTGTGACTCAACTTGAATTTCCAAAAAACCAGAAATTTTGAAACTTTGACCCATCGGTGGCACAGGTTCGAGTCGTCAGACCGAGCTCATATTCTGCATGTATTCATTTGACATCAAAAGGAAAAAAAATAGCCATTAGCAACACATTTCAAACTTCTTGTTTTTTTGACGCACCCTACTGAAGGGATAATATTAAGATGATCAAAGCTGATTCAAAGTATGTATTTTGGCCCCCTAGGCAAGAGGTCTAATGTTGCCCTTTAAAAAAAAAACACTTGTAAAATTCACAGAAAATAATGTATTTATATTCTAGTTGTAACAATAAATTAAAGTTAAATTGTTGTGTACTTTCGAATGATGAAGTAAATGAAAGTTATTTTAATGTAAAATAAATGTCCGTAAACAAATGGTACCCTAGGCAATTGTATAGCTCTGAAGATGATTAATTCTACAAAATTTATGCATGGCATGTGCAATTGGAAGAGTAGATGGCTCACTCCTTGCCCTAACCTACGTTACTGATTTAAAGTAGTTTTTATGAGTGATTGTTCCTTATAAAATATTTTAGTAAAATGTTTTATAAGTGAAAGTTCAGCATAATTTTAGGGCTATTCTAAATTTTTTACAGTTTGGAAGAATGCTAGTTCATCATGGTTTTCCACGAGTTGTTACTCTTCATGGAGGCATTGATGTACTACGCTCCAGCCGACTTCTAGTTGTCCCTGCTTCCATATGAAGTGGCAGAATCTTCTCTTAATCTAATTCAATCACTTGTTGTATTCATTGTGAGGGGATGAACCAAATTTAAATTGAAACAGCATTTAAAAAGAAACTCCAAAAATGAATTCTCAAGCCCATGTTATGATTTGCATCCAATAAATGGTGTGCTGCATGTCATACCATATAAGTTAACCTCAAATTTGTGTCTTGCAGATGTTTTTTCAGGTGCATACTAATATTATAAGTTGACCCACATTTTTCATATAACCAATACTTTTCTCGAGACTTTTTCAGAGAAAATTGATTATCTGTACATACGTAGTTTTGAGTAAAATATGGAAACAAACTTCTTGATTACTTGTAGCTGATATATTCTAAGCACAGTGCTGTTTGGAATCATTCTTTGATACCTAATGTTTCATGATAACGTTTATCCAAACTGATAATCAGAAATGCTTATTAAATAACTTGTAATCACTAAAATAGCTGATTGAAAATGGAGATCACCTACTCCAGAGAATGAGCAATCCTTGTCAATTTTGATGCCATTTTTCTGAAGTTTAAAATTCACATTTTATACTTTGCGTATAAGCCTAGTTTAATTTTTGAAAGATTTTTTTTTAAGCTTCAAAGGTTGACCTATATGTTGTGATATATGGTTGATAACTTCTATAATCATGAACGAGTTGATTAAATCCAACCATTATATTCCTGTAAAATTTACCTTTATCTTCTATTGATAGCATGTTTAATTTAAAATTATCAAGTTTGTAGATAATTAATTTATTTTCACTGTGAAAATGCTGATATAAAGTTGTAAAATACAGTTCTTTGCCTTATTGTGTTGTATTTATTTTTGTATATACATTTTCAACAAAATGTTAACATTTTCCTAGTCGTTCAGAAATGTATATATTTATCAAATTAAAGCTGTTATGATTATAATTCATTGGAATTATTTTACTTCTTTTATTAATCATAAAATAAACAAATATATTTTAAATTGTAATGATAAAGATAAGCAATGTTCCTAATATATATGAGGGTCGTACCAAAAGTAATGGGCATCATTGGATTACACATGTTGTGCTTAACATATTGGAAAAACAAGTAATAAGAGTGATTGTGACATCTATCCTCGCAAATATAAACGCATGGTACATGCAAATCATCAGATTTCATAGAGCCCCTCCGACAACTACATATAGTTTTGCCAAGTGCAGCAATTAAATTCCTCGTGAAGGATGGGGCAATCCAAAGGATTGTGCATAGCTGGTTGCTAAGTGCTAGAATGGGCTTCTAGGATGTTGGAGCTAATGCAGCACAGGCAGATATGCGTGGATTGTTCTGGCGATTTTTTGGATAAGTGACAAATGTCTGAGGCACTTATTGGCAATGTCCTTTTTGTGTCATTTATCTGTGTGTTCATCAAGTAAATGTGCTTATTGCTTTCGTATGACCTTCATAGTCTCATAATGTGTAGCTTATGCTTGGAATTTTTTAACTACTGCTTTCATTAAATACTCTTTTGCCCCATAAATATATAAAATATCAATTCCACTTCTTCCATTCCAACAAATCACAATATTTTGTCTTTATACCCATGGTAAACTGAGAAATTCTGTATTTCTCAAACTTCCATAGAAGACAGTATTATCTGCTTTGATCATTTGTTGTTATGTTTAAACTATTATCTAATGTCTGACCAACTATGTTAGGACTGGACAAATATTTCTTCGGGCTAAACCAAAGTGAGTGGAACCAGTGCATCCATACTTGTCTCCAAAATATTTAGGTTCCTCCAAAAACAACATCTGAATTAAAAAGGCCTAAAATTGTTACACATGCTGGGGCACAAGTATTGCAAAAGCTTTGGGAGTTAAAAATAGTGAAGTGAGCTGGATAAATAAATCTCCATCTGAAGTTTCTAGAGAATCTTGCATTGTCATAAATGCTATTAATTAATCACCAAAAAATTGTTTAAAATATAGCAGAAAAGATGTAATGGCCTTATTTTTTATGGCTATTATTAAATTTTCAATATTAAATCACGGAGATATCTTCCTTACTATAGCTAAAAGGATTGATAAAAAGTTTAGAAATAGAAAAAAATCAAATATTTTCATTTTTCATAAAATTGGTGCTATGGCAAGATTTGCAAATACTCATTAAGCTATGAATATCAGAATAACTTCATTAATTATTTACCAAAATTTGATTACAGTGGAACTTTGATTTTATGTTTGAAAAAATATTAAATTAAGGATATTAAAATTCACTACCCAGAAGAAAAATATTGCACAGATTACTATACTTATGCCAAATAATTGTATAAATACTATAATATGGCTAATTATGATCTTTAAATGGTATATATGTTCATAGGTGCCTACTGTGGGGGGAGGAGCAAGGGGGGTAGGGCTTCCAATTAACCGGGTTTTTTGTTAAAGATCATCAGCTAACCAGTAATTGACTGGTAAAATATAAAAACCCTCCATTGATTTTTAGACATGTTTATTTAAATAAATTTCAAAGTAATACAAGAAAAACTGCTTAGTTTTTGCTGCAAACTAAATTTTAAAAAAAATTAAGCTCATTCAATGTTTGGTAAAACCAAATTTTGAACAGAATACTTACAAGAGAAACAAGTTATTTTATATGATTTAAAAATAAAGCTTTATAAATAAATGACATTCAATGTTTTGTATGTGCAAAAAAATTATTGTTCGCACTAAAGCACAAAAAAATACAAGAAAAAATATTTATCAATGTTTTAAAAAATAATGTTTCAGGAATACGAGAGCATAAAGTGTTGTACAGTCAAACTCTGCTATAACGAGCGCCACGGGACCGTTTAGTTTTGCTCGTTATAGCCGTTAAACTTAATATCCGTGAAGGCAAAAGCATGCATGCGTATGATGAAATAAGACATAAGAAGTAAAAGTGAATATATAAACAGAAAGGTTATTTAGTAAATTTATGAAAAAACGTAAAAATGAGAATAAACTAGAAAATTTAAAGTAAACATACGTACATATAAAATTTACTCACAGCTGCATCCTTAATCACTACCCAAGTCACACCTCCTCATTTTCTTGTTCGTTGTTAGGTTGTTCTCTAGTGCATATAAAATCGCTTCTTTGTTTTTCCATAAGGTTGAAACCGTAGACGATGATAAATTAAATTTTTTACACACTTCAACATTTTTTTACCACGTTCTAACGCTCGAATAATATCAACCTTTTCGCGAATAGACAAACACTTCCTTTTATGTACGGAAATGTTACTCGTTTAAGGGCAAAATCTCAACTGATTTTTGTGATCAACGCTACGAACTTTCTTTGCAAACTGTGAGCATACCAATTCCAGGAAGAGTTAATGAGGAGACGGATTAAACGTGGGATTTCCCATCTTTACGTGGGAAAGGGTGTTGGGTGCATTCGGCTGAGCGACGGGGGTGGGCGCCATTGTACATGCCCTTACCCCTTACCCCCTTCCAAACACAACCTCCTGGCTGTAAAAGAGCTGGGGGTTGGGAGGAGAGGACAAAGGACCTCCGCGAGTGCCACTGTACCTGCAAGTTGGGAATTCTTGGTTTGTACGAAGGGATTATTTTTTAACAACAACGCCGCGGTCTTTAACCTCCCCAAGGGATAGGGTGAAGAGGCTGGACTCAAGAACACAAGGTTACATATTTTGGGTCACTATGAGGATTTAAGGGGCTGACCGCCACCGTGTTTGAGACAGTGAGAAGTTTGCTCGATATATCCGTGAAGCGTGCTCGTTATATACGTGAAATATTTGTATGTAAATGCTCGTAAACTTATCTTGGAGGTAGCATTTGCTCACTATAGCCGTGAACTTGTTACAACCGTGCTCGTTATAAACGAGTTTGACTGTATTTCATAGAACTACGAATTTTGGTCGAAAAGCTATTGGCCACAGAAAAAACTCGTTCACTGACTGTAGAAGTAGGCTGAATACTGAATACCTCACAACTAACCCACCAGCACCATGATGTACCAAAAACCAAATTAATGACTTTAAAAATAGTTTTTCGTCATTTCCCTAAAAATCCATTCCAACAGTTCACAAACCCTGGGGCTCTTAATTATTTTTTAAAATTAAATAACATATTCCTGGAGGTGTCCTCTAAGGATACCTATTTATTCCAACAAATTCTTTACACACGGATTTTTTAAAACTGATTATGGCAAGCATTTTTTCTCCCTTCTAAAAATTCGGTTAATCGGACACAACCGGTTAACGGATAGTAAGAAAATTTAAAAAATAACTGGTTAACTGGGTTTGGTAAAAACCGGTTTGGAAGCCCTAAAGGGGGTTCAGTTGCACCCCTCTGGATCAGACCTGTGTCAAGGGCCATTGATGTCTGGTTAGGTCAGGGGATTAATGTGGTCATTTTTCTGAGGTAAGGCAAGCACGTGGAAAACAAAATAATAGGCTTCCATTTGGGTTTTCAGCATCATAGCCATAGCAAAACTATCTCCAAAAGATGAATCTTGTGACATTTTGTCTAGAAACTCAACAATTTATTTGATCTGTAGATGCAGTCTTGATTGAATTATCTTTGTTATCACTATGCCCTTTTAACAAAATTGAAAGTACTGATGAAATCATTTTCCAACATCAAGTAAAAGATACAAAAAAAGTGATACACTTTTGTCCAAATTTTAAACCAGCCTAATCCAAATACCTCTAACATAAAAATAAGACAAAACCTACAGGTTGTAAAAACTTCCACTGTCAGACCTTTTAAATGTCCTAATGCCATGTTTTTCAAAGCATGGGCCATGACCTGGAGCAGGGTTGTAATGCTTATAATGAAAATGTTAACGTTCAATCCATAACCAACTGAAATATTGAAAATTACAGAGAACAAAATACTGCTATTAGTAAAATAGTTTTATTTTAGCATCTATTGCCTGTTAACCTGAGTTAATGATAACTGTCATGAGAGGATTCTTTCTTATTGTAGTATTTTCTTCAACTGAATAGTAAGACAAACTATTTTTTACTGCTGTTAAAAGTAGGGGTAAGCAGATAGTATAGTAAGTGGATAGTATGCTACATTCGCAGTTGTGAATGCTTCAGCATTAAGCTGTAAGCACTTAGGCTAGACCAGAGTTTGGCAACATGTGACATGAAGGTGATATGTGAAGAAATTTTGTGCAGCATGTTAATTCATAGAAAAATTAAAAAATGCATTTAAAAACGTATTTTATTTATATTTTTAAATTTTCTCTGTAATATAACTATCCAGCATCAAATTCAGGATGTCTCATTTTAGAAAAGAAACAATTTGTAAATAACAGAGATAAAATGGATTAAATGATTGCACATGCAAAAGCTCACAATTTATGAATACCATGAATAAATTTGCTTGCAATGAGTGCAATGCACATGAAATTGATGAATGTTTTAATTTGATTATTCCAACTAATTATGTTTAGTAGATACTTTTAAAAGGTCATAAATATCAATGAAATTCCATATAAAATATGCTTAATTATTGTATATAAGTTGAACAGAATTAACTAAGCTCTATTGTATTTCTTTTCTGAAAAATGACCATGTTAATTCACTGAACTAACCAGACAGCCTTTTTTTTGTTCTTTCCTTGTCTCATTCCAAAATAGTTGGAATCTGCGAAGTGACAACCTTATTTTTAGAGATTCAAGTTCAATTCAAGGTTAGGAAGCTAGCCACAAGTATGTACTCAAGGAGCCATGTGTGGCTCCGGAGCTGCAAGTTGCCAAACCCTGCAGGGCCAGATTAAGGGTATTAATAGATCCTAGGCACTATGGATCATAGGCCTTTTAACTATTATATATATAGATATATATCAGCTTTTTGAACTTTGTGTGCTTGCCGTTCGTGAATTTGGACTTCGCCACAAAAGTTTTTATGACCATTACTTGTGTTTTGCTAATATTACTTGCATTTCGCGCCATGCGTTTACGATGCCAACATGCATGAATTCCCTGTACTTTTTTGTTTCTAAGTTCATTTTAAACTTAAGCACCCTAGAAAAGGACAAGTGTGGAAAGCAGTGTAATCGCTTTGCTATGCTGGGTTTTCATTTTCTATTAGGCGTTTTGAAGGTAATTAAAAGTATTTTTTTCTTTTATAATGCTAGGTTTTTTATTTACGGTTATGTTTTCCTTTATTTCCTGTTAAACGGCATTATTTATGATAAAAAAGTGAATTTTTTAGGTTGACTGGAAACCACTCTCTCATAATAACATGGCGTCTTATGGGAAATTAGGACTTGTACTTCGCAAATTTTGCATTTCGCAGTTCAAAAAGGTGGTGAGTGTGTGTGTGTGTGTATATATATATACTAGTAGTTGGTGCTTGCATTCTGCAAGCATTTTATATCACCTTGAAGAAACATTCATTTTTCAGACAGACATTTCATCATTACAAATATTCTTTTAATTCTACAAATTTCACCTCCGCAGCGATTTCCGTTTTTCCCACATGTAAAAATAATAGTTTAAAACCATCCCCAAATGTTGCAATTTTAAAATTTTACACTTTCTCCATTATGGGGTACTAATGCTACACATTTTAGCCAAATTTTTAAGTTGTAGCACTTCTAGAAGTAAAATAATATTTTCTAATTGTTTAAATTTAAATAATTAGAATTAGAAAGCTGAAATTTTCAAATTATTTACAGAGTAGTAAACTTGCATAAATAAACATTTCAATTTTACCACATACGATATGCAGCGGCCGTTAAAAATTATTAAAATTTAAACAATTTCAAAAATATTATTTTACTTCTAGGAGTGCTACAACTTTAAAATTTGGCTAAAATGTGTAGCATTAGTACCCCATAATGTAGAAAGTGTAAAATTTTTAAAGTTACAACATTTGAGGATTGTTTTAAACTATTAGTTTTACATGTGGGAAAAACGAAAATCGCTGCGGAGGTGAAATATTTAGAATTAAAAATATATGTGTAATGATGATATATGAATAATGAATGTTTTTTTGTGTTGAGATGAAATGCTTGCAGTATGCAAGCACCAACTACTAGTCATTATATATCGACGACTCTTACAGAGGAGGAGGATATAACATACATATAACAGGAGGATACTAATGTTTAGGCACTTCCAGATGTGCTGGAGATTCGAAATTTTTTTCATAGGTAGGATTTTGTGCAAAACCGACTAGAAAAAACGAAAATCTTGATAAAGTGCAACAATGCGGCCGATAGAAATTCGCAATTGTTTAAACAAATTTTCATGGTTTATGTATTTCCGCATGTGCTACAGTTGAATTTTTTTTATAAGTAGAATTCTTAAAAAAACGAAATAGGGATTATACAAATTTTGATAATTTAATTTGTTTGGCAGTTAAAAATTCTTAAAGTTTAAACAAATAGATAGCTGTTTAGGTATTATGGGATGAGCTAGGAAGCTAAAATTTTCAAATTATTTACAAAGTAGTGAATTTGTGCAAATAAACATTTCAATTTCACCATATCTGAGTTGCGGCGGCCGTTAAAAATTATTTAAATTTAAACAATTAGAAAAATATTATTTTACTTCTAGAAATGCTACAACTTTAAAATTTGGCTAAAATGTGTAGCATTAGTACCACATAATGTAGAAAGTGTAAATTTTTTAAACATTTGAGGATTGTTTTAAACTATTATTTTTACATGTGGGAAAAACGAAAATCGCTGCGAAGGTGAAATCTTTAGAATTAAAAGAATATTTGTAATGATGAAATGTCTGTCTGAAAAATGAATGTTTTTTCAAGGTGATATCAAATGCTTGCAGTATGCAAGCACCAACTACTAGTATGTTATATCCTCCTCTGTAAGAGTCGTCGATATATAATAGATATATAACATATAACAGGAGGATACTAATGTTTAGGCACTTCCAGATGTGCTGGAGATTCGAATTTTTTTTATTAGGTCGCATTTTGTGCAAAACCGACTAGAAAAAACGAAAATCTTGAAAAAGTCCAACAATGCGGCCGCTAAAAATTCGCAATTGTTTAAACAAATTTTCAAGGTTTATGTATTTCCGAATGTGCCACGGAGTTGAAATTTTTTTTATAAGTAGAATTCTTAAAAAAACGAAATAGGGATTACACAAATTTTGATATTTTAATTTGTTTGGCAGTTAAAAATTCTTAAAGTTTAAACAAATAGATAACTCTTTAGACATTACGGAATGAGCTATGTTACTGAAATTTTCAAGTTAAGTACAAAGTAGTAAACTAGCTCAAAAAAACATTTCAATTTTACCATAGACGATTTTCGGCTGCCGTTAAAAATTATTTAAATTTAAACAATTAGAAAATATTATTTTACTTCTAGAAGTGCTACAACTTAAAAATTTGGCTAAAATGTGTAGCATTAGTACCCCATAATGGAGAAAGTGTAAAATTTTAAAATTGCAACATTTGGGGATGGTTTTAAACTATTATTTTTACATGTGGGAAAAACGGAAATCGCTGCGGAGGTGAAATTTGTAGAATTAAAAGAATATTTGTAATGATGAAATGTCTGTCTGAAAAATGAATGTTTCTTCAAGGTGATATAAAATGCTTGCAGTATGCAAGCACCAACTACTAGTATGTTATATCCTCCTCCTCTGTAAGAGTCGTCGATATATAATGATATATATATATATATATATATATATATATATATATATATATATAACAACTTACGGAAAAGGAAAGGTAAAATGAATATATGGATGTCAACAAGGTGTTGGGATGAGGAAACCCAGTGAGCACTCACCAATCATCCGCCCTTAGTCGACGAGAATCTATATATTAGTGATGGGACGGTTCCACTTTTTTCCGGTTCCGGTTATATTAATCTAATCCCGGTTCTGGTTATTATGTGTTCTTCGCGCAAAGTGAAAGCATATAGGAGAGGTCGTTTCCGTCCGCCCGCCCGTATGTTTAATCTCCTGAACCGCTAGACTTACTTCGACGAAATTTGGTATTTGAGAGTTTTACTAAAATTTGTCGACTGATTCAAATTTTGGTAAAACTCGAACAATAATTAAGACCACTTTACATGGAGACCTAAATTTATTTTACAACGTACTTCGCAAGTCTCGAAAAATACTCATCTGAGAGAAAAATATTGAGAATCAAAGTTAAATAAAATTATTAAATACGCATTTTTCGTCAAATAATTTTTCCCGTAGAACGTAAGGTTTAAGATAAATTCAAAGAAAAAGAAATTAACGTATTTACGTAATTATATGATATTCGATGTTCTTTTATTCATTCCAAAAATATCAATTAAAAATTTTACAACTCGGTAACCGCTGAACATATTTGAATGAAATTTGGTATTGAGGGGTTTAACTTAAATTTGTCGACCGATTTCAATTTTGGTTAAAATCGGACTACAATAACGACCACTTTACATGAATACCTACCTGTATTTTACAACGTGCCTGTTTTGCATCTCGGGAACCGCTTGACGTATTTTGATAAATTTGGTATTGGGAAGTTTTACTAAAATTTGTCGACCGATTCCAATTTTGACGATAATTTCGTCCACTTTGCATGAAGAACTACATGTAACTTACGATGTACGTTTCAATTCGAGAACCGCAGGACATATTTCTTAAAATTTGGTATTGGGGAATTTTATTCAAATTTGTCGATCTCAAACAACTCATTTGGAAACTATATGCACTCCGACATGGAATACACCTTTCCATACTTGTATTAATCTGATCTCGGTCTTTAGGCACATTCAGCTTCCAGCTTCTGGTTGTCCGTCCGTCCGTATGTTCGTTCTCGGCTTCTACCAAACGGATATTTATGAAATTTGATATTAAGGACTTGCAGTCCAAGACATTAAGAAAACCACAAAAATAAATCACGTAAGCTAATCAGGGGTACCACTTTACTGGTGACAAAAATGAACTTTCCGTTATATCTCGTAAATCTTTGGTCATATCAAAATATTTTTCAAATAAACTTGTAAAACTTAGAGTATTTCCTTTCCAATTATTATATTATTATCGTAGAAGTAACCGTTATCAAGAAAATCGAACAAGAAAGCCGTAATTCGCTTTGAACTTAAAAAATTCAAGCATAGCTACTTAATTGCTGTTAACGTAAGCGACCTTATTGGTTACTGAAGTAAACAAGATCTGCTATAATTACAAAATACATTTAATTCCCTATGCGTGCATGACAAATTTTGTAAACGTAAGGAAATCTACGGCAAATAAAATAACTTAAAGGTAAATATTACAACTACTGAACTCAAGTGAGATATGTTTTAAATAATTTTCGATTGTTTGGTTGATTAAAACTGATTATAAAATAAATCGGTAAATAAAAAGTGAATATTTTCCTGGCATTTCTGATGTATCGTTTTGCAGTATTTAGTTTTTAAAATTACGTAATATATTTATTGATGCAGCAACTAAGGGGGGGAGAAGAAATTTTTAATAGGCAGAGATATAATCGGGTCGTGGTGTTTCGCCGTTTTATGGTGTGTGTTCGGTCAAATTATATCGTATGGCTTCAAATACTCCATCGCACGAAACGCGCCTATTTGTGATACATTTTCCTAACTTGGTTTAGGTTAGAAGAGCTTTTTGGTACACAATGGGAAATTCTAGCTTTACAATAGTTACATATCGTATAACGTATTTTTCGTTTGTACTGTCAATTCTGAAGTTGTTCCAAACGTCCGACATGGTTTTATTGTTAGGGTTCACAATAAATCGATTAAATTTAAAAATTATCTGCGGGGTGCCTATTCAAAATTACTAAACAACAAAATAAAACTTATTTCTGTTAGGTAATAATTTATAGTAACACTTCAAACTGATGAATTTGACTCAAGATATTGCTTGAATTTTTACATTATAAAACCACACAGCCCCGAAACAAATATTGAATGCTGGAAGATCGGAACCCATCCTTCAATTGTTTTGATAGATATTTTTGCGGAACTATAGTTCGTTGAACTGATTAGTCGTCCTGATTTTTGTCAGCGCTACAAAGTTCTTTTACCTCATGAACTAAAGGAAAGTCAGAAACTGATAACACATACAGCATAAAAATATATTTCACGTCATAGTAAACGCACAACTTCCATCATCGATATATGAATCGAAAATCGAATGCCGTCGCGGAAAAATTTGGCGGTATGAGGCGGCCGCTTTCTGGTTAGTGTCTGCTTCCCAGTCGCAATCATTTTTTTATTAAAATGAGGATCGGAACCGAAGAACCGGATTATAAGCAGTCGGTTCCGGTTATTTCGGTTCTTGAGAGAACCGGCAGAACCGATCGTCCCATCCCTAATATGTATATATTTCGATCTACACTATGTATCTGTTTCTGATATTCGGGTTGTAGGTGTTTGCATACTGCAAGCGCTTAAAGAAATCCCTATACTCCAGGATCTAGGGCAAGAGTACGAGCCACGTGGAGCCCATATGTATTAGATAATAAATTCCATGAATTCTCGCTGAGTTTTTCTAATTTTCCAAGAAATCAAGGCAACTGTCTATAATTTCCAAATACCCTGGCAATCGGCTGGTGACCAAGTTTTCATATTTCTAGTTTCGTCACTTGGATCGCCCTGTGTGAGCAGTATGAATAATCATCATTAAGACAATACCCTATATCAAGGGTCAGCAACCTATGGCAATATTAGCACGCGAGCTGCTTATGAATGGCACCCTGGCTGATTTTGAATCGCATGCGATATAAAAATTATAAATAGAAAAATATATGTAATTTATTTATTACACATATGCATGTAGAAAAATCACAGCCCTATCGAAAATGCCATGATCTCACATCGTATTTTATATTCTTTTTTTAAAATAACCTGCAAAACTTGTTGAATTTTATGTTAATTTTTTTTTACTTTTTAGTGCATATAAAGGGTGGTTTCATTAATTTTACTTTCTTATATACGTAGTGTTTGGGATTTCATGCTGTCTGTCTGACTGCAAGACTCTAAGCCAGTGATTCTCAATTGCGGCCACCAGAGACTTTTAATGGGGCCACAGGCAAAATTATAATTCTAACATTTCATTAAAAACGGATTTCTAAGCAAACTCACTGATCGAAACCTTGAGGCGGAAATGCGACTTGCATTGGAAGAAAGAAGTTTAGGCAATTTTACTTTTAACAAGTTACTATAATTTGTAAATATATTTGTTTTTTTCCGTATTGTTACGCATATGTTTAGTTATTGTGATTTTTATATATTTTTACCATTATATTGTTGTGAGATGTGAGAATATCAGTATAAAAATTCATAAACATTTCAATGCATTTTAATTTTATCTCGTTAAATTTCATAGGTGCTTTGCTTAGAATACCAGATACCACTTAAACCCTAAATTTAACGATGCGGCCACCACAATAAAGCAGGTGGCTGCGTTTGCGCCACGACGAAATTTCCTCTGAGATTCACACCTCTAGAGCCTAGACCATGGGTGGGGAACCGGCGACCTTTTGTGATACTCAATGCGGCCTTTTGCATACTTGTCTAAACATACTCAAACTCATATATGGTTTTAGCGTGAAAGTTACAGAAAGAACAAACATCAACAGAATCTTTGCTCCAAATCTTGTTTTAAATGCTACATTACGTATAGTTATTGATATTGTGAACTACATTCTAGCAAATGCTTCACGGCATCGCAGTTTCGCACCATGCTTCAATATGACGATGAAACATTTAGTGTAGATCTTCCAAACCATTAAGTGAGCTGGTTGTCACAAGGTCAAGTACTAGAAAATCTTTTAGCTTTGCGAAAACAAGTCACGAGCTTTTTCAAAGAACAGAATGAACCTTGTGAAATTTTGAAAAAGATTTCTGCAGAAGTGTATCATTTTCGTGTGATTTAATGTCAAAACAAAATCATTTGAATACTTCTCTACAAGGTAAAACTAAATCCATATATGAATTCTTGCAGCAAATTCAGTCATTTCGGAAGAAGTTGATTTTTTCAAAATTGGCCTTATCAGATCAAAGTTTTTATCCGAACATTTTCCTGAACTGGCAAAGGTAATTGAAAACAAGATATGAATAAAAACGTGCAAAATTGGAATATGAATGAATATATAGGTGTTTTAGACTCCTTGATTAAAGAATACTATAACAGATTTAAAGATTTTGAGAAACATGATGCCACACTGAGGTTAGCTTTTCAGCCACATCTGGTTGATGTCTAGAATGCACCTGAGGATTTGCAGATGGAGTTGATTGAGCTCTCAGAATATAACATTCTGAAGCCTCTATTCGACAGTAATAAGGATCTCATTGAAATATGGAAGAATGTTGTTGAATACCCACGACTGCCTCAATATGCTCGTCGTTTACTCTCTTGTTTTGGCACAACCTATTGTTGTGAATCAAGATTTTCATAAATGGCTCAAATCAAGACGTGTCTGAGATCACAGATGACAAACACTCACCTGGAAGACCAATTCACAAATAAGTCATTAAATTGTGTTTCCCTTCTTCTTTTGATGAATGTGATTTAATGCAACATTTTATTTACATGTCCTTAATTTGTTTTAACTTCTTTAAAGTTTATTAATATACTAGCACATACGAAAAATTTAATTTTTTTGCATTAGATTAAAAAGTCATTACATCATGTTAAAGCCTTCAAAGTTTTTAAAAATATTAGTAAATATGAAGAATTGAAATCTGTATTCGTTAAATTAAAAAGCCATTAAATTGTGTTTGCCTCTTTATTATTTCAATTTTGATAAACGTAAATGTATGCAACGTGAATCGCGATGTGCGGCCTGATGAGGTCTCCGTTAAGTAACATTTGGCCTTCCAATGAAAAAAAGGTTCCCCACCCCTGGCCTAGACGGTTCTACGAAATCAAATGATATTTCGTATTTAAGCATAACATTATCTATAATAGGAACAATGAAGAGATGAACAATATAGCGTAACAACGAAGGGTAGTTGATTCTTGTTTTTTTCACAAAATGTCTATTTATTAAAAAATGGCTGTAACGATTATCATTAAAGTTCACTTAGTTATAGAGCTTAGAGTCATAAACAATATTTCTAAAAAATGACTATTTAGCGTCTAGCGACACTATAATTAGGGTATGGATTTTTCGGGTTTTATCCGATTTTTACCAGATTTTTACCCCCGATTGCCTTTTTTAAATTTCGGGTAAAACCTGAAAAAACCCGAAATTATTAGTTTTCTTTAAAGATTTTTTTTGGATTTGGACACAGAATTTCTATTCTGGCGCTTGTAGGCACCTCAGCACTTGATTGCAGCCCGAGATGTTCGTGATCAGTTTTTTAATCTCTTTGTAAACAATTTATTGTTAAGCTTACTTTCTAACACAATCTTAATCTCCTTGGTTTGTTCGCGTCAAGAGTAGTCAAGGACGCACCTTAGCTAGTCGCTGTTAGATCTTTGATAGGATAAGGAAAATCTGATGTGGCCACCAGTCAGTGTTGCCGTTTGAAAATTTGAAATCGCGATAGATCGACCTTCAAAAGAGCTAGAAAGGAGCTAAACTCAAAATAAATGGCGTTAAATAATGCGCTAAAAACAGATATTTTTCCGTCTTTACTTTCTTAAATTTATTACATACATTTATTAAGATTTTTCTTTAAGTTTAAAAAGAAATTGCAAAAAAGGTGACATTAGTGTGGAACACAATTTAATTCCAATTGAAATGACTTATAATCATCATAAAATTGAAGCAAAGTGGGATTTAGCAGAATGGAATTTAATACACATCCATGCTGAATTTCGAACACACGTCGAAAGAATCTACGAATCATTTTATTTTTTACATTTCAATAAAGACATAAATAGTTCAAAAAGCCATGTAGAATACATTTATAAAATTGTTTGATATTTGTCAATAGAAAATAAAAATGTACTGAAAATACCTTATTTTACTTAAAAATATCGCATAAAAATTAAGATACACTTTCAAAAATGAAATCATTATCATCATCACTATTTGCTTGCTCTTCAGCAGTTCCTGAAGTTCCTGCCTCAGCTAAACTTTCAGTCACATCAGTTGTGCTAATTTTCCGCAAAACATTCGCAGGCAACTCATAGTTGTGACAGCATCTTCCATGTCGTCGAAATCCATACTTAATGGCCAAAACTGAGTTCAGAGTTTGGAGTTTCATTCTGTTACGTAACTTTGATTTTACAATGTTCATGTGACTGAATAAGCGTTCTACATCAGCATTAGAATGTGGCAATGAAAGCACTGTTAATGCAAATTGAGAAAGATCTTCAAATGGGTTTTCACCTGTAGCATCTCTGTAATTTGTAATTTCTGCCCAAAGCCGTGTTGTTTCAGAGGTTTCAATCCATTTAAAGTTGTGTAGTTTTTCCATTGAAAATCAATGCGTGTTAGCTTTCCCGAATCGCTGTAGAACACTTTTGCTAGATCCAGAATATCGTGCTTTACGGGATTTAGGCAATGATGTGCACTTAAATACTACATTGACTGTAAGACATTAACATTTTCTGGCAAACGCCGACGAAGTTGTTTTATGAGTTCGACCAGAAATTTCACGCAGCTAACGCGAATATTTTTTTGGTCTTCTTCTGTAAGTTTACAATCAGATATTTCCTTTTCGAATTCATAGCCCAAGTACGGCTTTGGGTCTAAATTATTTTCAATTGCAGTATCAGTAGTCAATATTATTCCTGGAACGACAACTTTTGAGCTCATAGAATCAATCAGATGTAACAAGTCATTCAGCAACTTTGAAGGGTCATTCATTTCAGCTTCAAATTTCTTGTTCACCATTTGCACTTCTCCAATAATGGGTTTCAAAAATAAAAGAAACAATAAATTTCTCTTATCATTAAACATAGAATGTAAGATTTCTGCTGTATGACAGCGTTCGATTCTTCTAACAATTTCAAAATGATTCTCAAGCTCACACCATTGCTGCAGAATTCTCACAATTGTCATTTCAATGGACATCCATCTTGTCTGACTATACTGAATTAACTTCAAAGGAGGAACTCCATCATTCATTAAACTATAAAGCTTCTTATATTTAGCCTGTCGAACAGGTGAATGTGAGAACCAATTATACGCTTCTTTAATAAGAAAGTGTAGGTTCCGCGGCAGATACTCATTGACAGCGTGGGACACTGCTAGTTGGAGTGAGTGACATACACACTTGATAAGAAGCAGATGGGGAATCTCAGTCTTTAGTTTCGTATACACACCATTATTAATTCTAACCATTACAGATGCATTATCAGTACCAAGTGCAATAAGCCTGTGCAAATCTAATCCATTATTTCTTATCGATGTTTTTAAAGCTTCACATATTCCATCTGCATTTCATTCACTGAGCTCAATCATGTCAAGAAAAGTTACCACGAACTGATTCTTAAAATTTGAATAGTACCAAATTACAATACCCAACATTTTTGTAGCACTAATGTCATTACTTTCATCGATAATTAAACTGAACTTTCTATTTCCTAAATCAGCTTTTAAGTCTTCCACAAAATGTGGTGCTATAGCATTGCATATTATTGAAGTACATTTTGTTCTTCGCAGTTTGAAGTCCTTACATTCCTTGCTGTCTGCAAAATGAACTTTACAAATGTCACTCAAGTGATCAACTACCCTTTATGCACAATGTACAGCTATGAAGAGTGCTACGCTACTTTCTGCCTTTGCACCTCCTCCTTCACCAATTTTATTGAATGGCAACAAACTTTTACGCTGAGAACTAAAGTGCTCTTCGGCTTTCTTGTGTTTCGTTGTGCTACGATGTCTTTCAATGTCACTTAACTTGGCTGACAGCGTGAATTTACAATATTTACAAAAACATTTTAAATCATCACCATCTACAAAGCCAGTCCTTATATTTAGTGTCTCTGAGCCATTCCACACGAAAATGTTGAACATATTTTTTACTCATTTTCACAAAAGGATAAAAATTACACACTATTGTTTAATTTTATAAACTATAATAGATTTTAAAATAGTCCAATGCTCAAAGAATCTGAATTGTCACAAAAAAGGAGAAATGATAGTAAACACTCTATTAAACGTATTCAGAACTATGGATCCCACGTGGAAACGATTGGAGCTACCGCACCTATGTTTTCGGTCGGTTGCTTCTATAATTCTTGGCAGCCACAGCTTCACTCTCAGGATTTTATGCAGAAGGGGAAGCTTGCGACAGATCAGGAATTTTTCTGTAGAGGGTACGATATCAACATCGTTACATTTGTTTTCTCCGTAATAGAGTTTTATTTAAATTAAATAACTCTACAAAATATAAATTTCAGTGAAAAACAATTTTTTTAAATAAAAAGAACAGTAAAAAATAATTATATTGCAATAGGAGCCTAAGATACTGCTCAAGGTCTTCTACAGTGACGACCATGATCATATGACCTTAAAGAATTCAAGTCAAAATATTCGGTGGGTAAGTTACAGTGAGTGCGCTATTTATAATCATGAAATATCTCGTCTAAAAATGAAAAAAATGCTAAAAATATTACAAATTTAAACATTTTTGATTTCAACTCATTGCAAGCCGATCAATTACTTTCTGCATACATTTACCAGTGATTTTCCTTACATTATTTTAAATTGCATTGTCTTCTCAGCCTTAATTCAAAAGAAATGAGCCTTCGGACTTACTGGATTTACGCCTTAGCTCTCGCTGCCTCGGGAAAGATCTTCGACAGCAAAATCAGCACTCTTCAATGAAGTCTTCACGGGGTAATTCAATTCGCAATTCACTGTCTTCCACTTATTTTGCAAAACGCTGTCTCACTTTACTTCCACAATACGCACATAACTACACCAAAGAGATCCCTGCTTCACAGATACCTCCTTCGTAACCGGGGATGTCTCGACTTCTTCTCTCTGAAGAAATCTTTAGAATGAGGAGTTAAAACGAGAGATACGGTATGCACTGAACGCTGGGTTACTTAAAATTCCATCAAGAACAACGATACCACTAGCGAAGCAATAACACTCCACGAAAAACGAAACAACCAATTGAACTGATGGAAATGTAGGTCCAAGTCGGCCTCTATGAAGATACAAAACAGAAACTAATTATGTGAGAGGTTACTCCCATAACCTACAGAAATGTTTACAAATCGTGACTTTCTGAAGACAATGAGGTATTTCTTTCTCACTCTCAAAAGCAAGCCCAGGATAGCCAGCCGCCATCTGGCCGTGTAGTGTAAGGGAAACCTTTTCACTTTATAGGGCCATATTTCAACAAGCGTAAACTTTGGATGGGACATTCGGGCATGCAAGAAATTCGGTAGGATAATGCTCGAGAAAAATCAAGAAAGGCGTCAAATTTGGCGATAGAAATCGTGAAAAGCGCCAAAATAACGCCATCGCGCTTAAGACAGTAAGAAGGCGCTAGGCGAGCACAAAACGCGTTAAATCTAGCGCGAAAAGCGCAAAAACGGCAACACTAGCCACCACATGACTTTCTCCATATCTGTAATATTTCTAAAAATTCCAAATAGGTTAGATAATAATAAATATTTTAAGAAACTGCGAGAAAATTTTAGACTAAAAAGAACAGAAATAAACTCAAACCATAGCCTTCTGATATTGGATATAGCCAAAAAGCTCCAACAATTAAGAAAAGAAAAAGGAGCATTACTAAGACGTAACTAAGGGTCAGTTGTTAACAACAGTCGTCGGTACGTGGCGTAGTGGTGGCAGCTAAAAATATAAGATATCTCTTAAAGAATGCATTATATGGAAAAATGTTTCAAACAAAGGTTGTAGAAAATAAAATTTCCTACGACGTTTATTCCGATACATTTTTACTTATCAAATATCAAAGCAAATATTTCAAAATAACGGATGTGACAAGAGTAAACACCCACTTTCAGTTGACCGATTTTACCAAAAACTAATCAGTTCTTGTGACTTTCATAAAAATGTTAAATATAACATTTCGCGTTGACCTTATTATTTTTTTAGTTAGAGCACCCACAAAAAGCTATCACTTACACACACACAGACATCATCGAGAAAATGGTCAAAGCGTGTTCAGGAGACCACAAAACGTGTATTTCCGTTGAAATCTCGAAGTCGATTTTTTTCATGATTACAATACTTTCCCCAATACTACGTATATGGAGAAAGTAGAAAAAGAGCCCAAGTGTCTGTTAGTTCAAAACATTAAGAAAGAAAATTTATTTCACTAATATCTGGTGTGTTTTCAAAAGAAGTTGAGCGGGAAGCAAGATATTTGTGCAGCCTGCGAGGTATTCCTCTCCACCTGGAGGGGTTGAACACAAAATATCACACTCTCAACCATACTTAAAGGATAGTAAAAAGTTTGATTTTTGATAAAACTTTTAAATTGTTAAACAAGATTTTACTCCCAGCTAACATCCAGTTCTCTCGTTAATTGTCGTCCAGCAATAATGCTTCAGCGCGTATTTGCATTCGTCAATCTGTAAATACTTCCTATTTATGTATAGTGTAACTATTTATCAAGTTTGTTTTTCACATAATCAGTATATAATACCTATTAATTGTAGAAGACATTTTCTTCGGTTTTGTTGTTTTTGTAGCAGTAAGTGCTCCTTCCAGTCAGGAAAAGAGTAGTATATTATACGAGAAAGTTTGTGCAATGTAAGTACATTGTACGGATTTTTTATATACATTTTATTTTAATACTCGATTCATTCATACCCGTCATTTTTAAAGGGATATTACACTAGTATTTATAATTAAAGTCAACTAGAACACTTGTTTATCATAGTTGTGATTAAGATAGAACATATTTACGTTGAGTTAGATAAAGGCTCACTTGTGCGCTTATCCCTTTCTGCTTACGTAATCCTCCCAAGTTGTTATTATTATTTGCCTTCACGCGTAGCCGGTATCATAATTTCTTTGATTGAGTTTTTCCTCCGTTAATAGCACAATAGCTATCAGTGATTTTATCCTGAAGCCCATAAATATCTCTTTAGTTCTAAACTCTTATGCATAATTTGTAATGTATTTCTGAACAAACAAACTTATTATTAATTCCGCTTCAAATCAGGGGAGTAACTAACCTCCCAACTGTGGAGGGGCCAACGTGAGCTGAGGTTGGGCCAGTATAAATGTCAAAATATTTTAAGGGGCAAACCAAAATTTTTAAAATTCAATAAAAATAATAATACGAAAAAAAATGTTTTAACAATTTTTACTGCACTATTAGGTAATTTTTCTTTGAGTAGAAAATATAAAATACATAATTCATATTTTTAAAGAAAGTGTTCAGAAGAGGAGAGGGCATATAAAGGGGGTAAACCCCCCTCTCAGTCCCTCGCTTGGTTACGTCCCTGCTTCAAATGGCCATTATAAAAATCGTATCATAAGCAAAATTCCTAAATAGGAAAGAATCATCAGGACCTCGGGAGCGATCGAAGGCGCCGAATTGTCATTTTTGAGACTGACGCATGGAAACCAGCACGACACGTTATTCAAGTCGGTATGAAAGGTAGCTACACTTGGAAGGTTATTTGCTTTGAAAGCTACTGAGCGTGTGTCCTTGCCTCTCGTGAGAGAACATCAATAATTCAAGCGGTATAATCCATCTCATTTAACTCTTTTAAAATCTGTGCTTCTTTATCGTTGAGACTGGGAAACGTATAAATATATTGGATACGCACATTTTAAAACGAAGCAGATCAATTGATTTCTCGTTCATTGTTATAAATTCATGCACACAGATCGTCTCAACGAATAAGAAGATGAAGCTAAAGGTCACACATTAAATAAAAATATACTTATATAGTATCCGCGAATACCTAGGAATAATTGAATTTGCTTTCCTAAAGCCAAGATTTATATTCAAGTATTAAGAAAAGATTAATAATAATTGAATTTGAATGAGATACGCTGCCATATGTTTCCATACCCACGATTTCTCGCGCATAATGATGAGTTCATTGTTCAAATAAAATGAAAAACTTTGTGGTTGCGAAATAACAAGATTCGTTCCAATTCCGACACATCCTTTATTTTTATACGAGAAACAATAAGATTAACTTGAGGAAAAATCTTCGTTTTCTCTCAAAAATGTTCTATTCAAAATTACTCGAATCATTTATTTTACGGTTAGAAAAACGTTAATGCATGACGAAATTCATTCCCGAAAAATTGTTGTCGTATTTGTATATGTTGCCATTAGATGGCTCTTCAGTACGCCTTGAGACAAGCTAAAATGTGTCATGGACGTTTGTGGGTAACTGTGGGTATTAAAAACACATCAAGTTTGTAAAATGTGTAGGTGTGTATGTGTTAGAACTTTCGCAAGTACTTAGCACCTAATTAATAGCTTGTGTATGGTTATAATGGAGAGAGGAAGACATCATATGGATACTACAGATAAAGTTAGAAAATTGCAAGATACGATAAGAAAATTGGAATTACAGAATGAACAACTTCGAGCTCAACAGTTTGCCAAAAATGGACTGATTGGAACTCAAGTCTGTGATAGTAGTAAAGAGACAGATGATGATCTCGAGATAATTCCATTAAACGAAAAAGATCTAGCAGATGAGCAAACCTGGTATGAGTTATCTGAGAAGGCGTGTCCGTTATTAGTTTTCGCATCTAACCTAATTGTTTTTGATGATAAAATTTTCAGGCTGTATGTACCAGAGAAAGCATCTGCCAGTGACATTCGATGTGACATTGAAGAATGGCTTAGGCGTAAAGTGGAGGGAAATAATAACGTTGTGAAGGATTCAAATAATATGCTTACACAACGGATTTTGAAATTGGACCATGGTATTTATTAAAACAAATAGTTGTAGTAATTGTGGGTATTTGAAATATTTTGGTTCGCGTGCCTCGCTACCCTTATTAATTTATAATTTAAATTACTTAATGAAGTAAAGCCGTTATTGTATATAAGAATATGTATGTACTCTCCTTAATTCTTTTAAAGTAACATGAATTATTTGGCCACTGTATTCGTAATTTTCTTCTCTTGGCTCTAATTGTATTATTTATTCTGTAGGAGAAAAGCAGTCAATTGACAGC
Source organism: Tanypteryx hageni (assembly GCA_028673005.1). Taxonomy (NCBI): domain Eukaryota; kingdom Metazoa; phylum Arthropoda; class Insecta; order Odonata; family Petaluridae; genus Tanypteryx; species Tanypteryx hageni. The sequence goes on along the minus strand of CM054114.1, from coordinate 170,535,629 downwards.
CGGACATTTACACGCCCCAAGAAAAGGTTAGGTATTTTAGCAACGGTTACTGCCGCGAATATGTCAGACACTTTTAAACATAAAGAAGAAAAGAGTGTTAGTGGACATGACGAGCTTTCTGCAATGCTGCAGGTGTGAATGGCATATTCTTTCAGCAGCTTTGCATGTACAGTTTTACAATTATTTCTTAAAGGTTTATTGAAGTAAAATATGAATGTATTTTTCTTTTGATGTTTTGTATTAATATAGCATTAGTTATAATGCAGCTTTTTGAAGTTTCCATTTTGACTTTGATTGTTTTATTTTGAAGTATACTGATAGATTGCATGAGCGTTGCTGTAAACATTTGTCATATATTATGATCTGGTACTATGTTTTGTTCGAAGAAATTTTTCTTTCTAATAAAAGTGGTGCAATTTTGTATTTGTTTTTATTTTCATTGCTTATTGCACGTTTGTAAAAATGAGAAAAAGAGTAATAAATGACTTGATTATCAATACAAATCATCAAAATTTTACATATATCATTTTTAACCTCTCAGTAACAATTTCATTCAAAAGTACATAGTTCATCATTGCTCTATGAGAATAACTTGATTTCCGTTTCACAAATTTAAGAAACAAGAAATAATAGCATTTGATTTTCTTTTCCTGAATAATAATGGCGAAATCTGTTTATTTTAAAAAGAAAAATTAGAATTTATTGATGATATGGAAAGATCCATTTTACATTACTATACTCGCAGTTTCTAATGCTTTCTATTTGCTTTCTAGTCTGCTGGATTACCACTTAAGGGTGTATTGGACAGTATCCTCCAAAAACACAGAAAGAATCCGGTTGTTGGAGTAGATGATGCGATTCCAACTGAGGGAAATCGGATAGATGATGAGGCCTCCAATAAAAAACTAAATTCAACATTTGTTTATCAAGAGGTAATTGGATTATTTTCACTTCTGTTGCACATCTAAATTTGAATAGTTATACATAATAATGGTGGGTTTCTGTAAATAAGCATTTTATATGATGCTAGACATTCTGGTGAGCTGAATTGAAGGATATACTTATGGCCCCAAAAAAAGTGTATTTCGGTACAAATGTTGTGCTTGCTTATGTTTACATTTTCTCATATAAGGTATTGGTTTTATCTTCCTTCAAATTGATATTTAATCATTCTTGTGTATCATATTTACCTGAAAATAGGGTGAACGAAAATACTAATAGAATTTCATATTTTAAGAAAAAGCTTCCTAACCCACACCAGAAACACCTTTCCTTGGATCCACTAATTACTTACCCATGTAAATGGAGAAATTCAGTTTCTTGTGATTTTTTTAGAATGTCATAATTTCATTTTGATGCCTTGGAATATCCATGCTGCAGTGCCTTGATGTAATAACATTGATTTACATTGATCAATTCAAATTACTCAAATATTTGACATTTTAGTTTTTCAAATGTTATAACCGAAAAAACTTATATTCATGTAAAAGTTGTTATTGTGGTGTGTTATTCGCCATATCATTTGTTTTATGGATCTTTAATCAATGGCCAGAGAATGTGGCTTTATCCCTTGTGTGTGAGCAAGCTTAGAAATATACCTGGCAAGAGGGGATTTAAGCTCAAGTTTTGAAGCACAATTGATGCAGTGAGGGTTTTGACCCTTCGCTCGGTAAGGGTCGGATTGAAGGGAACCCCCTCAGCTGGAGGTATGATTTCAGGTCAAAGAAGACTACCTCAATTTTATCTCAGTAGTTGATTAAGATATGTATTTTTTGATGAGTTACTCGTATTCCCTGTGAATGTCAGTTGATGTAGTCAATAATATTAGCTTTGTTAGTATCTCAGTTGTTTGTTATATTTTCCTTAGAAATATATGCCTTTAAAGCAAGGTTTTAAAAATTAAAAATGCTATTTTGGCATTTTATTAGTTTTAATCAGAGAACAGTAAATATTTTGTGAATATAAGAAAATTAATTTATACTTAAGATATTCAAATTATATCAGAATTGCATTCTAGTGAATATGAATAAATTAAGTTGTGATGATTTCTCATATTGCCCAAGATTTCATTTTGATTGTGTACTACATTTTGGTAACTTTTGGAAGTGGACTGTGAGGAAGTGAAGGGAAGCCAAAGAAAATTCATTGTACATGTTGAATTGGTGATGCGTAAAGAGAAAGTGCCTGTGAAAAATCACTCTCCATTTATGTTATTGCTCTGATATTGCATTGAAATTTCAAGATGTTGCACATTGATTTTATTCTTAGCTGCTACTCATAATACAACTTTGAATTGTTTTCATTATTTATGAAATTATGTAGCCATAGATAACATTCTAGTTTTGTTTTTATTTAAAAATTTATAACTAATATTATAATGAACAGCTGCTCTCCTACACCAATATTATTTACATTGTTTCTTTATACCCATCATATTTAATTTTCCTTAATTGCATTAAAGGGATTAGCTGTGGAAATAATTCATTTTACAATGTGTAAAACACATCTTTAGAATATTTTCTGCATCTTATGTTGTAAAAATGAAGTTTATTAGAATTATTATTTATGCCATAATCTTAAAATTTATTGCAGTTGATTTATTTGGTTAATTTTTACTTGGCATATGTTTCAGTCAGAAGGTAAAATTTTGCATGAATATTCTGTTAGCCTAAATTTGTCCTCAGGGTAATAATGCTCTTGAAACACTTTTATTGAATATTACACAAGGCTGTTGTGTATTTTATGTTCAAGTTATCACGTCCATGTTGTTTATTTTAGAATTGATATCTATTTTAATACTCTGAAATACCGTATTTTCTCGAATCCAAGACAAGGTTATTTCCAAATTTCAGCTTGTGAAAATCGAGGGTAGTCTTAAATTCGACTATGAAGTAGTAAATCCTTAATGCATTGCGGTCAATTCATCGCACATTAATTCGTCACACGACAAACTCGTCGCTTGTCAATTCATCGCAAGAGATTCGTTGTGGGACAGATTGGAAGGCAAGACACCGTAACTGGTGTATGGCAGGGGGATACACTTGTTGGGGTGAGAATCACCCCGCAAAGAGAATTGTGATTCATCCTGGTATTAACGAAATATAAAGAAAAATTTTGTTAAGATGAATTTTATGCACGAAGAAATAACATGACGAGTTATTGTAGAATGGTAGGAAGTATGGTTACACATTTTACCAATGTTTTTTTAAACAAATGAAGTGATAAAAAAGTTGTATCTACTGAAATTTTTCATTGCAAACATATTCTGGAATTCAATTAATAAAGTCTTAATTTTAAGAATACATTTAAAAAATTATTTTTTTAAACAAAAATTTGTAACACCATTTTAATTAATGAATGAACTAGTACCTATATTGAATACATGTGTTCGAAATATACACCAAATACATTCAGTGAGAAATTAGGTCATACAATCTTTTTCTGTTTTGGTAATCTGCTGAAAACCTTAGATTCGGGGTTGTCTTGGGTTCAGGTAAATACGGTAATCTAAGATGTAAACCTGAAATTTTGTGCTTATACTTGCTTTGTTGTAATCCATATTAAGAATACAGCCATCCCTCACAGTTATATAAATTTGTTCTGTGAATATCTGTTTATGGGAAACCCAGTTAATGGGGAGTTAAAATTCTGCAAGTTCAATGTTATAATGGGTTATATGGTATCTGGCCAATGGCTTTTTGACCCAAAGTTCACACTTTGAATCAAAAGCAATTGTACAATCACTAGATCTTTATGATGGGGAATTAATTTTAGCTCAAAAATAACAAAAAAAATGTATTAGATGGTTCATGATTTGCATTTTACAAATGGCAGAAGGTGTGGAACTGAAGGCTGATGGCTGACAGAATGCAAGCCATAAAATGAACTACTGATGCAGGTATGCGATGCATGTCATGTTGTTTCACTTCGTTTATGGTTGGATACAAGGTGAGAAGATTCTTGTCATGCTTAGCATTGCGAGTGGAAATTCCAAAGCCTGGTGCCAGCCTAGTAAATGTAAATTAGCCACTTTATAAGTGCGGAGGGAGGTTGTAATATTAAAGCATCATCACCACAAAGCATTGTTGCAGGCAATGTTATAACTTGAGGGATTGCTGTATTATAAAAACGAATAAATATTGCAACTTTTTCTATTTGAGAGATTATGAGACTGATGCGGAACCAGTAATGGATTGTGTAGGATAATTTTCTTTTTGTGTGAATTTTGAAAATGATAACCAATATTTTCAATTTATTATTTAATGTCAAATTTTTATTTCTAAGCCTTTATGTATTTTTTCCTTAATTATTACAAATATTCTGCCTTTCCAGCCTGTTTTACTTTGAATCTTATGGGTGTTTTATGGCTGCTGTTTGAGCTATATGCATCCATTAGTTTTCCAAAAATAGTAAATTATAAGGTATAAGATACGTTTCACTTCTTTTTGACTTATTTACTTTAGGATGAGTCTTGAATGTAGTTCTTGAAACCAGCTGCACTTATAAGTAGATTGATTTTTCCCCAAAATTGTCACTACTATATTATTAGATGCCTTACAAGATAATAGTTGGCTATTTTTTTCTGTAAGTTTAAGTTTAAGAGTTATTCTGGTGTCATAAAATATGATTATATTTCGAACTAACTTGTTTTGGAAACATTTTATGAAAAGCATGTGGGATTGGTCTTAATCCTGTAATGAACCATTGGCCACTTTTGCTCAGCTGTCAGTGAAGAATATCATCCTCCAAATTTATCTCTTTCGGATGTCTTCACTTTTGTGGGAATAGAAGAAAGTTTTCAATTTTTGTCATGTTGACAGAAAGGACTTGTAATTGTGTATTATTGCATAGCATGTAAAGTTTATGTGTAAATGTGTCTTGCATGGACTAATGATTATGTTGAGGCTAATAAGCTCCTTCTATATGCATTTCAATATGCAACTCTTTCTATAATCTCATTAACAAGTTCTGGCGGTACATGTTCCAGATTACATCAGAAGTTTCTCCCCAAAAGAAAAAAAAATATTTTAACATCATTCAAAGCATTGTCTTTCTATATTTATAATTTGTGCCAACCTTCAAGGGTGTAAGTTGATACAGAGGGTCTGAGAGATTGGCTTTCTTTATGGAGCAAATGGAGGATTTATAGATCAGTATGTGAGGGAAAGCACAACTGAAACCATTATACTTATTATTAAGTGCTCCATGTGCAATTTTTCAAGGTTAGGTGCCCATAATATCAAAATAAAATATTTCTCCATGAATCTTAAACAAAATGAAAGTATTGTTTTTCTGGAATCAGAGCATAAAACACATAAGCTAGGAAGATAAAACCAGAATGAAATTGGAAAACTTATTTAGTTTGAAGTTGGTTTCCTTAAGGAAGAGCAGTAAGGCTATGAGAGAATGTCTAAAAGATGGGAACTGATGGAAAGACAAAATTAAATGAATAAATTATCAGTAAGCAAAGTATTATATGTTTACAAGGTGTTGAGGCTGTATACCAATAAGAATCCTTTTGCAAATGAGTAATATGTAGAAATAAGATATGAGTTGTATTATTAAGCAAGCTAGGAAGTTAGCAAAGAGGAATAGAAAATATTTGTTGAAAGAGGTGTTTGAAGATAAAGCTGTAAGGAACTTATAATTGACGATTGTTTAAAGATGAGGATGGATAATTTGGAAGGAATAGGAGGAAGAGTTTTGAGTTAGAGTTTATGGGAAGAAAACTGACCACAAGACTTGTTTGCATCAAAAAACTACTCATGTTTTGGATTCCTTTGTAGGATGATGAACGAGACATAGTGCTTTCTCCAAGAAAAGTACTTAATGTTAGGGGGATTCCCTTGCCTAAGAGAATTGGAGGACTTGGGTCTACCGGTGTCAAAGGTAGCTGTCCAGCTCTGGATCAGACATTTGAAGTAGTGACTCCTTCAAAGCAGGCATTGCCTTTGGTTCGTGGAAGGAGAGAGACAGGAAGCACACCTGTCTTAGACTGTACCTTCTCTTTGATGAAGGGTAATAGTCCACACTCTGAGGAAGACTGCCTCAGTACCACTTCTGATGGTAGCCTATCGTCATCCAGTCGACCAATGAATGTGAATGATGTCCAGCAAATTGCGAGGTTACAGGAAGAGAGTGAGTACCTGTGGTTTAAATTAAATAAAATAATTTTTCTTTCTCATTAAGAGTGACATGAAACTATGAAACCAATGCAGCCATTCAGATTAGAAGTCTTTCAGTAGTTGGGAATTTTTACGAAATGTGGAGTTTCAAAGGTTTTTATAGGATTGTTTTTATTGTTGAAAATAATTCTATCAAGTGGCAAAGCTCTTGATTCTCTAATGTTGGTCAGGCATATCTTAGCATCTGTGGAAATTAATTACTGGTAACTGCCAAAAATTTGGAAATTTTAATAACAAACTTGGGAACTCTTAATCATTAATTTCATTTAATTGTAAATTTCTTTTCCAGTGTATTTAGAATAAAATTCTGTGTGATGGAACAGGTGCAAGTGGTATTGGTGAATGGAAATCCTGATTACCTTTAATTAAGTCATTGTAAGGGGATAATCTCTTGTTGCTAATTTTGTCTTGGCAGTGTTTTCTCCGTGCTTCGATTAACTAACTAACTCCTTTCAACTACTGTATGTAGAAATTATCTAACCACTGTAATTATTGTATTGAAAGTTATCTCAGAAAAAACAATTATGAATTGGCCACACCAAGTACTCCAGCAATTCGGTGGACTTAAAGATCCTTCCATTATGTCTAGAGATATTACATTCAGCTCCTTAGAAATAAATGTATCTATATAACCCCTTGAGCCCTAACATCGTCTCAGAGACAGGATACACTACAGAGTCCAAATAGCCAGACCACATCTCCAGCACATTAGATTCCAGTATTATTTTGGGCTGTCACCAATGGGACATGTATGTTCATTTTTCTTCCTTGATCAAGGAGTGTGTTTCATCTATAGATATAGACCAGAGATGATGTAAAAATGTTAAGATCCTGTGAGCTATGTGCTGACCAACTTGAAGTACAATAAATAATGGCTGCTCACAAACTTAAACATGTATTTCTGTAAAGGAAATAATTGAGTAATTGTGTGGGAGGACAATGATGTTCTAGTACATCTGAAATTGATAAATGGAGTAATAGCAATGAACATATTCCTGATTGCTTTTATCATACCCTTCAAGATTACTAAAATGAGATAGAGGTGTATCCATCATGAACTAGTTACCAATCATCGATTAAAATGTGGAAAAATTAACATTTAAAGCATTACTGCTGCAGAAGTGTGCTCCTTACCTTATTACTGGCATTTAAATGAGTATTCTATGCTGTGTAGGAGGCCATTTAATTCAGAGGAATAAGAAAAGGATACTTTTTAGTGTCAGGAAAATGTTGATAGTATCAGGCAATTTCTCTTGAATATTTTTAATAAACTGTTTTGCAACTGCTATTGTGCATTTACCTAGTATTTTTTAATTTCTTTCATACAAAATAAAATGTGCCATTAATTCACTTCTCATTATCCAAAATATTTAGACCATGTTGTTCCATCTTTAAAATATGTGAAAGATTATTTTGTGATATTTTGTACAATAGATTGCAGAATGTTTTATCAAGTTAAAGAGCAATGGCATAGTAACATAAAAATTGTTTAATAGTTTGAACCATACTTTAAATTGTGACCTTGTTTGTTTTATTTTTTCATATTGAAAAATAGTATAGAGCAGGAAAAGTTGATTGATTGAAGTTTTTATCATGTTATTTCTGAATTGTAAAATGTTGAGTTATACAACAAGGTTACATATTTGAAAGGTTATTTAATTTTGCCAATTGACTTTTTTAAAAGTGTAGATATGCATAGAAATATTTAATGTCTGACAACCATTAATTAGATGGTAAATTTCAGCATTATTCAAAGATAAGAGAAATAGCATTTCCCTAGATGAAAGAGACTTGTTTAGTCTTTCTGCCAATTGTTGAGTCATCATCATGTAACCTTTTGTAAATGAGATGTACTTTATAAACTTTATATTCTAAAGTTGTTCTGATGATGGCAATGATTGGGAAAGCATGTAAGCAGAGTGACTTTAGAAACTTCAGAATGCAATTGAAATAGCCATGTTTTTAAAGTTACAAAGTTCTAAATATTTGAAGAGTTTGGAATAGGAGCAGCATTTTAGGAAGAAAAATGAAGTTTTCACTTCACTTGCAGATGGGCAATAGATAAATTAGCTAATTGATGATTTAGGGATATGAGATTTGTCAACTCATTAAACAGAATAGCCGACATTTCATTCCATCATGTGATGTCCTAGATTCATATTGTCAAGGTTTCTACACTTAACCAGGTCACTTGAATTACATACTTATTGTGAAAATTTCGAAAAAAGACAATTATGTTCTCAATATGTTTATCGTTGAATTCATTTTATTAGTTGGATCATAGCTGTGAAGTGCCAAGTACACTGAAACCTCGTTATAGCGAGAAGTCATAAATATACTCGTAATATCTGAAAATTAAATTCCATATATGTAATGTTTAGAAATTGGCAGTAACTGTTTTTACTAACTATAAGGAAGTTCTTGTATATGCCGGTCTAATTCTATCGAGGTTACACAGTATTTAAAAATATGCAAGTGGCAAGGGATATACTCTTCTACGGTTTATTATTAGTGAATGTGGCAAACCAAAATGTTTTTTATTGCATTTTATTCAGACATTGAAAAGTCCTAATCTTGATTTTAACTTTGTATTAATTTTGGAACCATTGAACCTAATCCAATAATAACAATTTGAATGTTGGAGGATGTGTCTTGAACTTCAAATGTGAACTTTGGGATGGGCTAAAAGTTATTTAATATGAATTTCCTCAAGCCATCTGCATCAGCTTCATTGTCTGTGGTTTAAGTTTTTACCAACTATGTTTAACAATTGGATGATGTATGTTTGAGTATGTGGATCTAACATTACTTTTTTATAAAATGAAAGTACCGTATTTTCTGGTCTATAACGCGCGCGTTATCTATACAAAAAATATAAAAATCGGGAAAAAACATCATGCGCATTATACAAATGAAAATAAAATTTTATTGAAATCAATGCATATTAACTTTTACAATTCATTCGAAACCATAAAAATCATCACCTTAGTCAATGTCAAATGATTCAATAGCACTCATAATTTGGTCAGGCACATTTGAAACTTCATTTTCCCAAGAATCACCTTCATCATCTTCAAATTCTTCCGTGTCTGTCATAAGTGTATCACTAAGAGCCTTTTCAAAACCGTTTTTTACACAGCTAGACGTCACAGATCCCCAACTTTCAACAATCCATTTACACATTTTTGCATAGGATGGTCTTTTCACTTTCCCGGAGTTAGTATATTGATGCACACCCGCTAACATCCAATCCTCCCACTTAGCTCACAATTTTGATTTAAATGACTTGTTCACGGACAGATCTAGTGGTTGAAATTTTTTGGTTAAACCACCGGGAATGATTGCTAGCTTTGAATATTTACCGACCACTTTTTTAATTTCAGGCGTCACATGACAACGACATGAATCCATGACTAACAGTGACTTCCGATTAAAAAAGGCAGATTTTCGCTTTCTCCACACACTGTCCAACCAACCAAACCACCCCTCATCCAACCTTTCTCATTTGCGGTTACTACAATGTCCATAGGAAAGCATTCTTTTGGCACAGTCTTTCGTTTAAAAATCACCATAGGAGGAAGCTTATAACCATCAGACATTGCACACAAAACAACTGTAAAATTCGACTTCTCATGCTCAGTAGTTGTTACGGAAACATCTTTCATCCCTTTAGGGTTCACAGTTCTAGCACAAAGAAGATCAAAACTCACCGGAACCTCGTCCATATTGCCGACATGCATTGCATCAACTCCAGACATGTTTTCTTTCATACATTGTCTAAACTTAATCGTTTTCGCTTCCCAGTCCATCGGTAATTTTTGGCCGATGCTTGTCGATGTACGAACACACAAATTGTTCCTCCTCATGAAACGGAATCCCCAGGAAGGATACGCTTTGAAGCCCACGATGTCCATCTCTTGAGCAATGCATTTCGCTTGCAATAAGACCCTTGTTGTTGAAATCCTAATGCCTTTTACCCTTTCTCGTATCACCCACTCATACAGTTCTTCCTCGAGTTCTGGCAAAAGCATTTTCTAAAACGCATTGCTCGTTTTTTCCGATGCAACTTTTTCAGCACCAATTCACCTTTACGCCATTCTCGTACACTTGATTCCCCTACGTTAAACTTTCTTCCAGCCTCACGATTTTCTTTTTCTATAGCGAATTTTACGACTTCTAATTTAAACTGCGAAGTGTAAGATTTTCGCTTTCGCATATTTTCGTTTTCCATGGTAAATTAAAAACTTTTTCAATACCGACGCCAAGCTAATTCAAGACTCCATAATACCATGTGGTGTACAGTGAAAACAACTGAATAACGGAAAGCCACAGCAAATTTTAATTGATTCATTTTTTTAGGAAGCGCTTGTTTCAGATCTGTTTTTTTTACTGCGCGTTATCTATACATTTGTACCAGGTTTGAAGAAAATCACTTGCACCTTATCTATAAGGTGCGCGTTATAGACCAGAAAATACGGTAACTTTGAGTAGGCTATAAATTTTTCATCCAGCTCAGTGATTTGAAATTTTATTTTTGGATCTTTTTACAATCCACATAAAAACAAGCATTTTGTATATTTTATAAATGTAATTTTTACTTTCTCCATGTATGTAGTATAGGGGGAAAGTATTGTTTTCATGAAACGAATCGACTTCGAGATTTCAACGGAAATACACATTTTGAGGTCGCCTGAAGATGTTTTGTCCATTTTCTCGATGATGTCTGTGTATGTGATAGCTTTTTTGTGGGTGCTCTAACTCAAAAGCTATTGATTAGGTCAACGCGAAATTTTATATTTAACATTTTTATAAAAGTCACAAGAACTGATAAGTTTTTGGTAAAAATTGGTCAACCAGAAGTGGGTGTTTACTCTTGTCACTTATCCGTTATTTTTAAATATTTGCTTTGATATTTGATAGATGTAAAAATATATTGGAATAAAGGTTGTAGGAAATTTAATTTTCTACCTTTGTTTGAAACATCTTCCCATATAATGTATTGTTTAAGAGATATCTTATATTTTTAGCTGCCATCACCACGCCACCTACCAACAACTATTGTTATCAATTGCCGCTTAGTTATGTCTTAGTAACGCTCCTTTTTCTTTTCTTAATTGTTGGAGATTTGTGGCTGTATCCAATATCAGAAGGCTATGGTTTGAGTTTATTTCTGTTCTTTGTAAAGTCTAAAATTTTCTCGCAGTTTCTTAAAATGTTTATTATCATTTATCCTATTTGGAATTTTGAGAAATATTACAGATATGGAGAAAGTCATGTGGTGGCCGCATCAGATTTTTACCTAAGATATTGTTTTTTGCATGTTATTTCAGTGCAAAAGAGAAAGGTTAATTTAATAGTAAAAGAGTTATCACCAACATAAAACTCAACAATACTTTCCTCTATACTACGTGTGGAGAAAGTAAAAAAGTATCACGTAGTCATTTTAAATGGACTTTCATTTGATTATTTTTTCCTTTTTAGGCTTGAAGCAGTCCACACCAATACGAGGGCAAAGTAAGTTAATCACTAATTTGAATGAAAGATTTTTATGAATAGTAATTGTGTTTGTATAATTGAAATATATTATAAATAGCTGCTTCTTACAATGGAGGATTTAAATCCTAAAGTACTTGAAAACTGCTACAGATGTTAAATTTGACATGATAATAGATCATTGGGTACATCCAATAGGAAATGCCAAAGTTCCAAAAATTTTGTCTTTAGGAAATTTTTTCAGATCCCACTGTTTCATTCTTACCCTCCCATAAGAAAGCATGGAAGCAGAGCAGGGCTTTATGAATTGCATTTTTAAATTAGTTAAAATTGAGATGCAAACTTGTGATGCGAACATTTCTATATCTGAAAGAAATAAGTTTATACAGTAATACCCTGCTATACGTCGACCTGGTATACCTTGTTTCACATATACATTGTCAAATCAATTTAGAAACATATATCGTTATAAGTTGCGTCGCTTCCCATACACGTCGTTTGGGAAGTGCTAAAAGCAAAATTTCAGAAATTACAATTGCGGTACATAAATTATTACTATAACAATAAAACCCCTCTATTCATCTTCATCTTTTAATTTCATGTTTATTATTATTTATATAAATTAATTTAATTTCATTTTGTGACCTATCCCTGCCAAATGACGAAATATGTGTGAGCAATGTTACGCAGTAGTTTCAATTTCACTTACTAATATTAGCTATAGAAATTTCATCATCATTATTATTTATCTTCATTTTGAGCAAATGCACCTTTCCAGCGTTTTTTATAAAAATACTAATATTATAATTTCATAAAACATTGAAGAAGACAACTTAGGACCAAGTATTATGGAGAGCGAAGTAGAAAAAGCGATAGTGGAACTAAAGATGGGGAAAGCCACGGGCAGCGATGGAATACCCGCTAAGATAAGTCATAGGATCAGAAGGACTAAAAGCGGTCACGAAATTAATTAATAAGATTTACGACATGGGAGAGTGGCCTCGGGATTTCCTAGAAGTAACAATGATCCCTCTAAAGAAGAAGCCAAAGGCAATGCAGTGTAAAGATTACAGAACGATAAGCCTTCTGTCACACACATCGAAGATCATCACGAGAATTCTTAATAAAAGGCTGGAGAAAAGGACAGAAGAAATACTAGGGGAAGATCAATTCGGTTTCAGAAAAGGACGAGGAACTAAAGATGCTATAGGAGTAGTTAGAATCATATCAGAAAGGGCAATAGAGTACAGTCAAGATATCTGCGCATGTTTCGTAGACTGGCAGAAGGCCTTTGATAGAGTAAATTGGGTAAAGTTGATGAAGATATTAAAGGATATAGGTGTAGACTGGAAAGACAGGAGACTGATTAGGAATCTATATGTGAATCAAATTGTAAAGGTCAGGTTTGAGAATATGGACACCTGCGGAATAAATATCGGTAGATGAGTAAGACAAGGCTGCTGCCTATTGCCAACCCTATTCAATATATATGGAGAAAGTCTAATGCAAGAAGCTTTAGAAGGCACAGGGGATTTCAAAATTGGAGGAAGGATTATAAGAACAGTAAAATACGCAGATGATCAAGTACTTCTAGCAAGAAAGGAAGAGGAGCTACAAAAAATGATAAATAGACTAGTGATAACAGGCAGAAAATACGGTATGGAAATAAATACAGAAAAATCCAAGGTCATTCGAATATTGGGTAAAGAAGAGAATCTGAACATAAGTATTGGGGGAAAGCCTTTAGAACAAGTTTCAGAATATAAATACCTTGGAAGCATCATAACATGAGAAGCAAAATGTACGGATGAGATCAGAACTAGAATAGGAAAAGCAAAAGCGGCTTTTAGGAGAAAGAAACAACTACTTACAGGGAATATAAGGGAAGATATCTGCAAGAAGTTGATAAAATGCTACGTATGGAGTATAGCATTGTATGGGGCAGAAACATGGACGCTAAGGAAAAATGACATCAAATACTTGGAAAGCTTTGAAATGTGGACTTGGAGGAGAATGCTGAAGATAAAATGGACAGATAGGATGAAAAATGATGAAGTGCTATGAAGAATAGGAGAGAAGCGAATGATTATACAGACTATCAGAAAGAGGAAGGCTAACTGGGTTGGACATTACCTGAGGAGAGAGAGTATGATTAAAGATGTGTTAGAAGGAAAACTAGATGGGAAAAGGGAAAGAGGTAGGAAAAGGTTTCAGCTGATAGACGATTTGAAAGGGAAAGAGAGTTATCAAGATATGAAGAGGACAGCGGAAAATAGGAGTAAATGGAGAACCAGGTTTAACCAAGAATAATCACGGACCTGTCTACGGACAGACTACCTATGATAATGAATTTCATAACTACGAAATATCCGCCTTGAATGTAACTCCTACATTTCTCATTGTTCTTATGGGAAAATATGTTTCACTATATGTTGTTTCATTATAAGTCTCAGTTTTCAGGAACGCATCTCTGACGTGTAGCAGGGTATTACTGTACTTTTAAAAACAAAATTCTAATTGTTCCAAATTAGTGTAAAATTTTGTTTTTAATCAGAAAAAAGGGCATTTTTCTTGCTTTAACCAGTGAAAATCAACTTCCATGGCAACAAGTCCAATGCTTTTAAATAAGAATCAATAATTATGATACTATTGATTTCAGCCAACGACACAAACACACAATGACAACATAATCCTAAATCATGAAATATCCTACCTATTAAAAAAAATTACTCCTTTTATTTTTTTGGTATAAATCAGGTAATGAATCTATTTTATATTTCAAATATTTGTTAAATTAGTTTGAAACTAATAGGCAAATGAAGTGAGGCATCAATCAGGATGGGATGCTCTAAAAACTAGGGGCAGAAGCCCTATTATATATAAAAAGCTTTTAAGAATATAAATAATCTTTTAGGAAGGGATTTCACTCTCAATGCAATACTTTTACTGGCAAATAGGAAATAGTAATGAAAAGCACAACATAATTTCCTTAACTATCTTTTGTATATTATTTTCAGAGACTATACTGGCACAGAATATTGAAGAAATGCCATCGCCCATTTTTCATGGAAATGCAAATGATGACAACCATGGCTACCATTCCGACCGTTCTTCACCTCTTGGCTCATTAACTGACGGAGGTCGAGGACATCGCACATGCTCTCAAGGGTCTTCATTAGCTGGTGGAGATTCTCTTCACTCGAGTCCCATGACCAGCCCTCATGGATCATTACAAACGTTGCATCAACTTCCTTCGCGCAGTGAGTATTGTTTTCATTTTTTAATAATATTATTAGTGAACATGATGTTAAAATAAGTGCAAAAGTATTAGAATGTGCAGTTTATAACCATGTAGAATAAGAAAAAATATATTTCCCTACAATTTATCTGTGAAATGGATTTAACAATTAGATGAAACATCCTAAATTTTTCTCATTAATAAATTCAGGCTCCACTTTGTGGAATTTTTACATGATACAGATGGAATTCAACTATGTATCTTCCACAAAAAATTTTAAAACACGACCGGTTTTTCTGCAATCCTTGCAGCACCTGATGATGCTACGACTGTAGTGAAACCAGTCATGTTTTAATAAATTTTCTTGGAAGATCATAGTTGAATTTAATCTGTCCTAAATTGTGTTCGGTTTTTATGGTTCACGGTTGTAGACAAAGCTTCTTGAGCGATGACAATCTGACAAGTCTGCTATATTTTTTGGATGATTAATTTCATGATAGCCCTGGGATGAAGTGTTTCAGAGATTAGATTGCAATGAAAGGGATAAATGGGCTTGGTCTTAATATTGTCAGCAGAAGCCACAAGATATGTGCAATTGGACATCCAACCAAGTAAGTAAGTAAGGAAATCATATAAGCTCAGCTGTTGCCGAGTAGCTATGCCTCTTGCATTCTAAGATAACAGCAAGTAGAATTATAACTTCCACGTTCAAAGATAACCACATGAGTACCGTATCTGCCTGAATATAAGCTGACCCCAGATTTAAGCCGACCCTCCAAAAATTTCCACCATTTTTTGACAAAAAAGTAAATTTCGTAGATTTTATACTGAAGTATGCCGGGCATGCATGCACGGCCTAGAATACATTATTCGGGATCAAAGAAAAGAGTGAAGAGTGGGAAATGGTTTAGTTGTTGACATTTTGTAATATTACTCAATAATTTCGCATTGTTGAATAATGTCCCACATTCGGTGATGATAATTTCATTAATCTTCATTTTCACAATAGGTCAAAACAATAGCGACCTCGCCAAGATAATTTTTAATCTAAATCTATTTACAATGAAATTAGCATTTACATTGCCTTAAGAAATTACATTTTTATAATTATATGCATTTCATGTAAAGTTTTACCGAAATTCAAACAGCTGAGCATCAAAAGTCATCATCGCATTTTGCATAATCATCTATGCATAGCCCTGAGAAACAAAAGAAAATGTCCAATAGTATTTAGAAACAAAAGAACATTCTTAAACATAAATTAAAAATTAAAATTGATTTACTGAATCAGGTACTATGAGTATTTTCTACATCACTTTCTTCTTCTCCACTGGAAGATTGGTAACTGGAAACATTGTTCCAAAGAATGTCATCCTTGCTTCCATCAATATCATTTGAAATACATTTTTTTTAACCCTTTTACTATAGATTCATTATTTATTCATTAATATTCATAGTAGGTCATATATACTTTACGAAAAATATAGTTCTATCATTTGAACACAACAGCAATGAGAGACATGCTGCCATCTATGGGTGACTGCGAGACTTAACCAAACCCCAATTTTTTTTTCGGACGTGCATTTAAGCTGAAGGGTTATTTTTTCATGATAGATTTGGCAAAAAACATAGGTTTGTATTCAGGCAGATACTGTAAAATCAATTGTCATAGTAGTGGAAATAAATTCTCATTACCGTAAATACCCGCGTATAATGCGCACTTTTTTTTAAATATTTGAGTTAAAAATTAGGATGCGTGTTATGCGAGGGAACATAATCTTCCTATTTTCATTTGACCCCATATTTCCACAATTTTGGCACAGTAATTACTGCCTGGGTATCCTCATAATTTTATTGGTGATTTTTACGAAAAGTAAGATAGATAATAGTTAAAATTTATTAATTAATTCTACAAACATTCATTAATTAGATATGAAAAGAATGAATTCAGTATTTATTCATTTTAAAAGCAAAAAAATTCTTCGTCACTGGACCATTCTTCTTTGATGTTGTTATCGGAATCGGCATCTTACGCATGACGTCACCCTACACTGGCGCCCGGCCTGGTGATACGTGATTTATTCTTGATTCTTAGAGTCTGTAGTTAATTATGGTTATTTGCTCTCGTCTTTACGTGCTCCAGAGTGTTCTAATAAGGGTAAAACTGAAGGTTGGGCGAATCCGTCCACCTTAGGCGTGACAAAAACGTATGTAAAAATAGGATTATCGTCATTCCTTCATTTTATTAGCTCAAAGAATGTCATATGCCATACTATGAAATTAATATAATTGGATTTGTGTATATCCTAATATCACCTTATAAGTAAACATAGAGTACGTAATGATTGAGTTAGCTGACGTTCTTTTGGAACATTATTTGAAAATTTCATTTCGCACTTTCATTATGTTACCAATACATAATACGAATAATTCGATCATTGCCTTAGAACACGTTACACCATCTACTTTATTCTGGAACGGTAATGCTAAAAAAAATCGGTGCGCACTATACGCGGGTATATAGAAAAATAATAGATTTCGAAGCTGAAAACCCCCCTGCACGTTATACGAGGGTGCGCACTATACGCGGGTATTTACAGTATGTCCGTGACATTAATTGTAGAATGTGGAACTGTTTGAACTGCGACTTTGTTTTGCCTTAGCATCTATACAGACTGATACATTAACACGCAATGTTACACTAAGATATAGTCCATTTAGAAATGATTTAAAAAATACATATTCAGAAACTTATTAATGGGGTAAGTTAATCTCCAAATTCATAGGATTTTGAACTCCTTATATGGAAAAACTTTTAAACAGGAACTTATTAAGCAAGAACTTATGATGTCTACTTTCCACATAATTATTTTAGATTAAATGAATGTAAATTAATTACTTTTTAGAATCAAATTTTCACATAACCGTGTGGTGCAGCAATTACTTAATAGCTTTATGATGATTAGGATGAGTTGCTCTTTGTGTTCCCAAATTTCATAATTTAGCATTATAAAATACTAGTAGGTGCTTACATACTGCAAGCATTTCATCTCACCTTGAAAAAACATTAATTTTTTAAAGAGATATTTCATCATGGGAAATATTTTTTTAATTCCATAGATTTCTCCTAGGGACCAAATTATTTTTTTTCTTATGGAACAATAATGGAGTAAAACAATTGTTAATTTTTGCAATTTTATAAATATTATACGTTTTCCACATTGGGTTATTAATACCTTACATTTATGCCAAATTTTAAATTTGTAGCACATTTAGAAGTGAAATAACATTTATATAATTGTTTGAATTTAAATAATTTTTAACGGTCGCAATAAGAATCTCATAGATACAATGAAAAGTTTATTTGTTTAAATCGACTAAACTCTAATTAACTTGAAAATTTCAGCTCTCTAACTCGCCCCGTAGTATCTAAACATTTACCTATTTGTTTAAACTTTTAGAATTTTTAACTGCCAAACAAATCAAAATATCAAAATTTGTATAATACCTATTTCGTTTTTTACAATTCCTTTCTCTAAAAAAAATTTCAGCTCCGTAGAACTTTCGAAAATACATAAACCTTGAAAATTTGTTTAAACAATTGCGAATTTTTAGCGGCCGCATTGTTGCACTTTTTTAAGATTTTCGTTTTTATAGTCAGTTTTGCACAAAATCCTACCTAAGAAAAAAATTTCGAATCTCCAGCTCATCTGGAAGTGCCTAAACATTAGTATCCTCCTCCTCTGTAAGAAACGTCTATATATAATGACAAGTAGTTGGTGCTTGCATTCTGCAAGCATTTCATCTGACCCTGATAAACATTAATATTTCAGAGAGATATAGCATTATTAGAAATATTTTTTTAATTCAAAATATTTCACCTCTGCACCCAATTTCTATCTTTCCTTATTGAACAATATTTGATTAAATTAAATTGCAATTTGCAATTTTAAGAATATTATACTTTATCCAACGTAAGGTGCTAATTCCACACATTTTTGTCAATTTGAAGTTGTAGCACATCTAGAAGTGAAATAATATTTATTTAATTGTTTAAATTTCAAAAGTTTAATGCGGCCGCAATAACACTTTGTTGGAGCTTTTCAAATGTTTGTTAGTTTAAATGCACTGAGCTCTACTTAACTTTAAAATTTCAGCTTCCTAGCTTGCCCCAAAGTACCTAAACATTTATCTATTAGTATAAACTTTAAGAATTTTTAACAGCCAAAGAAATTAAAATATCAAAATTTTTGTAATTTTTTATTTCGTTTCTTTTTTTCACAAAATCTGCCAGTAAAAAAATTTCAGCTTCGTAGCACATTCGATAATATATAAACCTCAAAAATATGTTTAAACAATTGCGAATTTTTAGCGGTCGAATTTTTGAACTTTTTAAAAGTTTACTTTTTTTCTATGCATAATTTTCTACGAAATGATTTAAAAAACTCGACCCTACAGCATATAGTTTTCAAGATAAAAATTATTAAACTTTAATGTTCAAATGGGGTTAAAACAACCCCTAGAATTTACAATTTTAAAATTTTTGTTTTCTATAGTTGGTTATGAGAAAAATTCTATAATCTTGCAAAATTTCAGCATCCTAAACTTGTTAGATTGGTCTACAAACTTGATTACGTTTTCCCATGCTAACTTATGGGAGATATTCCGGGGTCTCTGGAGTCGAAGTCAAGACACTGTAAGCAAAAGTAACAATAATTCCTAATAGATATTGCGGCCATCTAGCAACACTGATAATTTCATTTTTCTAGCTTACCGGCAAGTGCCCATAATTAATTTACAAAAATGGCGCAATGCTTTTCTTATGGGAAAAAAGGCAACTTTCGGAATTTCTGGAGTCGAACTCATGTCACTTAGGTAAGAAGTCTCATTTTATCTGTAGGTTTCTCCATCAAAACAAAAACTAAAACTTTCAGCTCTCTAGCTCTTGTAGTTTGGGCTGGACCTTAGCATCCTCCTGTTATATCCTCCTCTGTAAGAAACGTCTATATACTAGTAGTTGGTGTTTGCATTCTGCAAGCATATCATCTCAACATAGAAAAACATTCATTTTTCATATTTCATCATTACAAATATTTTTTAATTCTTAATATTTCACCTCCGGAACGATTTTCGTTTTTCCCTTATGTAAAAATAATAGATTAAAACTCCCAAAACTTTGCAATTTTAAGAATTTTATACTTTCTCCATTATGGGGTACTAATGCTACACATTTCTGCCAAATTATAAAGTTGTAGTACTTCTAGAAGTGAAATAATATTTTTCCAATTGTTTAAATTATAAACATTATTAAGGGCCGCCGCAATATGTTTATGGAGAGATTCAAATGTTTATTTGTGCAAATGCACTACTCTGTACATAACTTGAAAATTTCAGCTTCCTAGCTCATCCCGTAATGTCTAAACAGTTATCTATTTGTTTAAACTTTAAGAATTTTTAACTGCCAAACAAATAAAAATATCAAAATTTGTATAATCCCTATTTCGTTTTTTTTTTATGATTTCTACATTAAACATTAGTATCCTCCTATATGTTATATCCTCCTCCTCCTCTGTAAGAAACTTTGATATATAATGATAATGATTACAAATTAGTGGTTCCTGCAAAAACTTTTGAGAAGTTGGTCAGAAATCTCCATTTTTAAAAGTCGTCTTGGAGTGGAAAACAATGATACACAGCAATTATTTTCAAAGTTTTATGTTGTTAATGCTTTAAATTGTTTCTTTTTAATGAAAATCATGCAGTTTTTTCATATAAAATTAATTCAACCCTTTATATAACTTTTTACTCATGAATTTTCACCAATAAAAATTTGTTGTACTTCACAATGTGTTATTTTTCATTTAATAATAATAACCCATATTCTCCTTAGAAAATTAGACAACTGGCATTTTGAATATGATGTTTGTTTTTATAATTTATATGTGCAATTTTAAATGCTTCTCCCTTACGAAAAAGGTAATATTCCAGTATTGAAATAAAGATTTTTTTCTTTTGGTCAAATGTTAAAAATTCCTTCAGTCCACTCACAGTTTACTGAATAATAGTTATCTGCAATTACTAATGTTGTAATCTATTAAGTTTGATGTTGCTACAACAGTAATTTCTATGCTTCATAAAAAGCACGAAGCAAATAACTTAATTCATTCGTCTATTTGAAGGTTTAATAGACACTATAGTCTACTTCATTTATCTTTGCGACTGACATTTCATACATACTCGCGACCACTCGGGTGTTTCCGCTGCTTGGAGGTGGAGAGACATTTCCCCACTGGGATGTGGGAGCTTGACTGTTCGGGCAAGGAAGGCATTAGCACGTGGCAACACAGCACTCACAGACTCAATTTATGCACAACAGAGACCAGAGAAAGACTGAACTCTCGATGGGGGAGGCTCTGCCTAATTTATTCCTATTGGTTCCCGTAAGATCACTTGCGGGAAAGCTCTCTTCTTCGCTCTCTCTCTCAGCCGCAAAGATATATGAAACTGTATAATTGAGTTAGAGGCAGCAATGCAGATCACCTTGGCAACACCCAGAAAAAGCCATAAACTTTCGAAAAGAAATACATATTTCTGACAAATTTTTCTGTGTAACATCTAAGTGTTGCAAGAATAAGATATTTTATAGTTTTAGCCGTTGAATAAAGCATAAATGGTGAAAATTGCCTCATATTTACGTATTTTAATGAACGAAGGAAAGAAATCTTGCACCTTGAGAAATAGAAAATCCCATGTAAACTTATGGGAAAATAATAATTTCCTGGAATCGAACCTGGAGCACTTCTGTAAAGGAAAATAGGTTTCCTAGTTGGCAGAAAAAAGTGGCATTTACAGCAATTCTTTATGACAAACTGTTCAAGAGATAAAAGGGGGGATGGTTAGACACTGAGTAATTATATATAAAAGATACATTCGAATGAAAAACTAAATTGATCACGTGTATTTGTGTGACAAAAATAACGTGTATGTACTAGACTACATTACCTTTTTGAACAAGACATGCTTACAGTTCGTGAATTTGCACTTTGTGACAAAATTTTTTATGACCATTACTTCTTTTTTGCGCCAATTATTTGCATTTTGCATCATGCGTTTGTGATGCCAACAAGTGGACCTCCCTCTACTTTTTTTGTTTCGAAGTTCAGTTTTAACTTTGCACTCTAGAAAAGGACTTATTATTACTTTCTCCATACGTAGTGTAAGGGAAAGTATTGTTTTCATTAAAAAAATCGACTTCGTGATTTCAACAGAAATAAACGTTTTAAGGACCCCTGATCACGTTTTGACCATTTTCTCGAAATGTCTGTGTGTTTGTGTATGTGATAGCTTTTTTGTGGGTGCTCTAACTCAAAAACTATAAATCAGATCATCACAAAATTTTATATTTAACATTTTTATAAAAGTCAGACGAACTGATTAGTTTTTGGTAAAAATCGGTAAACCAGAAGTGGGTGTTGACTCTTGTCACTTATCCATTATTTTGAAATATTTGCTTTAATATTTGATATATGTAAAAATGTATTGAAATAAAGGTTGTAGGAAATTTAATTTTCTACCTTTGTTTGAAACATCTTCCCATATAATGTATTGTTTAAGAGATATCTTATATTTTTAGCTGCCATCACCATGCCACCTACCAACAACTATTGTTATCAATTGCCGCTTAGTTATGTCTTAGTAACGCTCCTTTTTCTTTTCTTAATTGTTGGAGCTTTGTATCTATATCCAATATCAGAAGGCTATGGTTTGAGTTTATTTCTGTTTTTTGTAGTCAAAAATTTTCTCGCAGTTTCTTAAAATATTTATTATTATGTAACCTATTTGGAATTTTGAGAAATATTACAGATATGGAGAAAGTCATGTAGTGGCCACATCAGATTTTTATTATATTATATTTATAATGCTCATTATTAGCAGTTTTTGAAGTAAACGTGATAAGTCTCGACTTAATTATTTTGTAGCTCAGATTGAACTTCACTGCCAATTTTCTACGTGAAACTTTAGTTTAAAATTTAAATAAATGCCACCATTTTGGAATGTAAGGTTTTCATTTACTATTATCTTTGTATTTAGGCAAATGTTATTTTGTTTTGTTAGGTTTTCATTTTTTATCATGAATATTTAATGTAAATCTAAGAATTGCTATCATCTTGTAACGTAAGATTTTCTGCTGTGTATATTGAACAAGGTTACTAAAAGAAATTTTACCACTTTAATGCTTCATTTTTATTTTTTGTGATGTATTTTGATAAATTAAAAGAAATATTATCACTTTCTTATGCTAGGTTTAGATTTATTTCCATTCTGGAAACTATGCTAAAAATTTAGCATGACTTATATAGGCATTATGGCAGTAACAGAGGTGAAATACTCCTTTAGCCAAAACAACTAGAGGGCTACAAAACCCAATGCATTTCGCCCACAAGGTGGGCATCGTCAGGGGTACAACCTGCATTGGGTTTTGTAGCCCTCTAGTTGTTTTGGCTAAAGGAGTATTTCACCTTTGTTAATCTTGGCCAAAGTTGTTGAGCTACTATCAATTATGGCAGTACTTCAATGATAACATTTTTCATTTTTATTCTACTGAACAGATCCCTCATTATAGTGTGGTTTCATTATAGTACTCTTGCTAATTGACACATCATTTTGGTCATATATTACGTGCACATAACTTCTCATAACATTTATTATGCATAATTAGTATTTGTAGGTAACTTAAAATTAAATTAACCATCATTAAACTATCTAATAAACACAAAAACTGTAATCTCTTCTATAGTTTTTGGTGCTATTTTGTTGGTAGCTAATTTACATTAGATTTTGTTCAGATCAGGATGAATAAACCTTACTTATCTGATTTTGTTGATACAAGTCACCTTCATTTATTTTCTTAACTGTATATTCTACAGGTAGCACTTATTAGCTTATCCATTAACTTCCACTTGGTTACAAATTATTTGACAATGATGTCCTTGAATGAAAGGGATTTTCATTTTGGGTCATTCTGATCCCAGTTCATGTCTAAAAATATATTACGCAGTAGTACGTGCAAACGCATTTGGATGGAAACCCTGAAGATGCAGTTAGTTCAATTGGCAAGTTGGCCTCTCTATCTTAATAAGCAAAAAGAAATTCCTGCATGAAACAAATGTAAACCACCTTCACCCTCGTTCAGTCTTCTGTCTGATATGGTATTAGTCGCGTGGTTAGTGTGTTGGTGGAGTTATTTTCATCATTAGGTTATTATCTAGGAAATAATTTAAGCCTTGGGTCATGCTGAATTTTTAGGTTACATCAGGTGAAACTTAATTGTTCCATTCAATTCTTATATTGTATTTTAGTAGACAGAGTTCATTTATCATTCTACTCGACCCGTAATAATTCATCCTGAGATAACACATCTTAGTTTTAATAATTATTTCTGTTGTGTTTTAGATGGTTTGCAGTACAAGGATATTCAAGGACACTCTTTGAAAGTTAATTCAAGATCCCATTCAAGAGATAATATTTATCATAACCATGATGAAGAACATGTTTTACACAAAACAAAGGAGGTAAAAATACTTATTTCAGTTCTTTCTGCATAATATGAGCAAATCATGTTTAAAGAAAATAAAAAATTTAAAAATGTTCATTCAAGCAATAATTATATAGTCTTATTGGTTTTTCAGTATGTCATGTAAATATTTTTTAATTTTAGATGGAACCAGTATCTGAAGTTTCCTCAGGAATATTAAATGCCAACTCTGATGCATGTAAACAACCAATGGGAGGGGAGGCACCACAGCTGAGGCCGCAGGTTGACCAAGGAGTTTCTATGCTTCGCTCCGGCCCTGGCAGAGGAGGAATAAGGCCAGCAAGTGCTGCTAGCGGGATACCTCGTCCTCAATCACGATTCCAATCTCGCATTCCTGCCCCCATGCAGAGGTTTGTTGCCTTCTTGGCTATTTAGCGTTGAATCATATGGAGACAATCTGATCAATATACAGTCAAACCGTGATTTAGCACCACCATTTGTCCATCACTGACATTGGTGCTAAATCGGGGTGTAGTACATTTTATTTTAATTCAGTAAATATTGTTTGTGTATGGTAAAAAACCTGAAGCCGTTTTTTATCAGCACTTTAAAAGCTGTGCACTATTTCATCTGATATTAAAGGTGAACCAAGATAAATTTACAGTCAAAATACATTTACTGTCATATCTGAAGGCAATTAAACAAATTTTTAGTACCTCAGCTATATTTAATTTTAGTGACCTTATGCAAGAATGCTTGTGATGTAGCAAAAATGAAGAGTTATTTATCAAGTTTTGGCAGTTTTGCATGTTATGTGCCTTATTTTGTGAGAGTTATCAATACTTTTCTCAAGATACAAAAATGTGCGCATACAGCTAATTATAAATCGGTATAAAATCCGTTGCTTCGAAATAAATAAGAATTCGACATCTTGCAAATTTAAAACTTGTTTTTAAACTTGCCATGTTGCAAACAGAATAGTCAAGGGTTGTGATTCTGGGTATGGAATCATAGTATGAGCTGTTTCCTGCCATATTCTCCTGGCCAGGCAGGGCAATATGAGTGTCATCTTTTTTTCTAGACTTAAGACTCATAAAATGTTGCTCAGTTATGCAAAAACAATGCATTAAAAATTATGGCCACAAAAATATTAGTTTAATTTGCCAATTCTCTGTTCTTTATTGGCAAATTTTGGTTTTGCGATTAACTCAAGAATGTTAAGTAATGATTTCAATGATTATTTCGCAATATACTTGAATCTACCTGTTACACCTAGTGTGAGGTACGGAGAATGGGAAGTGTCTTAATTTTATTTTGTTGCTTAATTCATCCATTACTGTCATTTTTATGAGCAATTACACTAATTATTATTATTATTTATTAGCTTTAAATTTTGCTATAACTGAGTTGGCTATTGCATTACAACCAATAATACATTATTACTGATATTATAACAGGCTTGAAAAATAAGTCATTATATCTAAACAGAGGTTGTTTTACCTTGTTCTGCTGTATTTTTGTTTTGATATTTTTACATTTTTTAAAAGCAGTATTTGAAAGATTAATGAGACCAGAAAACTAATTATAAGAATGAATCAATTACAGGATACCTGCGAGTCGAGCGCTGCAGAAGAAACCAAATAAGACAGACTGGATGGATGGTTGTTATTAGCATCTCTCAAAGAAACTCCTCTTGGATTGCTGTTAATCCAAGAACTTACATAAGGTCTCATGAAAACAGCTTGAACTGGGTTTATATCTATGAAATTAAAAATACTGTTTATTCCTAAGAATGGATATATAGTAATGCTAAAATTGCCCTCTTGTGATATGCCAGTTTGAGTGTGATTCCTCAAAATCATAATGTATCCTTACCTTACCACTCACCTATACTGAACCATAGTGCCTGCTTCTGTATGATTCCATTATTACTATAAATCCATTATGAAAATATTTTTATTGATGGCTTGTTTTAAGTCTATATTAACTCATCTTTGGGAATGAAAGCACAAGTGATGTTTTCTGTTAAGGTTGTTTGCAACTTTGACAATTGGTGCAACCTCATAGTTGATGGTTAATTAATGTTTCATTTTTTCATGTTCCTGAAATGTTTGAGATTTTACCCATGTATGTCAAAGAAGGTTATATCTTCCGTGTAATAGTTTTCTACTGCAAGAAAAAGTTTTTTTTTTGCCTTTGGATGTATTAAATTATGAGCATTGCCAAATATGTATGTGCTATTAATTTATGATTTTATAATCCAAATTAACTCAAAGCTTGAGTACAACTATATTTTAATTTGTTTTCTACATTTTTGTTGGTGCTACTAAATTTTATTCATTGTCAAATAAATGGCAAATCCAATATTGACATAAATACAGTGGTACTGCTCTTATTTATTTAGTTACAATAATTTTGTCTATCAGTAGGTGATTTGGTAATCTTTTTCATCTATTGTATTTTTTAAGTATTTATCAATAAGGAAGGAAAATGGCGTGGCAGGTGTTGTATTTCTCCAATTACGTCTTTTTGAGATGAAATTTGGAAGGCTTAATTAAATAAAGTAATTGAACACCTATATTTTAGTTACAAGAAAATTATCAGCAGCAACAGTTTTTGTTGTATTTTTTGATAATTTTATATGGTGTTATTGTGTTTTTCTGTAAAAAAGTTAGTAAAATTTCCATCCATCTTCCTCTCTTTTTAGAATTCCTTCATGAATTGTTGAAGTATGGTATTTGTAAATAATGTTACTTTTTGATAATTTAAATACATTTAGTACCAAATTCTCTAAACTGTGTTCATTCTTCATTTTTATATCAGAATAAATCTGCAATTAATGAAAAATTTCTAGGTATTAGCAGTGTTGTCTAATATTGATGATTATTTTAAAATTGGTAAAATTATATGACATTCTTCTTTGAATTCATGAAATCCTTCTTTTCTGTCATGGATGCTTTCCTGGAAAACATGGAATTGAACAAAACAATGTCAATTGAAATCCATTTTCCCACAGAATTGATGATATAGCGCAGAGGTGGCTAACCGGCAGCTCTGGAGCCGCATGTGGCTCATTGAGAGTTGATATGTGGCTCTATGAAACTTTGGCTGCCTCACAAATACTTTCCGATTATAATATAGGGATTTATCGAAGTCAAAGATTATCAGAAGTTCTACTGAAGAACTTTTTGTTTTTATTGTTATTATATGTCACAGCAGTTAGCTTTAGCATCAATGCGGCTCTTCGGTGTTGCCCATGGCAGTATTGTGCCTCTTGCTCAGGCACAGGCTGGCCACCCTTGATATAGCACATTGGAGATATATTCCTGGGGATATTTTTTGTCATAATTTGCAGAAAAATATTAAATTTGTGCACTTGATTATGTTAATAATTAAAGAAATAATGACGATTAATATTGTTATATCTAGTAAAAATCTGACGTGGCCACCACATGACTTTCTCCATATCTGTAATATTTCTAAAAATTCCAAATAGATTACATAATAATAAATATTTTAAGAAACCGAGAAAATTTCAGACTTTACTAAGAACAGAAATAAACTCAAATCATAGCCTTATGATATTTGATATAGCCACAAAGCTCCAACAGATAAGAAAAGAAAAAGGAGCGTTACTATGACGTAACTAAGCATCAATTGTTAACAATAGTTGTCGGTAGGTGGCGTGGTGGTGGCAGCTAAAAATATAAGATATCTCTTAAACAATACATTATATGGGAAAATGTTTCAAAAGAAGGCTGTAGAAAATTAAATTAACCACAACCTTTATTCTAGTACATTTTTACATTTATCGAATATTAAAGCAAATACTTCAAAATAACGGATGTGACAAGACTAAACACCCACTTCCGGTTGACCGATTTTTACCAAACACTAATCAGTTCTTATGACTTTTATAAAAATGTTAAATATAATATTTCGCGTTGGCTTATTTTATAGTTTTTGAGTTTGAGCACCCATAAAAAGCTACCACATACCCACGCACACACAGACATCAACCGTCGAAATCTCGAAGTCTATTTTTTCATGAAAACAATACTTTCCCATATGCTACGTATGGAGAAAGTAATAATTGCAAAGGCATATTACAGGCTCAGATGAAGGGATGCACACTAAATGGGGTCGCGGGACACATGTGGCCCGCGGGTCATTGTTTGGAGAGCCCCGGTTTGAAGGATAAAAATAAATTTCAATGAAAGATATATATCCTTTGATTAAGTTCATTGCTCAAAGAGGATGAACGATACTAACCGCACAATCATTTCAGCAATTTTGTCTAGAGATAATTTTGTGCCAATTCTGTATGGTAGGAGTCGCTCTGGAATCGGACCCATGTTCTTATGATAGAAGACATTTAAAAGATGTCAGGAGTAGATCATAATATATTGCGAAGGAATCGTCTAAATCCAGTTCCCGTTCTCGAATTATTTGTCTTCAGAGGTGCTTCTATTGTAATGACCATTCAAAACGCTCCGATGTAACGGAATTAAACACAATCGAGATATTATTTATATATTAGAATGAAAAAGAAATGTATTTACAACTATATGATATGTTAAAACAAAATAAAAATGTACACAAAGAGTGTAAGGAATATATCAACTTAGAAATAGCGACAATAAGACATATGTGACTGAATATGAAATAATTTAGAGAAAACGGAAAAATGACTGCATATGAACGCTATCGCTGCGATTTGGACCATAAAATTTCTGTATTATTTAGAACCTGGGCCACCGTTATTTTGTTTAATTATTATCCATTATTATGATGCAATATAAATTTTTAAACATTCAGAAAATAATAATCTGGCTAAAGGGTCGTTAGGGCGGCATCATTCAACAATATTCAGAAATTCTTGGTCGTATGTTTGAGTAAAAGGCGGCGAACGTGGAGCTTCTAGTCAGCCAGGAGAAATATCCTCCAAATAAACAAATTAAAATTCTAAAAATTGAAAATCAAACTGGTCAAACGACCAAGTCCAAGGAATTCCCGTGTCGAGAGACGGAGGGACGCGATTGAAAAATAATGCGTTTTGCAAATCTAACAATATGTGTAGGTCCGTTCTCTACCGTTATCTTAATTTATTGCCCCTTTTAATGATAAGTAAGTGTGAATCCACATTCCATTCCCTTTCAAACTAAATTATTTGTCCGGAATCGCAGTTGTAAACAACTGGTTTCCCTTGTTCGAGATTTAAAATGTCCTGAGCGTACGGATGACAGGAATAACAATAACAATTGCGATTGCATGTGAAAACGACAGCAAGATAACAGGCGTTGACGAGAATATTATCAGCCACGGTGAAAAGGAGGACACGTGAGATTGAGACGCAGAAAGTGATTTCAAAATTGTTGACCCTTCAAGATAATATTCGAACGTCTCCGCTCGGGCTAAAAACCAACTGGAATGTAAACCCCATTCAAATTATGAATACCTTCCTTCCTTTTAAAATCCCGGATATTTAAATGCATCAATTTTAACAGTTAATTTGACGCCGCGTTTTTTTTTAAACAATAGGAAAGATTCATAAAATCTATCAGATGCAATTAATTTTCTTGAAATCGTGTGAAAATGTACGAGGATCTACGGACAATGTCAACGCCAAGACTTGTGCCCCTTTTTTCCTCGATCTTTGGAATAAAATATGAACATTCTTAACGTCATAGGGAATTTTATACTACATTGAGACTATGATATTGCTTCAGTTATTTGTGACGATTAGGAATTGAATTGACTAGGGAGTTCCGCCATGGACCCCGATGCCTCCTATCGGCATTGTTTTTAGGCTAATATTTCATGGCCTCCAATTTTGTCCAAAATCCTCCAAGTATAAGAAATTACTGAGGTCGGACTGCTCTGTGATGACTTCCTCCCACCGCTTGGTGTATTACATACATATTGTATGCGGCGGATGTATCCACGCTCTCCATGGCGTCCGATAGAGATGTGTTGACGAGTCTGGGATTCGTCTCCGCCGCATCTTCGCACGCTCCCTGAGTCGATTTACACCCTCCCTATCTTTTGGTCGAACTTATAAACACACTCACCGATACGCTGAAATGTGCACTCATACTCTATTAACTGAGACTTTCTCCTTGTGTAACGGCGACTATTTGTTTTGCCAAACGTACACCACTGACACCTCTTATCACACAACAGCACTTTTCTACCCTCATAAGACGAGGGAGGATAAACTTCGGAACGTAGATTTGCATGTACTTTTATGGAAAGTAATAAGGAAGTATAAAATCCGATTATCACTAAATTATAAATTCCCTCGTGACAAACATTATGAGATCATCACGCACATCGGTACAATACTCCTAGTTTGTTGGCTATAATAGAAAGGTATCCTATGCATCCTCATGAGGCGCCAGTGCATGCAGCCATCTACATGGCTCAAACTTAGCCGCCACGCTATCGTATAGGAGGAGGTATATGGAATGAACAGGATAGTGTTTGAAAGTAGGGGGGGGGGGGGGGGTGGCAAAGGAAACCGAAGGGAAATAGGGGTGGTTGGACTGAGGGGCGTAGAGGGGGTGAAATGCGAACTGTTTGACCTTGGGTGTGCTCAGCAATCACACGGTGGACGAAGATTTCTCATTCAGGAGTTTGACGGGCCAAGCATTCGGCAGGATAAGCACGGGGATCGGCTAGAAGGATTTTAAAATGAAGTCCCTATTCCCGCGAAATCTTAGCTACACCGCTGGGTAGGTGCCTCCTATTTACATAAATTACATGCTACATAAAGGAAAAACAGGCGAATTGCGAATTGAACTTTATATTTTTACCTCAAAAAGCAAATTATGTAAAAATTAAACTCTATTCCTTGAAGATTGATCCCAGAATCTCTTAAGATCCCATTTAGATTGCACTGGCGAATCGCTTTTAATATACTGAATAAACATGAACTAGGACTAATCATTTAGACGGTAGATTCGTTAAGCGGTGAGCGGAATCTAGGGACAGACAGAATTGGTGTAGAGCCAAGATGTGTTTATCTTTTCCTCAAGAAAGGGAACCTTGAGGTACTCCCCTCAGCGGTATCCATTTTCCGCAGTAGAAGTGTACTTGATGTTTTTTTTATCAATTTTAAGGATTTCGTATTTTTCCTTTAAAATATCGATTTTCTTTCCTGTCCTATCATGCGGTCCATTTCAAATTCCTTCGGTTGGGCGCCCTTTCAATGCACCTGGGTTTATTTACTACACCAAAGAAGCGTTTTTTATTTTTTTGTAATTTCTTGCCGTGAAGCAAATGCATGACAAAAATTTCCTTATTGAAACATGCGAGATATAAACATAAATACGACTACCGATTATTATATAAATGCCTTACAATTTTTTCAGCGAGAATTCACCGCTTGGTCGGCCTTTGAAGAGAAAGATTCTCAGGGCAGATCATTATTCCTATTGGATAGTTGGCTAAATCGAGGGATAGAAGAGAAAGAGCTAAAGACAAAGGACACACCACAAACCTAACCTCTGCTTTGGATGATTGATTCGAACGCGCACAGCGGATTTCGAATATACAGTTGTACAATTTAATGTTCTTGGAAGAATTTTTAACTTTAAAAATGATTACTTGATTGTGTAAATAAGGGTTACCAGATCACCGTTGCCGAAAAAGGGGGCAAACGATGGCAATTAAGAGAAAAAAAGAGTACACCTTGCACTTTTAAAAATAATTACAATAGGTTACATGTTTATTGGTCAATTAGTAACAGCATATATTGCATATGAATATTTGCAACAAAAGTTTAATAATAAGCATTTATATTAGTAATTAATTTTATCGAAATATTTCACTTTTTCTAAGGAACTAAATCTACAATCGTCATGGTAAATAAAAAATAAGTACTCACTTAGGTTTGCCCAATCTGTCAAATCTAAAACGAATACATGAAGATAAAAATCCCTTCAAATGTATCATCTTTTAATTGTTGTGTTTGCAGTATACTTTGCAAGAACGAAAACGTTTTGATGCAAATTTGAAATCTTTTATAATCATTTTTCTTATATTTTATAATATGAAAATAATAGGAATCAAACAAAAAACTAACTTCATATTATTAATCAGAAATAAAAATTATCACAATGCAAAAATATAGGATTTCAATTTATAAAGCTATACAAGCCAGTATTAATACAAATTCGACTTAAACAAAAATTAAAATACATAGTTGAACAAGTTGCCTTTATTCAGATTGGTATTTTGTCTTACTATATGTATACATACTTACGTAGACAATAATCATAGAAGTGCATGCAGGGTTACCAGACTGTATGAAAAACTAATACACCTAACATCTATAACTAAATTTTTCTAATTTAAAAAATGATTGAAAAATGTAATTAATATAGGTAATTAAATAATTTTAAATAACTTGTTAAAGAAACCTTTATTACTATAATAATTATTATTGTACTTGTCATTTCTTAACATCATTGGCAACAAGTCTTTATTTGTTAAACAATATTGATAAAAATCATCACAAGTTAGTTCTTTGAAATTAAACTGAACCATTAATAAACTTCTCCAAGATTCTGCTAAAAGACGATTTCTCTTGTCTCTCAACTGAACATTCATTCATTAGTCTAAACACTCTACATTTGCATTTTGTGCCAGTATGGCAAAGAAAACATTACAAATTTTTAAAAATGCTGACCGTGTGCTTTCATTATGTTGTTTAAAATATTTTAGCCATTTTACATCTGATAATAAATTTTTAAACTTGGTATTTTTGTCCATTTCAATTAAAAAACTCATTAAATTGATACTTGAATCAAATAATAATGAAACATCAATGTCCATACCTATCTCTTTTAAATATGCAAGAGATACTTCGATGTCACTCCAAGATGGTTTATTGTTCAAGCTCATCAATTCAAATACTTTGAAATTCTCTAAATACAGGGTCCATTTATTTAAATAAGGTATTCCATGTTCGTAAACACTAATAAATTCATTTTTATTACACTGCCTCTTGGGTCTGTGTTGTTTTTCCTTAATATTTCTCTTACTTTTAATGGTAAAAATTTCTGTCTTTTTCTTTCGATTAATATTTTTTCAACAGAACTTGACGTGATTTCTATTAAAGAATTTTATTCTCTTTCCATGACTTCCATTTTGATGTAGAATACTGACATTAATGAGTGAACAAACCACAAATAACTTTCATTTAAGGAATTTTTAAAAAAACATTTTTAGAACTACCTGAGCTTGAGATAAAAAATATGATTTAATAGCTGGATACATTTGAAGTATTCTGTTGATGAGGGGTAATAAAGGCAACCATCTAGTTTTCAAATGGAATAAAAGTTATCTGTATTCGACAACAACAAAAGTACAAAATTCTTTTAACACTTTAGTATGAACTGATTATATGGAGAAAAGTTGTAAATCTTTAAAATAATAGATTCTACATCTATTATTAATCCATCAAGAGCATGTTGTATGCAGTTATTCAACAAATGCATGGGGCATCCGATACCAATCAATGGTTTCTTTAAGT
Organism: Tanypteryx hageni; assembly: GCA_028673005.1. Taxonomy (NCBI): domain Eukaryota; kingdom Metazoa; phylum Arthropoda; class Insecta; order Odonata; family Petaluridae; genus Tanypteryx; species Tanypteryx hageni. Next base: position 170,501,640 of record CM054114.1, on the reverse strand, counting down.
AATTTTCCAATCTATGGAAAATATTGTTTGTCCCTCTTAGATCAATCCCACCAAAATTTGTATTACAGTTATCCATGGTAAATGCAATAGATTTACTTATTAGATTTGTCTGTTCCAATGTAGCTATCAGTAAATTGCAGATTGATACAAATTTTTCATCAGATACTGATTTAAATTCTGGTAATCAATGCTTTGTACCAGATTCCTTCACAAATATTGTATTAAGACCAGAAACATTTCATTATACCATGATTTTACCCATCAGTACAAACACCTATATATGAATTATTTCCTTCATTTATTTTTTCCAATGTCTTTTTCAGTTAATGAGCTAAAAATTTGTTGACGATGGCTTCAGTCTTCGTTCTTGCAGAAAAAAGTTTTGAGGCTACCTCTGAGTTAGAAAAAAACGTCAATATAAATTGATGGAACAATCGCAAAATTTGTGGCTCTGGTGATGGTCTGAAAAGCAAATGCAGCTTCAGCAATCAAAACCTTTTCTTCCAATTTACTGTTTTGCCGCACAATTGCAACTCATTTTACTGGAACTGTTGGCAGATTGTATACATGTTCTATGCTTTGTTGACTGCAAATGTTGTTGCAGATCTGCCTTTCCTTTATTACCAATGAAAACTACTATATTACATGATTCACAATAAACCTAGGTATCGGTTTTGGTTCTATTGTATATAGGCTACTTTCCTTCGAGTTCTTTGGTAAATTTACATTTTTGTTGAGACATGATGGGAGGGATTAATTTTCCTTTATATAACAAAAACAATCTATCAAAAACTAAATAACCACAAAGAGATTTAAATGAGTACTTGCAACAAATGGCATAAGCATAAGTTCTACACTACAGAAGTGTCACCAGAGAAAATGTTGTATACATACTTATAAATGCCAAAAAAATATTTTTAATTTTTCTGTTAGATTTTTCGACTTGAGTCACGACAGCTAAGTACAGAGAGCTGCAAAAACAACAGTGCTGCCATCTGCCACTATTTGTGACAACATTAAGATGTTTTACACATAAAAACAAAGAGGGGAAAAAAGAGTACAATTATGAAAAGGTAATAATAAATAGTGTTCTGCATATCTGCAGGTTCAGGTGCTCCTCCACCTTTCTCTATCCTGTACCCTTCTCTTCATCGCCTCATACCCTCCTCCCTCTCTTAGAATATCCAACATTTTTATTCTCCTTCTTCCTCTTTTCTTTCTTCCCTCCACCATTCCTTCGATAACATCTTTCAGTAATCCCTCTCTTCTCAAAACTTGTCCTATCCATTTCTTTTTCCTAGTCACTATTGTGTCCATCAAACTCCTTTCCTCTTTTACTCTTCTTAGCACTTCCACATTTGTAATCCTGTCAGTCCATTTAACCTTCAGCATCCTCCTCCACACCCACATTTCAAATGCCTCCACACTCTTCTTCAATGTCCATGTCTCCAACCCATATAGCATCACACTATATTTTTCTTCGTAAAAAATCCCTGGACCAAATAAATCTATTCTATTATATTGTAATATTTAAAGATTAGATATTATATACAGTAACGGATTTGTAATAAGGCCAAGTAGGCAATTGCCTAGAGGTGGTGAGTTTACGGGGCAGCAATAAAAGCTGGATTATGGGGTGGAAATAAAAAAATATTATTACGCAGACTTTTAACGAATTAAACTATTATGATCTGCAGATGGACGGATGTACAGACAAACCATATACATTAGCGATTTTTTAGTAAAAAGTGCCAATAAGGGGGCGGAAAAATAATTTGGCCTAGGGATGGAAAATTTCCACATCCACTACTGATTATATAAAAGAAGAAAAGGATTAATTCTTTAGCAAAGTTTCATGAAGAACATTAAAGAAGATAAACAGTTCAACCATTAATTTTAAGAATATGCAAAAATGTATAAAAGTTATAATAAATTTGAAAAAATAAAATGAAAGTAATTTGCACACATTAAAAAATCCAAGTGAAAATTTAAAAATAAATTGGGAATAAAAAACCTTCTTAGGTAAAATGTTTTAAATATAGTTTAATATAAAAGACTGATAAAAAAATATATTTTTTGGATACTCGGAATTGGGTATTAGCATATTAAAACGTTTTGATGCAGAGCAAAAAGCCCTCAATTTTCTGAAATTTTTTTAACACTTTATAGTACTCTCAATGATAGTCAGTATGTGCACATTAGTGCAGTTTATTAATAGCAAACCGGAACAATGAAACAGGGTGTTCATTAAAGTGGCATCAAGAACAAAAAACTGATCCCCTGAAGAGCCTCCCCCCTCTCCCCCCCAGCTATTCCACCTGAAGTCTCTCTCCTCAAGTAGTTAGTGCTGGTGGGAGAATCTTCATGCAATCCCAAAAATCTTTTCAACAGAAAGTATTTGGAAATTGATGTTAATTTTTTTAAATCGTTATTTTCCATAAATTTTCCAACACTTTGCAGTCATGAGAAGAACTCAACATTCTAATTTTTTATTTGATTCATAATTTGGGAAAGTGCAAGTTAATTGACTATGACTGTATAATATATACAGATTCTCTGTGGTATCCCTGAAATTATATGCTAAGGTTATTAATATTATTAAAGTTATTATTACCTTTCATTCCCAAAATTCAGCCATATCAAACTTCCTCTGTTCTGCTATACATCATTTCCTCCTCTAGTTATGGCCATTTAAGATCAAGCTGATGAAGAATGTTCCTCTTTTCTCATCCACTTCAGTTTTTCCTCGTTTTCTTCATTCACGAATTATTTTCTCTGTGGGAGGTGGACCAAAATGATGTGCTGCTGCTTGGTTTCTGTACTTTTTTTGTATTGAATCGCCTGAAGCTTATAGGTAATCGTGTAGGCATATCTTTTCATTCCTGTAGCCATTGCGATATCAATGTATGTAGTTATTTATCCTAGATATGCATAAAATATTTATGACATCTACATGAATTCTACCATTCCGTGGCATTAATTGCACTATTTAACAGGTTCTTTAGGAACGAAAACATCACAAATGTCCTAAAATTGTAATCACTGTGAGTGGACATTTATTAAAGCATAATAATGAAAATGCTTCTTCTGAATTCACGTTGCATAAGGCATTGCTGCATATATTAACAAAATTTTTACTATTAATTATAAATAATGTATATTTTAATATTTCAGCAAAATATGACTGCCAATTATTCCATTTTGGGGATGAGAATGTTCGTTAATGTCAGTAATGAGAACAGTAAACAGTGTTTCTCACTAATAACACACGAAAATATTATGTGTAACTGTTTCTTCCACTCTCAATGGATTTGCATGTGACTATCTTTGAGTTTTGCCTGGATTCACTGTAAAATAGAGGGAAAAGAATGAAAACAATTTATTCTTGATATTGAATTATGCTTTTTATTAATTTATTTGGAAGAATACAATGCCTTTCCCTCTGTTTTGGATGCAAAGCAAAATATGAACGTAATCCACACTCAATCAGATAAATTTTAATCATAGTTCTGGTGGACAGGCAGTGGCTGAGATCCTTGAGGAGCTAGAATTCATTATTCCTGAGGAAGTTCCAAGGTTCGGGATTGATAATTATATCAGTCCTCCCGACAAGGAAGGTGGAGTCACTGACGGTGTCTTGGGCGATGAAGACTGCAATGACCCGGACCAGCTTAGCCGCCGTCAGCTCTATGCGGAAGGAGACATCGATGTACAGACAGCAGACCTAGAGGACACAGATCCCGTCACCGTGACTGAAGCTACTGACAGTCCACCACCAGTGATGGCGACTTCACAGTCTGGAGGCAAAAGAACGAAAGTAAGAAACGTTTCTCCTGAAGGAACTTATCAAGGGTGATTTGAATGTTCATGTTCTCCCATTCAGTATGTAAAATATCCCGCCGCGGCAACATTTATGGAAGATTCTACACCTCTAGATTTTTTATGACTTTCCTGGGGGAAGAAACTATTCTACAATTGGTGAAGTAGACTGTTAGGTATGCAGTGCAGGAAAATAATGCCAAATTTCATTTATCTCTAGAGGAAATGTACACTTTTCTTGGAATTCTATATGCTAGTGGTTATGTGCCTTTGCCAAGCAAGAGAATGTATTGGGAGAGAGCTGATGATGTAAATAACATTCTTATTAGCAATAGCATGCAACACAATAGTTTTGATGAAATTTTCCGCTATCTCCACGCATGTGACATTAGGGAATTACCCCCAGGATGCAAAATGGAAAAACAGACCTCTTCTAGATGAGTTGAATAAGATATTTCTTATCAGTGCTCCTAATGAATGTATCAATTGATGAATCCATGATCCCCTGCTTTGGCCGCCACGGATGTAAGCAGTTTATCCGTGGCAAGCCCATTCGTTTTGGTTTCAAGGTGTGGGTTGCTGCACAGCACACTGCCTGCAGGTAGGGATACGAAATCGAAACGAAAGAATCGCTACCTTACTCATATGATGTATCGAATGAAAAGTATCGATACCACAAAAGTATCGGGTCGGAAGTACCAATATGAGTAAGTATCGAATGGGAACAATTAAAAATATTACATTAATTGAATATAAATAAAGGAGCATATGTCTATGAATAGTTATCGAATCAAAACAAGCAAAAAATTACATTTATTGGACGTAAGGAAAGGCACATTCATCTATGAGTAGGAATCAAATTAAAACAATTAAAAATATTATATTTATTGAAAAACATTCTTCAAAGTACAATAAAATCTAAACCTCCCACTCCTCCTCTGTGCAATCTCCCAAAAACATTCCAGGCGGCTCTCTGTTAACCGATTCTTGGCTTTCGTTACGGTTGCCCCTGCCTTAGAAAAGACACATTCTGCAGGCATCGATGTGGCAGGAATTGTCAAGTATGCTCGTGCGAGCTTGTCAAGATTGGGGAAAACACACTTCATATCTTCCCAGGTCTTCAAAGGATCAGAGGAGAAACTGGATTTCATAAATACACAGCTCATCTCTTTCCTCAATGGTATTTGTTTTCTTTTTTTTTTTGCTTGCCATGGGCCAATACTTTGTGGTGGCTCCAAAAGTCATACTTGGATTCTGTATTCAGAGTAGAATCACTGTCTGTGTCACTGCTTGATGCCTCACTTCTAATCAAGGAACGGATATTAGATTGAGCCTTTGCACAAGCCTTGATATCAATAAAATGTATGTTTTTAAATCGCGGATCTAATAAATTGGATATAGCTAACAGATGAGACTCCGCAATATGAGCAAACCTGTGATTTATTTCGCTCAGCAGTGTTTCTTTTACCTGTCTAACAATGTCATTTTCCGCAGTAATTCCAATAGATTGCAACTGCTTTTAAGCAATGGATAAGTGGAATCACTTTGCTCAGCGTTACAAATTTTTCCCCCGCAATCTCCTTGGTAATGTAATCCAATGGTTGAAGCAACTTCAACACACTTCACAGTGTCAAGCTCAACGGAAGTTAATGCTAATGGAGCCTTCGGGTTTTCAAGGAGAATCTGATGCACAAATTTTGACAAGGCAATGTATCTTTCTAACATATAATACACAGAATTCCATCTTGTGCTTACATCTAAAATCAACTTAAGAGGGGTTTTATTAACTTCTATCTGTTTAGCACGAAGCAAGTCACTATTTATAAAACTTCTTCGAAAAAACTTCACAACCTGTCTTACCTGGCTAGTGATTTTTTGTACATTTTCCATAGATGTTACCTTTTCTACCACCAACTGAAGCATGTATACAAAACAGGGAAGGTGTTTTACCTTGCCGAGAAACATGTTAACTGCACCAACAATATTGGAAACGATATCAGTGACTGCACATACTACCTTACTTTTGGGGATAGAATACTTCGCACAAACAGCTTCAAGGTGCTCACAAATGTTGACTGATGTATGCCTCTCCGTGAGCTCCTTGGTTGCAATGCATTTAGAAACAATGTGTGTGCCGTTCAAATGATGTGCTGTTACACCCAGGAAACTATGGCATGACATCATTTCAGTCCAAATGTCCAAAGTAATTGCAACATTTCCCACACTAGGATCACTTATTTTGTCAGAATAAACCTTTATAATGACCTCGTACAGCTCATCAAGTCGTGATTTTAGTGTGTCAATGCAGGGGAGCTTGTGCAAATTCTGTCTCACTTTTGTTACTGCATGTACTCATTTGATTCGATACTGAGAAAAATATACCGATATTAGTAGAAAATCGAAAGAAAAGAATTGAGTACAAAAGTACTTGGTATCGAAAGGAAATTATCGATATGAGTCAAGTATCGATACTTTTTTGTATCCCTACCTGCAGGCTGATATCTATCAGGGGCATAAGGCCGGAGAAGACAGAGTTACTGATATCAGCTTAGGGGAATCAATATGAATTGTTCATAACTTGAATGTTTGTAAGTCAAGGTCTGCTGTTTGATTTGATTTTTTTTAGCTTGTATTTTCTTTAACCCTCCAGTACGGTTGTCTACTTTACAAACAAGATTCAGGTCGCTGGGTGTCGGACACCCAGCATATTTTTTCTTTGTTTTTAATGAGCGTAACTCTTATTTTTAACTAAATTTTACTTAATGTTTAATTTTAATATTTCTATTAAACACATGACATTATTTTTTTGCTATTTTATTAAACTGTGTAAAAAATATGTGATGCATCCACATCAATCGTCTGAACTCTCTAAAATCTCCATTCGGGCAGATATTTTGTTCTGGAAATTGTCACAATAAATATTTGAATGCTCCTGACATACGTGAATATCACAGAATGAACACAGACTTAGACTCTCGCAGGGGACACTGAGAGCACGGCTAATGGTGAGTCAAAGTTTGTCACGCCTGTACGGTCGGTGGGTGTCCGACACCCAGAGCTCCAAAAAATGTGTTTTTCCTACAGAAAAAATTAAATCATGCTAATATTACTTTCAATGTACTCTAAATGCCTAAAAACGCAGCTACTATAGATTTGGATATAACAATGTGGACGAGTTGAAAAATATTGCATTTCTAAAACACTCCATGTGTTAAACACTTAGGCGACCGTACTCGAGGGTTAAAATTATTTTTTTTAGTCATGGAAGGATGAAATGTTTAGTTCGTTGGTACCACCCTAAAATAAGTTAAGGTGGTATCACTGAAAAGGAAGATAAGAGAGAACAGCTGGCACAGTGATTGGAAATTTTTTTTGTAATGTACGATGTAGCCAAAAGCATCTAGCTGATTGTAAGACAAAATTGTACTTTTGCCACTTGTTAATAAATGTGATCTTATGAAATTATTCTCTAAAATATTACATAACAAAGCAAGGAGTTAAGCTATCAGCCTATGTAGCATGCTTTCATCTAACACAGAGATTGAGCTTAGAGGAGATTTGTAAACTACCTCTGTTCCTGATGATGAAATGATATACGATTTGAAGATGGTTACCATATATACTTGCATAATGTGCAATTTTCGAGACCTATTTTTTCGCTAAAAATTAGGGGGTTGAAAATTACACGAGGTATGCTTTTGAAACGATGAAATCATCTCATGTTTTGAACATATTTCTAAGCATAACCTTACCCTTAACCTCGATTTGAAACCTTGCCTCACTAACTTCTAATTTTTAAGTAACATTATTAGGTATGTATGTAATAAAGTTCTCATATAACTTATTTAATCTTTCAACCTCCATTATGCAAAGAAAAATAAATACAAAATTACCCATAATTCATAAAATAAACATAAGAATAAATGTTTGTTTATATGCAAAGACCTCGGTAAAATCAGGTAGTCGTTCCTGCAACACATTCTAACGTTTACAGTATTAGACTGAGTTGCTAAGTGTAAATTTTTTAACCATATAATATGAGTAAATGAATTTTTAAAAAGAAATGAGAGGAGCAATGTAGAAACCATCTATGGCAACATTATTGTGTTACGATTGTACGATAGTTAAAAATGCACTAGTAGGTAGGCATTTGTTTGGCTCTTAGCTGTTCCCGCAATGCAACATTCTTAAAACATTTCTGACTGGTGAGCTACGAACTGATAATTACAGTTATTCACTCATTTTCTCTTCATTAATATGTAAATACAGGTAATTAAAAGGTATTTTTTCAATTAATAGTACAGGTATACATTTGAATGCTTTCTCATAACTTTTATGAAGATAGAAATCGTATCAAAACGAACTAAAAAAAAATACACTATATTTCAAACGGAACTGAAGGCCGTGTTACCATAACTCAAAAATTCCAACTCGCATATTACACGACACACAGGATAAAAGCAAGATTTTCAGGCAAAAAATAAGAGATCATATATTATGCAGGATCGCACATTATGCGAGTATATACGGTACTTAAAATTTAACAAATATGTTTTTATCTTCATGTTTTCAGTTATAACATGCAAGAAATAAGTTGGTACTAGCCAGCAGAGATTCTAATATAATGAAATATTTTTTTTTGGTTCAGGTTCGGTTAATATCATGATGCTCTGGTTTCCTTTCCATTCAGTTACTTTAGAAAACATACAGGTTTAGTTACTGTTTTAAACCGGTTTAATAGTGATTGTTTATTTAAATAAACAGGCATTAATATCCATTTTCAAAATTTAACTATTCATCATGGATTTCAAACATCTCTTAAGAAAAATAATTACATTAATTCAATAATTGCTAAAAAATGTTAAAGATAACTAATAAGTTCCATATTATAGTCAAGTGATGAAACTCACACACAGAAATACAATATTTCAATTGGTTACCAAAATTACATAATACTAGTGGTAGTACATGAAAGAAAGAATTTAGTGGTACGCGCAAAAACTTTTGCGAGGTCAGTCAGAAATCTGCATGTTTAAAAGTAATAATAGCCAATTTCTCCTTCTAAAATTAGAAAAATTATTTTGAATGTCATGTTTGTTTTTATAATTTATATGTGCAATTTTAATTGTCTCTCTCATACGAAAAATGTCACATTCCAGTATTGAAATAAAGAAAGATTTTTTCTTTTGGTCAATCGTTACAAATACCCACAGCCCACATGCAGTTTACTGAATAATAATAATCTTTAATTATTAACATTGCAATCTATTGTTTGACATTACTGCAACTATAATTTCGATGCTTCATAAACAGCGCAAAGTGGATAACCCAATTATTTTGGCTTTTTGAAGGCTTAACAGATGCTAACTCAATCAGAGGCAACAATGTGGGTCGCCTTGGCAACACCTGGAAAGAGTACGAAAAAGCCATAAAATTTCAAAAAGAAATGTGTTTCTGATAAATTATTCAGTGTATCATGAAAACATTGCAATAATAAGCTATTTTATAGTTTTAGTCATCAAATAAAGCAAAAACAGAAATTCGGTCCATATTTACGTTTTTAATGAATGAAAGAAATAAACCTTGCACCTTGAAAAATCAAAACTCCTCTGTAAACATATAATCCCGGAGTCAAATCTGGGACACTTCCGTAAACGAAAATAGTTTTCTCGGGGTCTCCTAGTTGGCAGAAACAAAATGACGTTTACAGCATATCTCTATGACAAACTGTTCAAGAGATAAAAGGGGGACAGATGGACAGACAGACAGATGGATGGACAGACAGATGGACAGACAGACAGATGGATGGACAGACAGATGGACAGACAGACAGATGGACAGACATTGAGTAATTATATATAAAGATAGGTAAATACTTATAAATTACTGCAATACAGAATACCATATTTACTCATATATAAGCCGCACTGTTTTCCCAAAATTCTCATCTCTAAAACAAGGATGCGGCTAATATGCAAGAAAACAAAATCAGAAAATCCAAAAATGTGAAATAGTCATTAAAATTCACTATGACTTCGCTAAATGGCTGGGTGATTCAATACACAGTATGTGACATAGAAAAACATAACATAATCACTGAAACAAAAGGAAAAGCAATATTATTATTGATGACGGAGTTTCAGATGACAGTTTTTGCAGGCAGATATCAAGGCATCATCACAGTTTAATCTCATATTTCAATAATTCTATTGTAAGAAACATTTCGGTGGCATTTATTTTGGTTCAAAAGTCATGGTGATTTTTCATCGCTTTCCACATGCAGTATGTTTGGGTAAAATGCACAATCTGAGATTTTCGGTAATATTGTACTTTGTATCCCGCGAAATGAATATATTGCTGATCGGTTACAAATAATTCATCAAAATACTTTACAGTAAAACTTCGCCGAACGCGGGGGTTATGTTCTACAAGGGTGTTGCGTTGCGCGAATCCGCGTTGGAGGAATCATTAGTCTTATGGGAATAAAAGGGTTCCATTCCGAGTTCGGAAAAATGTACTCCTTGAAGGCGTTTTTTCAATAATAATGACATAGTTTGCTTATATTTCCTTGAAAAAAGATTATAAACATCGCATCAACTAATTATATACAGTAGTATTGCGTTTAAAAAAATATTTATTAAAAAATTAAAATTAAATTATCGCGTCATTTTACACTAGGCAGACATTCACTTTTATAGTTTTCCCTTTATACCTGGAAATGCTTGCTTAAATACGACACTTTCATCGCTCGCAGTGATAAATATTGAGAAGCAAGTTTTGAAATATTTAAACTTAATGTTCACAGAACTGAAACAATACATATTAAAAACTTGTTGATTAATATCGACAGTGAATCCAACGATCGGTCCTCAGCTATGCCGGATTGGCCTCTGCACAGATGCATAACACTAGGGGCACTACTGGCAGTTGTTTGCACTCACCGAAACGGTACATATTGGCATTAATTTTCGCGTAATTTTTATTTATCGCTAGAAATATTTTATTGAAAATTTAATGAAATATTTTAATGAAGTTACAGTGAAACTCACGAAGGTTAATTAGATGGTCTGCTCTTGGTCTTGTGATTTCGATGTGCTCGGACCTTGACTGGAAGAATTTCGTGATAGGCATCTGTTTGGACTTTTTTAACTCCCTATGAAGTTCTACGTAGGGAGCTAAAGCTGATTCTAGACTCCTCTTGAACTTCAGGCTTCTTTCTACTGAAGGATCAAATTCCAGTGGTGCTTCTTTTAAATCTTCTGTCTAATTCAAAAACTTCTCCAAAATTTTTGCTAACTTTGGCTTCTCAGGCTCCGAATCGTTCTCTTCTTTTTCGCCTTCACTCGAAGTTTGTGTCACCATATCTAATTCACCAACAGTTAGTTCCTCTGCATGGGACTCGAACAATTCTTCCACATCACTTTCTTCCATGTCTTCAAAGCCTTCACCTCCGATGTGTCTTGCGATATTAATTATTTCCCTAACGTCCTCCGTATTATCGGGAAAACCTCGGAAGTCACGAACGATATCAGGCCAAAGAGTTTTCCAGCAAAGGTTCATCGTGTCACTTCTCACTTCATCCCTTTATTATTTCAATGGCCTTCGAAATATCAAATTTTACCAGCAATCGCTAACTCCTAAGGATGGATTTGTCTCCATCATTGAAAGAATGTTAGTGAAACTTCTGCGGATGTAATACGACTTAAAGGCTGCAATAACACCCTGGTCCAAGGGCCCCACAAGTGAAGTTGTATTAGGTGGTAAGAACTAAACTTCAATTTCAGAATGGGCCTCAGCAAGAGATTTCGGATGACCTGGTGCATTATCCACTACGAGGATCACCCTAAATGCAAGATTTTTTCCTTCAGGTACTTTTTCACTTCACGAACGAAGCAATTCTCAAACCAATCCTGAAAAAGTCTTGCAGTAACCCGAGCTTTGCTCTTACTCCTCCAAAATACAGGGAGCGAACTTTTGGTCTTGCCCTTCAGTGCCCTCGGATTTTCCATTCTATACACCAACATTGGTTTGCACTTAAAATCTCCTGCTGCATTTTCGCAAAATAGAAGGGTAAATCTGTCTTTCGCTACTTTAAAGCCAGGAGCCGACCATTCGTCTTTAGCAATCCACGTTCGTTGTGGCATTTTTTTCCAAAATTAACTCGTCTCATCGGCATTAAAGACTTGCACAGGTCGGTAATTTTTCCTTTCAGTTAGTTCACTGAATACGTCTGGATATTTAGCTGCTGCTTCATGATTGGCAGATGCAATTTCGCCAGCAATCTTCACATAATGAAGTTGAAATCGCTTCTTAAATCTATCAAACCATCCTCTGCTGGCTTGAATAGTAAAGGCTCCTCGTTCTTCACCACTTTCTTGCGATTTTAAATGCTCATATATACTAAGGGCTTTATTTCTGATAATAGACCCATCCAAAGGAGCACGTTTTTGCGCCTGATCTTCGATCCAAATGTTTCACATCTTTTCCATTTTCTTCATTAGTGCATCTCGTCTGCTAACATAGAAGGTACTAGCAGAAGCACCGGCACAAATACTAGAACGAATTTTTTCTTCCGTCTTCTTCACGGTTCTTATCGTAGATTCATTTACGTCGTATTGTCGGGATGCTGACCGACCAGAATTCATCTCGTCAATACCTTAGTGATTCAGCCTTGGCAACCTCCGCAGTGAGTTTTGTGTGCGTTACATCTTCGGGGAGAAAAGATATTTCCAGCGGAAATATTCCTCGGGGCTAAGAGATCCATCGGCGTTACTTATGTGACTTCTTTTTAACGACGGTAGTTAAGTGCTAAGTCTGACGTGACGTGAAAAACTGAAAAAAGGAACCTCATCTCCAGGTTGGAGTTGAAGATAAAAAAGCAGTTAAAAACGCTAAATGATTTTTTATTGGGTGCCGACAGACTTAACAAAACACTATAGTCGTAGTACGATTTTTTCTTACTAATGATCTTTTCAGGGCAAACCTTTTATTGAAAATGGTCATTCAAGGAAATCGCGTAAAAGTGAATCACTTCCCGCAGTCGGTGAAGCTCATCACGCATTTGAGTACCGCGTAAATTTGAATCCACGTTGCGGGAAGCCGCGTTCGGCGAAGTTTTACTGTATTTTACAAACTGTATTTACAGTTATTGATATTTATGTACAATTAATGATACATATTAGAAATTGCCCAGAATGTTTTATGCCTAATCGCGATTTTTGAAGCGTGGCTTATTTTCGGAAACTTTTTTTCCCCTAGGTTCATTCTCAAAAAACAAGGGTATGGTTTATATGCAGTGGCGGCTTATATGCAAATAAATATGGTATGAAGTTTATGAAGTTTCTCAAAAAATTTACAATTTAATGAATATTCCTTGCGGCTTAGGAGCCTTCTCTTACTGTCTCCATAACTATTATGCCGCATTATCCAATAACCAAATAGATTTTACTTGGGTTTATTGCCATGTATAATAATCACCCTAAATTCTGGTCAATTTGTTGTGAAATAAATGGTAAATTGCGTTAAGTGGCATACCTGGTATGGGATAAATAAAATATATAATAATTACCTCGTGGAAAATGGGAATTAGTATATATTAACAACTCGTGGATGGCTGAATCTGCAGGCACCAGTGGAGACCAGGGCCGGAGTTCCCATTAGGCACCATAGGCACAGTGCCTAAGGCCTACGAAGGAAGAAAAAATATAAAAAAAATTCTTTAAAAAATAAGGAAAAAAGATTGTCAAAAAAATTATGCAACTAAAACTTCAAAATTATATATTTTTTAAATAATTCTACAATGTCTAGGCTACTTATAACATTTCCTAAGAAAGTTTCTTTTTTCTGCTTCTCATGGCAGCAAAGTCTTTAATAACATCCTCAAAGTCCATATTACGAGTAATATCATTCTCAATGCACAGAAGAGCCAAAGACGATATGCGATTTTGGCTCATAGTTGAGGGCATACAGTTCTTGATTTGCTTAAGTTTAGAAAATGATCTTTCTCCTTTTGCATTTGATCCTATTATCAATAGATAAATCCTCAAAGCAATATGCACATTTGGAAAACTTGTAACAAGTTTATCTTTTATTTGGGATTTTATCAGTTCCACTACAGACATTTTGTCCTTGTACAATGCAGAAAACACCACAAACTCATCAACAAAGTTTTCTTACAAGTCTGACGAGTAGGTGTTGACTAACTCTCTGACTTTGGATTGAACTTCATCTTTTGATAGAGATTTGTCTGCAAGAAAACTGAAGGTATCATGTAATGTGCTGTATGCAGCATGCCTTGTCATTTTTGTGACTAGTACGTCTACAATACAATAAAAAATCTGAATTCGAAATGCATCTTTTGCACTAAGTTCTGGTACCAATTCCTGTGGTTTTTCACCAAACGGTCTCTTCCTTTTTTGCTTTCAGTCTTTGCATTGTCTGTAATCAGAATTTGGAACAAAGTTTTTTGCCATTTTTTCAAAATCATCAAATTTGTCTTTGTCTCGAACATCAACCAAATAATTCAGAAACGCATCATATAATTTCACAATTATGCACAACTCAATTCCAGGTTCTTGGAGTGCTTTATTTACTCTATCAATATTTTTCAGAAGATCTTCCAAATGACTGTCATTAACGCCATTTCTAAGCTATTCAGCTTTTTTATCAAAGCTTTTGCTTCATGAACCACTGTTAGATTTTGTTCTTCACATTCTGAGATATCAACCAGTGCTGCATAGATTTCATTGTAATTTATTTTCAATGAACTCACAGCATCGTAACGTGATGACCATCTTATGTCTGATCGACTTTTGACCGAGGTTGTATTTTCCATCATACTCAGTTTAGACCATCTTTGTGGTGAGGCTGCAAAGAATGTGTAAAGTGATTGTAAAATGCCAAAAAAATTAACAGCAGCCAAGCAGCTTTCTGCAGATGTGGTCCCTACTAAATTAAGGCTGTGTGCAGCACATGGAACCCATACTGACAGTTTGATGATTTCCTTGAATCTAGCTGGAACTCCAGAATACATCCCGCTCATATTAGCAGCGTTGTCGTATGACTGAGATCTGCAATTTGCTACTTCTATTCCATGTTTGTCAAGAAAAGATGTTACCATGTCAAAAAGATATTTTGCATCATGCTTTTCAATGGGAACAAACATTAAGAAGCACTCATGTACTTCTCTATCTTTTGATACGTAACGAATAATGACTGACAACTGATCTGTGTGACTTACATGAGGGTTTAAAACTATACTGATACCGTAATATTTGGCTTCTTTAATTTCAGATGTGATCTGTGCCAACACTTTTGACCCTAATAAATTGATAAATTCTTCATATGTGGTTGAAGAAAGGTAAGAAACATTTCCGCTTCCTGGATTTCCGTATTTTCTTATATTTTCTTCCAGAAAAGGATCAAATTCGGACAGAAGATCAAAGCACTCGAGGAAGTTGCCACTGTTAGAATTATTGTGTAGTTCATTATCATCACAAAAAACCATACCTCTTTCTGCCAGAAATTTAACTACCACAACTACTCTTCTTAAAACTTCAGTTCAGTATTTACTTGCTTTTTCCTTCTCCATTTGCAATTGTGTCAATTCGGGCAGACTTGGGCATAGTAGATATGAAAGTGAAATGTTCTTTTGATTTTTCATGCGCCGTGATTCTTGCATGTGCATTTTTCCAGTTGTCAAATCCAGTTTGAAATTGATGAGATTGCTCATTAAGCCCACCTCTAAATAACACACACATAACAATACACTTTTCCTGTAGATTCTGAGAATATTAGCCATTCTCTTTTAGCAACCTCGCCATTACTCATTTTTCTATAAAAAAATTCTTTTCGTGCATATCTTACTTTTTTGCCAAAATGTTTAGACCTTGATTTCAAATTGCATTCCAAATTTTGAGATGGCACATTTTGTGCAAAGTAATGAATGATATCTGCGCTTATTTTCCATTTAGCTGGATCAGTGCTGAAACCTCATAGTGAAACAGTAACAGATGTTTTTTGGGTACTTAAATCACTCACAGGCTCTGGCTCGTCCTGATTTGCATTTATATCAAACGTCGACACCATGGAATTTATCTGGTTTGATTCTAATTCTATATTAACTTGATCTTTGCTTGTTCCTTCATCGGTAGAGCTATGCCTATGAATGCCATCACTGAAATCTTCTGATTGACAAATGGTACTGCTGTATGCTGTGGAACATTTATATATTTCAGCAATGACCTTTTAATTTTACTCGAAGCCTTTTCTTTTTCTTCTTTCTTTTTCCCTTTGACATAACCAGATTCATGTTTTTGTTTATACCCATCAGACATTTTAGGTAAGGTCAAGCTCAGTCAACAGAGTAAATCATAGGATCAAAATATGAAAATGTAGCTCACCAGTCTTCATTTAAAATGCACACTGTTCTTTTAAAATGTGACACACTTGTTCACTAGTTACTACCACTCTACGTTTACATACACAACAGTTTTGAACCGGGGAATGCACGCTTCACTCTCTTCACTGTTTAATGACTAACGAAAAATGAGCCGAGGCAACAGGCACGCGATTGACTTGAGGAGCTTCAATTCAATACGCATATGCTATCTAGCGGCTGTTCTAGAAACTAGAAGTACTGAAGTGATGGTCGCTCTGTCAATTGAGGTGGTTTATCATTTATAATAGTTGAAACTTGAGTCACGTTAATTGATGTGATTCGAAGTCAAAGTGTTAAAATAAAAGAAACATTTTACCCCTTTTTAGCATATTTCGGAATAAAAGTGCCTAGGGCCTACAAACACCAAATTCCAGCCCTGGTGGAGACCTCATATAGATGACTGAAGTTAGACATTTCTGCACATCTCTTCCTTTGGCCAATTATGGAAGTGCTGTAATTTACAACTGCTTTGTGATTGTTCGCTCCATCATTTGTCAGCCATGCTAAGAATAACATCTGTACCGAAATGCTGACCATTTCTCTCTTATTTCCTGTTTGATTGAAGGGGTAAAACGTATGACTGACTGCCTTTGTCTGTCCATTCTAACAATGCCACTGACAATAACGGCTTTCAACTCGAAGGACATGGAGCCCATAGCATATTTTTACAGTTAAGCTTGTGCAGCAAATGTCTTTTATATTCATTATGGAAAAAGGCTGATGGCAAAACAACTACTCAGTTTTTCCAGTTACAAAAGAATTAAATGAAGACTAATGGATCAATTTTGTAGTCAGGCTTGACTTCTATCATCGTAGAAATATTTTTTATTTCCTTTTTCTCAAAATTTTAATCTTGCTGCTCCCTTGATTGCATACCCTGAGGTGGATTCATCTTCCTTATCATCTGTAACCGGCCCTGACAATAGCCACAAGTATGGAAAGGTGTACTCCATGTTGGATTACACAGTTTCCAAATGCATTCTTTGAGATCAACAAATTTTAGTAAAACAGCCCAATACCAATTTTTTAATGTGAAAAAACAATGTTTTTAGTAATTATGAAAAAATTATTTAATAATAAAAACAATCTTTTACTAATATTATATTTCAGTAATACCAGTGCTTATAGACATCATTGTGTAATTACTATTAAAAATAATTTTCATTTATTAGATTTTTAGTAACATTTAGATTGGAGTAGGGTGCCAAAAAAAAGTTAGCCTAGGGCGCCAAACTGCCTTGCGCCAGCCCTGTGTATGCGTTCACTCCATGAAAATATCTCATAATAAGTAGTGGGAAGTGACAATAATTTAATGCATAAAAATCTTTAGGAGAAAAAGATTTTCTTCTATGATTGGCACCATCAAATGCATTTAGGCATCCGAGTAAATAGAATGCAGAAAAATCAGAACATCGTGAAAAATGCTCATGTGTTGCTGGTCCCCTTGAGGTTTTTTCAGTATTCCTCGAGGAGGAACACATTGCTCTTAATTCTGAATAAGAAAAGAACAAGATGAGTTACCATAATTATGTGGTTATGAAATGAAGTTGATGAAGTTTCTCAATAAATTTACAATTTAATGAAACAAAGACTATGCTGCAAACTTATACATAAACTCCACAAAAATGTTATTTTAAAGTTCTATAAAATTTTTTTGGTGCAGTTAAATAACACTTCATTGTCAGCGCATTCTGCAAGCACTTAAAAACATAAACACCATATACAGACAGTCCCCGAATTACGTTAGGGTTCAGTTGCATAAACCCTTACATAAGTCGATAATTACATAGTCAATATTATTTGAGCCAAGTGGAAAATAAGAAAACAAATTGCGAGAGCTCTCACTGAATATTTCTCATTTTCCGTGAAATTACCATCTTGACTGATTGACATGCATGCGCACATCGCGAACCATCAAATATGCAAACAGCAAGTTTTTACTGGGCTGTAAAAATTCGGATGGCAAAAAATATAATGTAGCAATATATATTATGCATCGTAACTTTAACATCAATTTCAATGATATATCTGTAGGAATAGATCAACATAAAAATACTGATACATTACAAAGGTCCTTCCGTTATCAGAAGATATTTAATTTCATGAAATATGGGATTTGGTATGGAATTTTATCTCTGAACTCAAGTTGTATACAACATGTTCTTACCAATGTCTAACAATATAAAAACCTCCTAACACTCTTGCTAAAATCTAGGAGTTGATTAATTACCTATAAAATTGAAGGTAAAAATTTTGATGCCAGTCTAGCATGCGATCTGGTCTAATATGTGATTTACATGCAAAAATCTGGTCTAATGTGTTGAGTAAATAAAAATTAAGTAAATGCTCAAAGCAAACAGTAAAAGCAAAAGCATTTGCTAAAAACATCTGCCAAAAGCATAAGCAAATGCTAAAAGCATTTACTTCATTTTGAGTTTGCTTTTGCTTATAAGCATTTGCTACTCAGTTTTAAGCAAATGCTTAAAATTTTCGGAATAAAGAACTTTACAATTCTTCCCTCACTTGTTTTTGTATACATTTAAAGTATTAATTGAATGTTAAACTAGCAACAAGTATATTGGGTAATATTTAAAAAAATGTTAATGAAATAATTTTTCTTTAACTATTTCTTTTATATCTGAATTTGATAGTATAACAAATCATGGAAACATTTTTATTCAGTTAGTTAAACTTAAAACAAATAATAGTACAAGCTTTTATTACAGGAAATGGAGGACCTATTGATAGTCTCAGAGAAACAGATTTGAAATAAACTTCACATTTTCTTCAGAGTAACAATATAAATTTTTATAAATGTTAGTTGTTGAAACACATCTTTTTTAACTTTTCGTGTTATCAGAAACTCTGCCAAATCAATTCATATTTAGGGTCAATTATCATGAAAATAAAGCAATTCAAATATCTTAGCAAGCTCTTTACCTCACTTAAAAAAATATAAGTATATGCTTAAAGCATTAAGCAAAAGCTTGGTTTTATTCACACAATTTTAAGCAAATGCTTAAGAAAAATCATAAAAATAAGCAAATGCTTATTATTTCTACTTTTTTATTCATCCTAAATCAAGCATTTGCTTAAAAATGATAGAAATCTTAAGCATAAGCACTTGCTTATTTTTTATTCACTCGACCCAATATGCAATCTGCAGTCTAAGAGGGACACATGGCTCGATGTTGCCAAATACTCAGAAGAATGTTTTAATAAATATTTAACCTTGTAGATCACCAAAATCATTGATTACAGACTTCTGCATTGTCTATCATAAATTGAGTCAGGAGATCTGAGGAGTCTTTACGATAGGCACACCAGCAGAACTCATCCAAATGTGACTGTAAATGGTGTATCAATACGCCGCTAAGGAAGAAGAATGTTGCAACATGGCTGCAGGTACACAATTCACGAATTCCTATTACAATGTGCGGTAAAAATCTGTCTAAAAGTTGAAAATCGCAATAAATGGTAAAAATGTGGATTTTGTGTTACCAATACGAAGTATCCCAATCTCATGTAGTTTTTTTTAAAAACACACACGACTGTTTTATGAGTTAGTGTGGTACTACCGCAGTATTGGCATAACAACAAAGGTCTTAATTGAACATATGTATTTAATGGGAGAGGGGAAGAAGGGCCGTCGATGCAAGGACATAACTAGCCGCCCAACTGTGGGAGTGCCAGCCTGTCAATCTATTTTGAGGGCAACACCTTAATTTTTAAAAATAATATAAGAAACATAATAATACGGAAACAAATGTTTTAATTAATTTCTACTGCACTAGGCACTCAGATGGAAGGAAATTTTTTATTTGTAAAAAAGTCTTCATTATTTAATATTTTAAGCATTTCCAAAAATGTATAAAATAAGTGATTATTATCCCTTTATCATCCATCCGTCTGTGGACGTTCATTTTTTTTGTTTAAAGAGATAGATGAAAAATTCATTTTTGGTTCAATAGGTACTAATTTGAGGGCTCCCAAAAGTTGAAATATTTTTTTCAGAACTTTATTAACACATCACTCTAATAAAAAATATATACAGAAAGAAATTAATATAATATAAGGTCATACTATTTGCAACGATTACAGCATCATTAAAATGTCAGTCAGTCATGCCCTCTCGACGTGATCTTAACAAGTTCCCAATCTGTTTATCATCGGCAAGTTTGAATTGCCAAAGTAACATGAAGGTAATTTAATCCTTAAACTACACTTCTAAAAAACCACGCTACTGCTACACATGGGTGAATTTCACCCAGCAGCTTTTGTATGCGGATTTAGTATGAATAAATGTTTTTAACAACAACTACCGATATTTTTATTAAAAATGTACAGATGTTGTACTGCACACCCAAGTAGTTCAAAATTGGTAATGATACAAAATGAATTTTAACAAAAAATATTAAAAATCACTTTATGAAGGGCTACCTTCTGATCTATTTTTAATACAGTTTTCAGAGATTATATTGCAATGTTGATCACAAAAAAACCGCTTGCATGATGTGCACTTCACGGAATATAGTTTGTATCGACATGATTATCTTTTTTCACAGCGGTAATACCTATATAAAAGCCCTAAAAATGCTTTGATCTCCACTATAGAAAGATCTCTAAGACAACGACACGCTATGACCGAGGTTTAAAAGCAAAGTGACCACAGTAGGAGAAGACTTGGGGGAAGGCATATCAAAGGGGTGATGATGTTTACTCTGTACATTCTTGAGCTATAAGTACCGTATATACTCGTGTATAGTTACAGTTTTTAAGACCAAAATTTTGCGCAAAAAATTGAGGATCGAACTATACACGAGTAATACTTTTGAGGGTTTAAAATCTTGCATATAAAAAATTATCTTTTGAAAAATATCATAATAAAAATCAAGATATTTTTTGGTCACCAACCTCGCTGACTTAACTTCTATGATATAGCTCCAAAACTTCCTATTTACCTTATATTTTATCGATTTTCATTAGAACTATGTTGTGTTTTTCATTTTTTTTCTTTTTCAAATACATATACCTGTCCTGTATTATCTCAAAATTCTGATTTGATTGCGAACCAGTAGTATTTTCATTATTTTTTTATACGTTGTGGTGGGTTATAGTGCATTTTAACCAAAATTCATAATGCAACCATTATACTGACCTTTTGTCGTCGTAATGTTGTTACGTGAATACTAAAACCTGTCTCATATTCACTGATTGTTTTCTTGATTTCTATGCATATCTTTCTTTTGTCTTATAACAACAGATAAGTTGGAATGATATCAATGTATAAAGTCACAAAGCTGAAGAATTAAAATGAGTTTATGTCATCTTGTTCAACCATCATTCAAAACTTTTATTAAAGGTTTTACGAGTAATATGCGTCTATTAATTTTCGTTATATAAGCTTAATTTTCGTCTATTTGCTAGAAATTCTGCCAACATTCGTATTTCACATCTCGTAGTTAAAAAGTAATAAATATTTTTCTTCTCAAAATCGTGCAATAGGTTTATGATATTTACAGTATATTATTAGTATAGTATTATTATGATACTAAAAGCTGTTGAAAACCAAGATCGTTCTATATACCTCGATTGTGAGCTTCTAGATATTGAAACGAAAAATGTCAATCCTGATGGAAATATAGGGTAAAAGAGTAAGTAGAAAGCTAGGGTCGAATTATACATGAGATATATGAAAAAATCTAATATTTTTGCTGAGAAATCGGAGGTCGAACTACATATGGAGTCGAACTATACACGAGTATATACGGTAAACACAGATGTTATGGGTGTTTTTTCACCCATAATGTAGCATTTAAGGGTTAAAAAATATATATACTAAATAAATAATGAGTGGCTGCAGCTTATTATTGTAAGATTAAAAATAAATTAGAATGACGTAATGAAAAATGCTTTGTCAAATCGGACTCTGTCAAGAAAAAACATAAAATAAAATTTTGTAGCCGTTGTATATTTGTTTTAACAAATAAATATTTTCTTCAAAAATGAGCTTTTCAAATTCAGCAGAGACGATTGGACACTTTTGTTATCAACTATTTATAATAACGTATTAGAAGGGTTTATAAAATAAGAGAAGAAATATGTAATTGCCACTTTAGGCTTATTATACTTACAGGCAAAGGAAAGGGCAAGTTGCTTGTGCCAGGCTCAGTCTTCAATAGACCAACTTCACCTCTGATCAACGAATTACCGATACAGAAACCACCAAATCCGCCATGCGATGAGGCAGCAAATAATAAATATTATTGCCCCAAGGTCAGCAAATTTCAAGTTCTCCTTAAACTCTGCAGACACAAATGAGATAAGAAATTCAAATTTAACATATGTCGCGGCTTTTCCCATTTCTTACACTTTGAACTATTCATAGATTACCAAAAAAGAATTTCTTAAAACTATTATTTGTATTAACTCATCTACTTTGATTGAAGTGGTTCACTAAGAAAGATGCTGTAGGATATCAAAGATGAATTGACTTGGGACTTGAAAACTAAAGAGAGCAGCTGTGGAACCAGGAGAACAAAAAGTCAGAATGATAGGAGAAGCTTACAAGAGGACTTGGAGAAGGTGGCTACCTAGGTATTAATTAATAAAATGAACAAAAACGTCAGGAAAAGTAAACTCAGAACCTTTACAAAAGGAAGAGTTAAGGAATGTAAGCAATATGAGCTAATGGGTGACGACATTCCTAAAAGTGAGTACTGTAAATATTTAGGAATAAATATCTCAGCTAATTTTGTGTGGGGACAGCATATCCACATTGTTGTGGAAAATGCATATAAATCCTTCCATTGGGTGATGTTTTGTTATCAACTATTTAAAACAACATATTAGAAGTTTATATAATAACAGAAGAAATATGTAATTACCCTCTTTAGGCTTATTTTAGTTACAGGAAAAAGAAAGGGCAAGTTGCTTGCTGTGCCGGGATCTCCGTCTTCAAGAGACCATCTCCGCCTCCGCCCGATGTAATACCGATTCAGAAGCTCCCAAATCCTCCATGCTATGAGGCAGCAAATAATAAATATTATTGTCCAAAGGTCAGCGAATTTCAAGAACTTCTACTTAAACTCTGCAGACACAAATGAGATAAGAAATTCAAATTTAACCTATGTCGACGGCTTTTCTCATTTTTTACACTTTGAACTATTCATAGATTATAAAAAAAGAATTTCTTAAAACTATCATTAGTATTAACTCATCTACATTGATTGAAGTGGTTCAAGTTAAAGTTCAAGTTCAATATTTATTGATTCCATTGAGGCCAATACAATTGGCATGGAATATGTCAAAATACAGTACAAACAAAAATACAAACAGCACATACATAGAATGACAAAATATAAGTAAAAATAAAATTAAAGTATACAAATAAAAGTAAATTATACAATTAAAGGAGAAAGTATACAGTACATAATATGATGGCAAAGAATCATACAATTACCACTCATAAAAAAAATACCAGCAAATAATTAAAAATCACCCATCCTGGAATTCATTAATACTATAATAGCACTTGTTTAACAGGAAATGTTTTACTTTTTTAAAAATACTTTTGGGGAGAAGATTTCTTTCAATTCCTTAGGTAGATTTTTGTATATTACTGCAGCATAAAGTAAAGAAAAATGTTGTAGGATATCAAATTATATAATTTACTGGTTCTGTATGAATTAATAGCTAGTGTTTGTACTGAGGATGAGGCATTCGAAAGATGAAATTCCATCTTCGACGGAAACAGCTAACATTAAATAGCCAAAGAGACCCTGGAAACAAATAGGAAAAAATCCAAGTTCATGCGAATATCGAGAAAAGAAGAGACTTGAATGTACCTAAGAATTGACTTGGGACTTGAAAACTAAAGAGAGCAGCTGTGGAACCAGGAGAACAAAAAGTCAGAATGATAGGAGAAGCTTACAAGAGGACTTGGAGAAGGTGGCTACCTAGGTATTTATTAATAAAATGGACAAAAACGTCAGGAAAAGTAAACTCATAACCTTTGCAAAAGGAAGAGTTAAGGAATGTAAGCAATATGAGCTAATGGGTGACGACATTCCTAAAAGTGAGTACTGTAAATATTTAGGAATAAATATCTCGGCTAATTTTGTGTGGGGACAGCATATCCACATTGTTGTGGAAAATGCATATAAATCCTTCCATTGGGTGATGTTTTGTTATCAACTATTTAAAACAACATATTAGAAGTTTATATAATAACAGAAGAAATATGTAATTACCCTCTTTAGGCTTATTTTAGTTACAGGAAAAAGAAAGGGCAAGTTGCTTGCTGTGCCGGGATCTCCGTCTTCAAGAGACCATCTCCGCCTCCGCCCGATGAAATACCGATTCAGAAGCTCCCAAATCCTCCATGCTATGAGGCAGCAAATAATAAATATTATTGTCCAAAGGTCAGCGAATTTCAAGAACTACTTAAACTCTGCAGACACAAATGAGATAAGAAATTCAAATTTAACCTATGTCGATGGCTTTTCTCATTTTTTACACTTTGAACTATTCATAGATTATAAAAAAAGAATTTCTTAAAACTAGTATTAGTATTAACTCATCTACATTGATTGAAGTGGTTCAAGTTAAAGTTCAATAAATAATGTATTAGAAGTTTACAAAATAACAGAAGAAATATGTAATTACCACCTTAGGCTTATTATAGTTGTGGGAAAGGCATATAAATCCTTACATTGAGTTTTGAGGAACCTCAAGGGGAGCCGCAAAGCCACAAAAGAATTATTGTATGAATCCATTATAAGACCAATATTCTATGAATGTATGAGATCCATATGAATTGGGGCAGATAGAAACGTTAGAAAAAGTACAAAGAAAGGCTGATACATACTGGGGAAGCATAAGAAGACCTAAAGTGTAGCAGAAATGATAAATTCGCTTGGTTGGGGTATCATTGGAAAATTGAAGGAAACTTAATAGGCTATATGGGATATTAAAAATATTTAATAAGTAAGGGGCATGGGAAAATTTATCAGTTGGGATAGAGAAACCTAACTACATCGGAAATAATGGCCATAGATACAAAATTAGATATAGGCCGCAAATAACTGACGTCGCCAAGAAGTCCTTCCTAAATCAAGGAATTTGTGAGTGGAATGAGTTACTTGAGGAAATCTTTAAGCACTCTTCTAAATCGGTCAAACAATTTAAGAAAAAATGTAAATGTTTTTTGGAAGGTGACGATGGAGCTGGAGTAATAAGAGTGATGCTTGTTAGGATGAAGTACGGTGGGGACTTCGTGGGCCCCGGGACCACTAAATTTGGTTTCACATAATTTTTTATACTACCTGAAATGTCTGGCTTCACTCAGGAAAGTTTTCTTTTAAGTTGTAAATGATTTTGATTATTTATTAATTGTGGTAGCCCTGTCCTTAAGCTCCGCTTTAAAAATCTCGATTTTGTTATGGTATTTTGTAAAAATTATATATATATATATATGATAGCAGAAGTACCTGGCACTGCTTCCAGTCAAAGCTTGTATACTAAATTTTAATTTTATTGCAAATTCAACTTACTTAATTTCTTTTTAAAAATTACAATAAGAATAGAAATTTGATTAAAACTTGAATGAATTTTATTTTTTCCCGTGCATGCTTAATTTATTTCATTTGCAAGTCATTATTATTGATGTAGGTAGCAACTCCAAGCTTAATGCAAGTTAACCTGAATATATTAACTAATGATAATACCATTCTACCTATTGTTGTAAGGGAAATGAATCTTATTTCATCGCGAAATTTTAATTGCATGTAAATAAGCATAATAAATGTATAATATGGTAATTTTACATACTGAAATGGTAATATTCTAGCATTAATGATGATTACATTGTTTTTCTACATATTCATGAAAAGGAAATTAATCTTATTTCATCACAAAATTCGAATCGGGAATCGCACGTCAATAAGCATTATAAATATATAATATAATGATTTTACTTACCAAAAGGGAAATATTCTATTATTAATAACGATTACATTGCTTTTCATATATATTTACATGTTGTTATGTACAGGCAGTATGTTATATCCTCCTCCTCCTCTGTAAGGAACGTCTATATAGAATGATATATATATACTAGTAGTTGGTGCTTGCATACTGCAAGCATTTCATATCACCTTGAAAAAACATTCTATTTTCAGACAGACATTTCATCATTACAAATATTGTTTCAATTCTAAAGATTTCACCTACGCAGCGATTTCTGTTTTTCCCGCATGTAAAAATATTAGTTTAAACAATCCCCAAATTTTGAAATTTTAAAAATTTTACACTATCTTCATTATAAGGTACTAATGCTACACATTTAAGCCAAATTTTAAAGTTGTAGCACTTCTATAAAAAAATAATATTTTTCTAATTGTTTAAATTTAAATAGTTTTTCACGGCCGCAGCAATTCATATATGGTAAAATTGAAATGTTTATTTGTGCAAATTTACTATACTGTAAATAATTTGAAAATTTCAGCTTCCTAGCTCATCCCATAGTACCTAAACAGCTATCTATTTGTTTAAACTTTAAGAATTTTTAACTGCCAAACAAATTAAAATATCAAAATTTGTATAATCCCTATTTCGTTTTTTTAAGAATTCTACTTATATAAAAAATTTCAACTCCGTGGCACATTTGGAAATATATAAACCTTGAAAATTTGTTTAAACAATTGCGAATTTTTAGCGGCCGCATTGTTGCACTTTTTCAAGATTTTCGTTTTTCTAGTGGGTTTTGCACAAACTCCTACCTTAAAAAAAAGTTCGAATCT
This sequence comes from Tanypteryx hageni, assembly GCA_028673005.1. Classification (NCBI taxonomy): domain Eukaryota; kingdom Metazoa; phylum Arthropoda; class Insecta; order Odonata; family Petaluridae; genus Tanypteryx; species Tanypteryx hageni. The sequence continues at coordinate 170,474,580 of CM054114.1, read as the reverse complement.
CCAGCTCATCTCGAAGTGCCTAAACATTAGTATCCTCCTGTTATCATTATATATCGACGACTCTTACAGAGGAGGATATAACATTTAACATATAACATACTAGTAGAAGGTGCTTGCATACTGCAAGCATTTCATCTCACCTTGAGAAAACATTCATTTTTCAGACAGATATTTCATCATTACAAATATTCTATTAATTCTAAAGATTTCACCTCCACTGCGATTTTCGTTTTTCCCACATGTAAAAATAATAGTTTAAAACAATCCCCAAATGTTGCAATTTTAAACATTTTACACTTTCTACATTATGGGGTACTAATGCTACACATTTCAGCCAAATTTTAAAGTTCTAGAAGTAAAATAATATTTTTCTAACGGTTTGAAATTTAAACATTTTTAACGGTTGCCGCAATATATATATGGAGAGATTGAAATGTTTATTTGTGCAAATGCACTGTTATGTAAATAATTTGAAAATTGCAGCTTCCTAGCTTATCCCGTTGTAACTAAAAAATTATTAAACTTTAATGTCCAATGGGGTTAAAACAACCCCTAAAATTTACCATTTTAAAATTTTCTATTTTTATAGTTGGTTATGAGAATAGTTCTATAATCTTGCAAAATTTCAGCATCCAAAACTTATTAGATTGGTCTACACACTGGATTGCGTTTTCCCATGTTAACTTATGGGAGATATTCCGGGGTCTCTGGAGTCGAACTCAAAACACTGTAAGCAAAAGTGACAATCATTCCTAATAGATATTGCAACCATCTAGAACCACTGAAAATTTAATTTTTCTAGCTTACTGGCTAGTGCCCATAATTAATTTACAAAAATGGCACAATGCTTTTCTTATGGGAAAAAACGCAACTTTCGGAATTTCTGGAGTCGAACTTATGTCACTTAGGTGAGAAGTCTCATTTTATCTGTAGGTTTCTCTATCATATCTACAAAAACGAAAATTTTCAGCTCTCTAGCTCTTGTAGTTTGGGCTGGACATTAGTATCCTCCTGTTATCATTATATATCGACGACTCTTACAGAGACCAATCTAATAAGTTTAGGAAGCTGAAATGTTGCAAGATTATAGAACTTTTCTCATAACCAACTATAAAAATCGAAAATTTTAAAATTGTAAATTTTAGGGGTTTATTTAACTCCATTAGAAAATTAAAGTTTAATAATTTTTTAGGTACTACGGGATGAGCTAGGAAGCTGCAATTTTCAAATAGTTAAAAACAATCCCCAAATGTTGCAATTTTACAAATTTTACACTTTCTTCATTATGGGGTACAGATGATACACATTTTAGCCAAATTTTAAAGTTGTAGCACTTCTAGAAGTAAAATAATAATTTTCTAATTGTTTAAATTTAAATAATTTTTAACGGCCGCCGCAATTCACATATGGTAAAATTGAAATGTTTATTTGTGCAAATTCACTACTCTGTAAACAATTTGAAAATTTCAGCTTCCTAGCTCATCCCGTAGTACCTAAACAGTTATCTATTTGTTTAAACTTTAAGAATTTGTAACTGCCAAACAAATTAAAATATCAAAATTTGTATAATCCCTATTTCGTTTTTTTAAGAATTCTACTTATTAAAAAAATTTCAACTCCGTAGCACATGCGGAAATACATAAACCTTGAAAATTTGTTTAAACAATTGCGAATTTTTAGCGGCCGCATTAGCACTTTTTCATGATTTTCGTTTTTTCTAGTCGGTTTTGCAAAAAATCCTACCTAAGAAAAAAATTTCAAATCTCCAGCACATCTGGAAGTTCCAAAACATTAGTATCCTCCTGTTATATCCTCCTCCTCCTCTGTAAGGAACGTCTATATATAATGATATATATATATATATATATATATATATATATATATATATATATATATATACTAGTAGTTGGTGCTTGCATACTGCAAGCATTTCATCTCACATTAAAAGAACATTCATTTTTCAGACAGAAATTTCAACATTACAAATTGTCTTTTAATTCTAAAGATTTCATTTCTGCAGCGATTTTCGTTTTTCCCACATGCAAGAATAATAGTTTAAAACAATCTCCAAATGTCGCAATTTTAAAATTTTTACACTTTCTTCATTATAAGGTTCTAATGCTACACATTTTAGCCAAATTTTAAAGTTGTAGCACTTCTAGAAATAAAATAATATTTTTCTAATTGTTTAAATTTAAATAATTTTTAACGGCCGCCGCAATACATATATGGTAAAAATTGAAATGTTTATTTGTGCAAATTTACTATACTGTAAATAATTTGAAAATTTCAGCTTCCTAGCTCATCCCATAGTACCTAAACAGCTATCTATTTGTTTAAATTTTAAGAATTTTTAACTGCCAAACAAATTAAAATATCAAAATTTGTATAATCCCTATTTCGTTTTTTTAAGAATTCTACATTTAAGAAAAATTTCAACTCCGTGGCACATTCGGAAATACATAAACCTTGAAATTTTGTTTAAACAATTGCGAATTTTTAGCGGCCGCATTGTTGCACTTTTTCAAGATTTTCGTTTTTTCTAGTCGGTTTTGCACAAAATCCTACCTAAGAAAAAAATTTCGAATCTCCAGCTTATCTGGAAGTGCCTAAACATTAGTATCCTCCTGTTATATGTTATATCCTCCTCTGTAAGAGTCGTCGATATATAATGATATATATATATACTAGTAGTTGGTGCTTGCATTCTGCAAGTATTTCATCTCAACATTAAAAGAACATTCATTTTTCAGACAGACATTTCATCATTACAAATATTCTTTTAATTCTAAAAATTTCACCTCCGCAGCGATTTCCGTTTTTCCCACATGTAAAAATAATAGTTTAAAATCATCCCCAAATGTTGCAATTTTAAAATTTTACACTTTCTACATTATGGGGTACTAATGCTACACATTTTAGCCAAATTTTAAAGTTGTAGCACTTCTAGAAGTAAAATAATATTTTTCTAATTGTTTAAATTTAAATAATTTTTAACGGCCGCCGCAATTCATATATGGTAAAATTGAAATGTTTATTTACGCAAATTCACTACTCTGTAAATAATTTGAAAATGTCAGCTTCCTAGGTTATCCCGTAGTACAAAAACAGTTATCAATTTGTTTAAACTTTAAGAATTTTTAACTGCCAAACAAATTAAAATATCAAAATTTGTATAATCCTTATTTCGTTTTTTTAAGAATTCTACTTTTAAAAAAAATTTCAACTCCGTGGCACATTCGGAAATATATAAACCTTGAAAATTTGTTTAAACAATTGCGAATTTTTAGCGGCCCCATTGTTGCACTTTTTAAAGATTTTCGCTTTTTCTAGTCGGTTTTGCACAAAATTCTACCTATGAAAAAAATTTCGAGTCTCCAGCTTATCTGGAAGTGCCTAAACATTAGTATCCTCCTGTTATATGTTATCTATTATATATCGACGACTCTTACAGAGGAGGATATATATAACATATAGGAGGATACTAATGTCCAGCCCAAACTACAAGAGCTAGAGAGCTGATTGTTTTAGTTTTTGTAGATATGATGAAGAAACCTACAGATAAATAAGACTTCTAACCTAAGTGACATGAGTTCGATTCCAGAAATTCCGAAAGTTGCGATTTTTACCATAAGAAAAGCATTGCGACATTTTTGTAAATTAATTATTGGTACTTGCCGGTAATCTAGAAAGATGAAATTTTCAGTGTTGCTAGATGGCCGCAATATTTATTAGGAATTATTGTCACTTTTGCTTACAGTGTCTTGGGTTCGACTCCAGAGACCCCGGAATATCTCCCATAAGTTAACATGGGAAAACGCAATCCAGTGTGTAGACCAATCTAATAAATTTAGGAAGCTGAAATTATGCAAGATTAAAGAACTTTTCTCATAACCATCTATAAAAATTGAAAATTTTAAAATTGTTAATTTATAGGGGTTGTTCTAACCCCATTTGAACATTAAAGTTTAATAATTTTTTAGGTACTACGGGAAGAGCTTGGAAGATGCAATTTTCAAATTATTTACAGAACAGTGCATTTGCACAAATAAACATTTCAATCTCTCCATATATATATATTGCGGCAACCGTTAAAAATGTTTAAATTTCAAACAGAAAAATATTATTTTACTTCTAGAAGTGCTACAACTTTAAAATTTGGCTGAAATGTGTAGCATTAGTACCCCATAATGTAGAAAGTGTAAAATGTTTAAAATTGCAACATTTGGGGATTGTTTTAAACTATTATTTTTACATGTGGGAAAAACGAAAATCGCAGTGGAGGTGAAATCTTTAGAATTAATAGAATATTTGTAATGATGAAATATCTGTCTGAAAAATGAATGTTTTCTCAAGGTGAGATGAAATGCTTGCAGTATGCAAGCACCTTCTACTAGTATGTTATATGTTAAATGTTATATCCTCCTCTGTAAGAGTCGTCGATATATAATGATAACAGGAGGATACTAATGTTTAGGCACTTCGAGATGAGCTGGAGATTCGAACTTTTTTTTAAGGTAGGAGTTTGTGCAAAACCCACTAGAAAAACGAAAATCTTGAAAAAGTGCAACAATGCGGCCGCTAAAAATTCGCAATTGTTTAAACAAATTTTCAAGGTTTATATATTTCCAAATGTGCCACGGAGTTGAAATTTTTTATATAAGTAGAATTCTTAAAAAAACGAAATAGGGATTATACAAATTTTGATATTTTAATTTGTTTGGCAGTTAAAAATTCTTAAAGTTTAAACAAATAGATAGCTGTTTAGGTACTATGGGATGAGCTAGGAAGCTGAAATTTTCAAATTATTTACAGTATAGTAAATTTGCACAAATAAACATTTCAATTTTTACCATATATGAATTGCGGCGGCCGTTAAAAATTATTAAAATTTAAACAATTAGAAAAATATTATTTTATTTCTAGAAGTGCTACATCTTTAAAATTTGGCTAGATTGTGTAGCATTAGAACCTTATAATGAAGAAAGTGTAAAATTTTTAAAATTGCGACATTTGGGGATTTTTTTAAACTATTGTTTTTACATTTGGGAAAAACGAAAATCGCTGCGGAGTTGAAATCTTTAGAATTAAAAGAATATTTGTAATGATGAAATGTCTGTCTGAAAAATGAATGTTCTTTTAATGTGAGATGAAATGCTTGCAGTATGCAAGCACCAACTACTAGTATGTTATATCCTCCTCCTCTGTAAAAGTCGTCGATATATAATAGATATAGTCTTCTCTTCTTCATCTAAAGGTTAAGCCTTGTCGCTGCAACCATGAACTCCTGTCCTCTGCCATTCTCTTCAACATCTCGTATTTCTCAACTCCCATCACTGACTCCACGTCATCTAGGTATTTCTTTCTTGGTCTGCCTCTTCCTTTCTTACCTAAAAGTTTCCCCTCCAAGGTGTTCACAATTAATCCATTGTCTAATCACATGGCCTAAAAATTTTGCCTTCTTTTCTTCCATTCCTCTGATCAGTTTCCTTTCTTCTTTTACTTCTTCCAAAACTTCAAGGTTTGTCTTTCTCTCTGTCCAACTTGTCTTTAACAATCTTCTCCATATCCACATTTCTGTCGCTTCCAGACGGGATCTCTCCCTCTTTCCTTACGTCCAACTTTCACTACCATAAAGTAAGGTACTCCAGACAAAAGCTTTTGCAAAGGATTTCCTTACTTCCAAATTCATATGACTGCTTGTCAGTAGGTTCCTTTTGCATTGAAAAGCTTGCTTTGCAAGTGCTATTCTTCTTTTCACTTCCTGTACGCATCTATTATCTTCAGTAATTGTACTACCTAGGTAGCAAAACTGCTTCACCTGCTCAATTTCCTGATTGTCTATTTTGATCTTTGATATTGTCCCTGCATTACTTTTGCCTATAACCATCAATTTGGTTTTCTTGATATTTATCTTTAATTCCCACTGTTTTAACGTGTCCGATAATACTTTCAGCATTTTATTCATTTCTCTTTTTGAATCGCTGAATATTACAATGTCATCTGCAAATCTAATGCAGTGTATTCTAACTCCATTTATTTTTATGCCTTTTGTTTTTTCCTTCATAACTTCTATACTTTCTTCAATGAACATATTAAACAAATATGGAGATAGCGGACATCCTTGTCTTACTCCTTTCCTTATCTTTGCTTCACTCTCTAATCCATTTATATTTATTCTTGTAGTTTGATTTTGATAAAGCTTAAAAATTAATCTTCTGTCCCTCCAATCAATACCCATTTTTTTCATAGTCTTAAACAACAGTTCCCAATTAACTGTATCAAAGGCCTTCTCCAAATCAATAAACGTTAAATATAATGTCCTGTTCATTTCTAAACATCTTTCCATTATCACCCTGAGGGCTAATATAGCTTCTCTCGTTCCTCTCCCACTTCTAAATCCAAATTGATCTTCACTAATATAATGTTCTATTTTCCTTTTTATTCTGTTTTTCACGATATAAATTAAAACTTTTGAGGCGTGCGAAAGTAGTGAAATTGTTCTGTAGTTACTACAATAGATAATGATATATATATATATATATATATATATATATATATATATATATATATATATATATATATATATATATATATATATATATATATATATATATAAAGCGAAGTTAATGTAAAAGTTGGTAAAAAATCTATTAGGTAGGGGAGACTCGGCTAATTCCTAAGCACTAAGCCGTAAAACAAATAAATGCTGGGTTAAATAAAAAGCTTGTGGCACAAAACTAAGAAGAGACCATGAAGCCTAACACCTCAAAATTGCTAACAGACAGGCTTTCCTAGCTTAAAGTAAGACTTTCACAAAGCATAGAATGAATGTAGTAAAATAAAACCATTAAAAAAGAGTTCTTAACAACTTCCCCTTCCATTTAATACTAAACTTACACAACTTTTGCATTAAAATGTATCGGTAATTAATCAACGCACCACAGTAACAAGTCATATTGTTAGCACTACTAAATTACAGCCACATCGAGTTTGAAAAACTAACGCGAAAGGTCATTATCAATTAGGCTCAAGTTTTATTTCAAGGTCAACCATGGTTTGGGTAATATAGAAGACTGTCATTAATACTTCCAGTTACTGACCTAAAGTCGAAATATACCTGAATGTTACAGTACTGCGAATTTACCCGTAGTGCGGAAATGGCCAAGTCTCCCCTATTAAATTTCTGTAAATAAAACACCAATTAATGTACTTACGGTTCACTAAAATGACAGAGATATCCGCGTTGATGGACATGGACGTCAATAGGAATGAGCCGGCCGACCGTGCCGATATCGCTCATTCTTTTTAAAACAATGTATCGAATAATCATCTATTCAGCCGCAAGAGGCGTTAGTAGTGGACATCTGTACCCGACTTTGTTACAAAGTAAAAGCTCCATAAATTTCACTTTCCTAGGCCCGCTTCGCATAACGGCATAACCGACACTTTACATCTGATGTCGAGAAACAGTTCGGATTGATGGGAGTTCGGATTAGGATTATCGTGGGTTCGAATTATAGATGGGGTTACCAGACGTCCGGTTTTTTCCGGACGTCCTCTTTTTTAGGTTATCCGGAGACGTTCGGGCTCTCACGGCATTTCTGAACTGATGAGATATTTTCAGGTATATATCCTCCTCAAGAGGTTATCATTAGCAAGGGAATACACCGAATATTCCAAATTGTTCTTCTGAATATATTGCATAGACACAAAAGACACTAACCTTTTGAAATGCATCTCCGGGGGATTATATTTGAAGCTTAATATGGCTATAATCAAATCTAGGAAAATGCACTTTATTAACAAGAGCTCCATCTTTATCAGAATTAAAGACTGGTAGTATCCTCGGTCACACGAGGCTTTTGTTGCGAAAGGCGCATGGAACAATCGGATACATACATACATATATATATATATATATATATATATATATATATATACACATTATTATACATGTATATAATCGTTATAATAATAATTATTATTGTCATAAAAATAAAAATAATAATAATAATTATTATTTCGGCATTGCTAGAGAACCGAACGTCACACGTTATTATACACCGTTTCAACATTTAAATTATGATAATGAGCTTAATCGGCGTTTCACGCGCGACTCAGGCGACACTGGTGGCGAGGATACAAATTACTCCATCACATATTATTCGTAAGAAACATTAAACTAAATAAAACAACTTATTTTCTTATAGCAAATTAAACGTATGAGCCTAAGGGAAATAAACCAATATTGTAATATAATTGCTTACTTACTTTGTCAGCCTATGTTTTTAGCAGCAATGGATGTTAATATTGAGGACACTCGAAGATTATCGGCCAGGGAAAGAACTCGAATACGAACATAAAGATGAACTCGATAAGGGCGTCTTTGTAAAATCGAAGAACGAATAAAAATTACCACTACCGAAGATTGCCGAAGTTTATCGCACGACAAGGTAACAGTTAACTGTACGAAATGTTAGAAAGTTTGAATACTTAAGCCTAACATTGTCGTCCAACCACAATTATATCCGGAATCAATCGCAAAATGATCGTTTTCTTTCCTTATCTCAAATAAATATTTATATTGCCATGGATGTGCCAATCAAGGAATAAGAGTGAAGGAAAGGATTTGTATTGTTGCCGATAAACTCAAAAATAATCAGAAATAAAGATACCTAATAATTTTTGTTTTGCAAAATAAATTAACAATTATAAAAGTGAACTCACAGATGTAGAGATTTAAACTGATGAATATTGGAAAGTCTTTTAGGACAGAATCTGCGAGTGCTGCGAGAAATTATATTCTTTCGCTAAAATCAGAAAATGAAATTGATATAAATTTGTCTTACTGATATCACGTTTCGTATTCGCTAATAAGTAAAAAACAAATCTAAAATTCTCATATTTGAATGAATCATAAAGTAAAAATTGTATTGGTAGTGCAACGTAATGTTTTACCTAAAAATCTCCAGTAACTGTTTTTGGCACGTAACATTTATTTCCCCAAATCTACTTTTACCTTCTCTAACATTCTTTTATGCGAACTTAATATTTATTTTGTAATTATTACTGCAATCCAAATATGGTTTAATTAATGTTTTATTTGATTTTCTACGCAGTGCTTAATTCAGGCATACACTTGTGGATGATTATTAAAGAACAAACATTACTAAAACTACGAATCTTCCTGCGTTTTACCATATCTAGTTAATTTTTTGTCGCCAGTCAAGTGGTACCTCTGAATGACTTGCGTGACTCATTTAAATGATTTCTTATTGTCCTTGACGTAAGACTTTAATATCAAATGTCATGAAAATCGGTTCTATGGAAGCCAAGAACGAACATACGGACTGACAGACCGAAGCTAAGATACGCGTTCATGCTGCAAGCGATACTCGCCTAAAAAGAACGCCTTATGGTCAGGTCGTATCCGTTCCTCCGTCCTCATGTTTCATCTGCGAAGCTACTGAGCGGATGTTGATGAAATTTGAAAATTAGGGCATATAAAATGATAATAAATAACAATATATCGAGTTTTAAGCGGAGCTCAGACCTAGCTCTCCACAGTACTCTCAAGTCGCTCAGTGAGAGAGGTGCAAGATACGATGTTGGATATAACTTTGCATGACCACTTTAAAGTAATTGTGACGGACCATGCGACTCTGTTTCCGAAAGTGTCTCACGATACTTCTGAATCGCGAAGATAACATGGAGACATACATATAATAAATATTTTTCATTATTCCATGAATTCGTGAAGTTGGCGAATAAATTTGTAAACAACTATGCGAAATCTTTAATGGATTTAGCGATTAGCCTCTATTATTTTCGTTACCAACCCTAGGGTAGGAATATATTCCAAAATCATACTGAAATAGCAACTGAAGTTAATTGTCAATTTATTCAGCTTTAATATGCGAATTTTAGATTTGTTTTTTTTTTGCTTATTAGCGAATACGAAACGTGATATCATTAAGACAAATTTATATAAATTTCATTTTATGATTATAGCGAAAGAATATAATTTCTCGCAGCTCTCGCAGATTTTGTCCTAAAAGACTTTCCAATATTCATCAGTTTAAATCTCTACATCTGAGAGTTCACTTTTATAATTATTAATTTATTGTGCAAAACAAAAATTATTAGGTATCTTTATTTCTGATTATTTTTGAGTTTATCGGCAACAATACAAATCCTTTCCTTCACTCTTATTCCTTGATTGGCACATCCATGGCAATATAAATATTTATTTGAGATAAGGAAAGAAAACGATCATTTTGCGATTGATTCCGGATATAATTGTGGTTGGACGACAATGTTAGGCTTAAGTATTCAAACTTTCTAACATTTCGTACAGTTAACTGTTACCTTGTCGTGCGATAAACTTCGGCAATCTTCGGTAGTGGTAATTTTTATTCGTTCTTCGATTTTACAAAGACGCCCTTATCGAGTTCATCTTTATGTTCGTATTCGAGTTCTTTCCCTGGCCGATAATCTTCGAGTGTCCTCAATATTAACATCCATTGCTGCTAAAAACATAGGATGACAAAGTAAGTAAGCAATTATATCACAATATTGGTTTATTTCCCTTAGGCTCATACGTTTAATTTGCTATAAGAAAATAAGTTGTTTTATTTAGTTTAATGTTTCTTACGAATAATATGTGATAGAGTAATTTGTATCTTCGCCACCAGCGTCGCCACAGTCGAGCGCGACATGCCGATTAAGCTCATTATCATAATTTAAATGTTGAAACGGTGTATAAGAACGTGTGGCATTCGGTTCTCTACATGCTCGCTGAGAGTACCTACTTTTCACGAGTGAACCCAGCTACACACTTTCCGCCGTTACAGCTGTTCTGGTCGCGACCCGGCTTGCCTTGGTCGCGATCTTTGCTTTCTCTGCTGTGCCTGCGAACTTTACCATTAAACGCGAGGGTGGGCCAACATGGTTAGCCTTCTTGGTTTTCTTCGGCTTCATCTCATTCAGAGGCTTTTGTCCTGCGAAGGACGTTCGCTGCCTCTGTGACCCTGAAAAGAGCCTTTCATCCAGGCACCATATCGGTGGCCCAGAAAATGGCCTTGGTTCTTGCCTCTTCTCTTGCTGCCCCGAAAAGGGCCGGTCGTCCTGCGTTATGCAGATCTGTCCCGGAAGGGTCTGTCGATCTGTCGCTGCATTGGGGATGGGACGCTTGGCGGGGGAAGTCTAACGGAGTCCCTTCTCACCCGCTTCGCCTTTCCGGCTTTCTTACTCCTTCTCCTGCTGCCCTGAATAGGGCCGGTTGTCCTGCGCTATGCGTGTCGGTCTCGAAAGGGTCTGTGGGTTGTTTCTGGCTTTCGGGTTGAGCCGCGATTCGAGGGAAGGCTAACGTAGTTCCTTCTTCTCACTCGCTTCACGTCAACCGGCTTTTTCTCCTCCGGTGGGCCTGGATTTTCTTCCTCTCTGGTTGGGTCAATTGGAGATCTCTGGCGTCTGGTGGTGTTCTTTCCTTCTTCCCTGTTTCGTTCCTTATTCTGCCAACACTGAAAAGGGCCGTCCTCTGGCAAATTTCTCACTTCCTTACCTGTTGCGTGGCACCATGGACACGCCCAGTGGTATGATTTCCTCTAAAAAGCTACTGCGTGGGCAACAATGACAGAGCAGGTCTTGCGGCGGACTGGTTGCCTTCAAGGGGCCAGATGGCCTTATTAAGCATGTTTCCCGGAATACCTAAGAAACATGCTCATCACTTCTTCGCTTCGCTCCATTCTTAGAGCCCCGAAAACCTCCGCATGGTCTCACGACCCTCCCGAAGGGACAGCTCTGGGTCTGATTCGGCCGCCTGCACCGCCGAACAACTCCCGGCTTCCGTTTAGGGGCCCTCTGAAGCCGCTAAGCCAGTCCAGTCTAAGGGGAAGAAGGCAAAGGGGAAAGGCAATGCCAAGTCTCCCAAGGTTTGGGGGCCGAAACCTGAGCCTACACCATTCTCAACATCTCCAGCACCGCTGGCCCAACCCTTCAACGCGGATCCCGTCCGGACTGCCGTTCAGGCTGAGCCGCCGAATTCCGTCTCTCTTGTTGCTTCTGCCCAGGCGGGTGATGCAGCTGCTGAGCCCATGGAAGCCGAGGCCTCGTCTTCCTTGAAGAGGAAGCTGTCCTGTATGGAAGGCCGAGTCTCCCAAGCAGCGACCTATTGGCTCTCCGGAGGCCGTCGCCCAGCAACCGCAGGCTGCTGCAGAGTCCTCAGCAACGGTATCTTCCTCTCCTGACCCTGTCGTCTTTGTTACTCCTCCACCGGAGCTAATGGGGGCTGTTCCATCCACTTCCTCATCTGCGCCCAAGAGGAAACTGCCCTCGCCAGCAGATAAATCTACTGATAAGGTTACACCATTGGATACTGTCTCCCGGGATGAGCCGCCCCAGGAACAGGCGCCGTTCCAGGAGGTCCGAAGGAGGAAGAAGAGGTCAGGCAAACAGAAAGCCGCTGCTGGCGCTGCCAACACTGATGCCCAGCAACCGTCCCTCCCCCGAGTGAGGCCCATTAACGTCTATGACGTCAAGGACCACTCGGCGTTCATTGGGATCCTCCAGCAGAAGTGCGGCGATGACTTCGAGCTGAACATCCGCGATGTTTCGACACGAGTCATCGTCCGCACTCCAGAGCAGCGCCAGACCGTGGTGGAGGAGCTTGAAGCCAGGCAGCTAGAGTACCACTCCCAGCCAGATGACCAGCAACGTTCCGCGAGGCTGCTTATGAAAGGCCTGGCGAGGGACTTTGCCACCGCGAAGGTTGCTGAGGGCCTGGCTTCCCTGTGCATGACGGTTCGGACGGTCAAGCTCATGGCTCAGCGAGAGGAGGAGGGCAGGCCACCGGAGAAAACCTGAAAATTCAATGCCACCGTCGACAAGACATCTGCGCTCCCTCCCCTACACAAAATCACCCACCTCTCGCACTCCCAAGTGCAAATTGAATTTTTCAGAGGAGGAGTCGTGCTGCAGTCCTGTTACCACTGCCTAAGGTTCGGGAACTCCTCCTCGGGTTGCAAAATGTCACCTAGGTGCTATCAGTACGCTGGTTTACACATCTCTCGCGACTGTGCGTTGCCTCCGGACGGACCGAGGAAATGCTGCAACTGCAAGGGTGACCACCCACCTACCTACAGGATGTGCCTTGTGTACCTCAAGGCTCTGGATAGGGTCCTTGAAACCAACATGAGGAACGACGCCTCCCAGCGTAAGGTCACTAAGGGGCGCCTTGTGACCTCGACGGCGGTTGCGTCCAGGTCTGCCAGAGTAGTCCCTCAGCCGGCCCAGGCTGCATTCAGCGAGAGAGTTGTGCCGTTGAGCATTCCTGCCCTTTTGCTGCCTCAGTCCGGCTCTCCTTCGACCCCCTCGCCAGATGCCGACGCGGAGATATGGGCCACCATCATCTCTATTTCTAAGGTGCTTTGGCATTATATTACCAGCCGCCAGGGACATCCTTCTGTCCCTGCTGGAAGAGTTAGCCTTCCCTTTGAACCAGCGATGGCTCCAAGGCTTAGGAAGGGTGTGTTGGTGGTAGTGGAGTGGAACGCCAACGGTCTTCGCCGACGCGTTCACGAGCTCCTCTCGCTAATCTTCGACCTTGGAGTCCCCATAGCATCTGTCGGGGAATCGAAGCTACAGCCCCACATATCCCTGGGGTATAGTGGGTGGCACGTGTTGAGGAAAGACCGGGCCACTGCCGGACGAGGAGTGGCGATCTTCATACACCCCTCCCTCAAATACCAGGAGTGCCCGCTCCCTGACATGCAACTGCTGGAGGCAGTTGCAGCTGAAATCACGCTAGCCAGAGGGAGGCTGCGAGTTTTGGCGGCATATTACCGCCCGGGGCTTAATTTTAAGCAGGAAGATGTAAGCGCCCTCTTGCCCCGTGACCGGACACCCACTATTGCCATCGGGGACTTCAACGCCAAGAACCGCGGCTGGAACTCCCCGACAGAGAACCCCAGGGGTAGGCGACCCCATCAGTTTGCCACTGCAGAGGGCCTCACGGTGGTGGTTCCGAAGGCTCCATCATGCGTTCATTCTGGCGATGTCCTTGGCAACGCCATTATCAGCGACGCTCAGGCGTCCGTGGAGGTCAGGACGCTGAATGAACTGTCGTAGGACCACCTACCGATTTTGCTGGAGTACGGCAATCTGCCGGTGAGGCTACCGCTCTGAAGCGAAGGGACTTCGCCAGGGATGCCTTGGAAGCTTTCCGCCTGCACATAGCCAAGGCTCTCCTAGCCCGTCCGGGGGAGCCAGCTACCAGTCAGCAGGTGGACGAGATGGCTACCACCATCTCATCGGTGGTTCAGCAGGCCGCCGATCTGGCACTATCCTAATAAAACCCGTGGGAATATAGGATTAAGATGAGTCACTTTTTAACTATAACATTATGGAAAAGGTCTTTAAAATGTGAACAAAATTCTCAGGAGAGTTTCGAATTTGAGCGGAGAGTCATCCTTCGCAGTGTTCTTCTGATTCCTGATAGGCAGAAATTTCTCAAACCATGAATGATCACACATCAGGTGTCGGAAAACGAACAGAAAATTATCCGGCCAAAGATTTGCCTCCCTTATGATAAATGATGTGTTTTATATTTCACGGTTCGTTTTTTTAAATGCATCGCTGGGCTCACGCGGGCCTGATGAAGCACTCGGGCCGTAGTTGGCCTACACCTGTCCTAGACCGAAAAAGCGGAATAGGATGTTATTGGGTGGGAATTGCAGTTACGAAATTGAACATTAGTCTGCCATTGAGATACTGTGTATTTCGAAGACATTGTAGCTCCCGTGAAGGATGTGATCAGGGATTCCCCCATTTTATTCTTACTTCGGACTCTATAATGGTGCGTATCTTTATCTTTCGAGTCTTTTTCTCCGTTCATCTTAAATGTTTCGCTCGCATCTTCGTCTAGCTGTATCAGCATCCAGCTGTCTTCTTCTTCTCGCTGCGTGTTCAGGATTTCGAATATCTCTAATCCTCTGTCTCCCTACTCGAGGCCTTACATGAGCAGCCGATTTTCTCTATCTATTTGCATCAGGATGTTTTGTATGGTGGCAAAGAAACGACGAAAAAAATTACAGTATACCTACAACGTCGGTTCCTTCGAACCATTTCAATAGAAAATTTGTAGTCGTCTAATGGAAGTAATGGCTTGAAAGATACATCGTTAAATGAACAGTAGTTAGGCAGCCATTAGATTCTCCACTTTATTTTTTTTTTAGAAAAGTCATGTATAATTCTTTATGAGAGAAGTTTGCTGCAAATTAGTGTGTAATGAATTGCCGATGGAAAACGTTCAGTAAATGTGCAGAGAAATCAATGTAAATATGGTCTTGTGAGGGTGATAGAAATGAGAGAAAATTATGGTTTGTAGATCTGAGAAAAAAAACTTACAAGACAGCAAAGTTAAATATGCAAGCCGTAAATACGGCGCCTTCTTGTCCTCGACGGAGACGGTTGTCGAGTTTTGATCGTAGGACCTCTACGCCTCTTCGCCATAGGAATCGACTCCCGCCTTGTCGGTCGACTGGATCATCAAACGCGATGCGTGCGCCAGAAATAAAGAAAAACGAAAGGTGATGAGCAAAGATAGAACGATCAAAGTCGGCGTCACATCAAACTCGAATGCCGATGTTCTCAAATTTTCTCTTGTCTCCTCGATTACAAGAAACACGCATTCGTGCATTCTAATGCAAAAGCCTAGAAATTCAATACGAATAATTTAAACCAAGTTTTTTAGAAATACTCTAAAATGCTGCTGCTTGGACAAAAATGGCGGAGCACGTCTTGCGACGGACTGGTCGCCTTCAAGGGGCCTGATGGCCGTATTAAGCATGTTTCCCAGAATACCTGAGGAACATGCTCATCACTTCTTCGCTTCGCTCCAATCTTAGAGCCCCGAAAACCTCCGCATGGTCTCACGACCCTCCCGAAGGGACAGCTCTGGGTCTGATTCGGCCGCCTGCACCGCCGAACAACTCCCGGCTTCCGTTTAGGGGCCCTCTGAAGCCGCTAAGCCAGTCCAGTCTAAGGGGAAGAAGGCAAAGGGGAAAGGCAATGCCAAGTCTCCCAAGGTTTGGGGGCCGAAACCTGAGCCTACACCATTCTCAACATCTCCAGCACCGCTGGCCCAACCCTTCAACGCGGATCCCGTCCGGACTGCCGTTCAGGCTGAGCCGCCGAATTCCGTCTCTCTTGTTGCTTCTGCCCAGGCGGGTGATGCAGCTGCTGAGCCCATGGAAGCCGAGGCCTCGTCTTCCTTGAAGAGGAAGCTGTCCTGTATGGAAGGCCGAGTCTCCCAAGCAGCGACCTATTGGCTCTCCGGAGGCCATCGCCCTGCAACCGCAGGCTGCCGCAGAGTCCTCCGCAACGGAATCTTCCTCTCCTGACCCTGTCGTCTTTGTTACTCCTCCACCTGAGCTAATGGGGGCTGTTCCATCCAATTCCTCATCTGCGCCCAAGAAAAAACTGCCCTCGCCAGCAGAGAAATCTGCTGATAAGGTTGCCCCATTGGATACTGTCTCCCGGGATGAGCCGCCCCAGGACCAGGCGCCGTTCCAGGAGGTCCGAAGGAGGAAGAAGAGGTCAGGCAAACAGAAAGCCGCTGCTGGCGCTGCCAACACTGATGCCCAGCAACCGTCCCTCCCCCGAGTGAGGCCCATTAACGTCTATGACGTCAAGGACCACTCGGCGTTCATTGAGATCCTCCAGCAGAAGTGCGGCGATGACTTCGAGCTGAACATCCGCGATGTTTCGACACGAGTCATCGTCCGCACTCCAGAGCAGCGCCAGACCGTGGTGGAGGAGCTTGAAGCCAGGCAGCTAGAGTACCACTCCCAGCCAGATGACCAGCAACGTTCCGCGAGGCTGCTTATGAAAGGCCTGGCGAGGGACTTTGCCACCGCGAAGGTTGCTGAGGGCCTGGCTTCCCTGTGCATGACGGTTCGGACGGTCAAGCTCATGGCTCAGCGGGAGGAGGAGGGCAGGCCACCGGAGAAAACCTGAAAATTCATTGCCACCGTCGACAAGACATCTGCGCTCCCTCCCCTACACAAAATCACCCACCTCTCGCACTCCCAAGTGCAAATTGAATATTTCAGAGGAGGAGTCGTGCTGCAGTCCTGTTACCACTGCCTAAGGTTCGGGAACTCCTCCTCGGGTTGCAAAATGTCACCTAGGTGCTATCAGTGCGCTGGTTCCCACCTCTCTCGCGACTGTGCGTTGACTCCTGACGGTCCGAGGAAATGCTGAGCTTACGCGGGCCTGATGAGGCACTCGGACCGTAGTTGGGCTACACCTGTCATAGACATGTTATTGGGTGGGAATTACAGTTCCGAAATTGAGCATTAGTCTGCCATTGAGATACTGTGGATTTCGAAGACATTGTAGCTACAGTGAAGGATGTGATCGACGATGCTTCCTTTTCATTCTCACTTCTGACTCTATAATGGTGCATATCTTTATCTTTCGTGTTTTTTCTCCGTTCATCTGAAATTTTTCGCTCGCATCTTCATCTAGCTGTATGATGATCAGCATCCAGCTGTCTTCTTTTTCTCGCTGCGTGTTCAGGATTTCGAATATCTCTAATTCTCTCTCTCCCTACTCGAGGCCTTACATGAGCAGCCGATTTTCTCTATCTATTTGCATCAGGATGTTTTGTATGGTGGCAAAGAAACGACGAAAAAAATTACAGTATACCTACAACGTCGGTTCCTTCGAACCATTTCAATAGAAAATTTGTAGTCGTCTAATGGAAGTAATGGCTTGAAAGGTACATGGTTAAGTGAACCGTAATTATGCAGCCATTAGATTCTCCACTTTATTTTTTTTATTTAGAAACATCATGTATAATTCTGTAGGAGAGAAGTTTGCTGCAAAGTAGTGTGTAATGGATTGCCGATGGAAAACGTTCAGTAAAAGTGCAGAGAAATCAACGTAAATATGGTTTGGTGGCGGTGATAGAAATGAGTGAAAATTATGGCTTGTAGATCTGAGAAAAGAATAACTTACAAGAAAGCAAAGTTAAATATGTAAGCCGTAAATACGGCCGCTTCTTGTCCTCGAGGGAGACGGTGGCCGAGTTATAATGGTGTGTCCTCTACGCCTACGATCAAAGTCGGCGTAACATCAACTACGAGTGCTGATGTTCTCAAAATTTCTCTTGTCCCTTCGATTACAAGAAACGCGCATTCGTGTATTCTTGCGTACCACCCAAGCTTTCCCTACAGCTAATACTTGTAAAATATTCGCCCACCCCTCTCCTATTGAGTACCCGTAGCTCGCGGTCATTTTTACTGACAAAATTAAACACATTTTTTCATTTTTTAGCCACTCATTCCTCCACTTATCTGCCTTAATAGCAATTGAACGATACAGATGACCAAAATAATTCTTCAGTGAAAGAGCTGATAATGTTTTAACCGATCATTACCAAGTCATATACTATGTAATAAAATTCACGAGTGAGCTTCCGCTCGGATTCGTAAACCTCATTAATATAAGCATAATGCTATAATAATATATAATAATATAATAATATATAATAATATAATAATAATATATAATGACCTTGTAGTGACTAATACATGGTTCAAAAACCATAAACGAAGGTTATACACATGGAAAAGCCCAGGAGATAGAATGAGATGCCAAATAGATTACATCCTTGTAAAACAAAGATTTAGGAACAGCATAAAGAACGCCAAGGCATTGCAAGGAGCAGACATTGATTCAGATCACAGCCTTCTAATACTTGACGTGAGTACAAAGCTCAAACAAATAAGAAAAACGAGAAGAGAAAGACAGACCTGGGACCTACAAAAACTGAAAGAAAGGCAGGATGTAGTCAGCATGAAGTTGGAAGATAACCTAAGAAAGTTGGAAAACAAACCGAAGACCGTCGATATAGAATGGGATGAAATTAAAACCAGTATCAAGGATACCTTGGATAAAGAGATTGGAAAACAAGAGAAGAAAATCAGAAAACCATGGATCACGAAGGAAATGCTGGAGAAAATGGATGAGAGACGAAAATGGAAAAACGTTAACAGTGAAAAAGGTAGAGCCAACTATAGGCGTATAAACAATGAATTGAGAAGGGTAACAGATAAAGCTAGAGAAAATTGGCTAAAAGGAAAATGTGATGAAATAGAACAAATGGAGAAATTAGGACGGTACGATATGATGTACGCTAGGGCACTGGAATTAGAAGATAAGAAGTCTAATGGAATTTGTGGTAAAGGAATTATGAATACGGATGGGAAGATAGTCTCAGAAACAAAGGATGTAGCACAGGTATGGGAAGAATACATTAAGGAATTATACAGCAAACAGACAGGAGCGGCAAAAATAGAACTGGAAAATGAGGAAAACATTGAAGAAGATAACTTAGGACCAAGTATTATGGAGAGCGAAGTAGAAAAAGCGATAGTGGAACTTAAGAAGGGGAAAGCCACGGGCAGCGATGGAATACCGGCTGAGATACTTAAAGTCATAGGATCAGAAGGACTAAAAGCGATCACGAAATTAATTAATAAGATTTACGACACGGGAGAGTGGCCTCAGGATTTCCTAGAAGTAACAATGATCCCTCTAAAGAAGAAGCCAAAGGCAATGCAGTGTAAAGATTACAGAACTATAAGCCTTCTGTCACACACATCGAAGATCATCACGAGGATTCTTAATAAAAGGCTGGAGAAAAAGGCAGAAGATATAATAGGGGAAGATCAATTCGGTTTCAGAAAAGGACGAGGAACTAGAGATGCTATAGGAGTAGTTAGAATCATATCAGAAAGGGCAATAGAATACAGTCAAGATATCTGCGCATGTTTCGTAGACTGGCAGAAGGCCTTTGATAGAGTAAATTGGGTAAAGTTGATGAAGATATTAAAGGATATAGGTGTAGACTGGAAAGACAGGAGACTGATTAGGAATCTATATGAGAATCAAGTTGTAAAGGTCAGGTTTGAGAATGTGGACACCTGCGGAATAAATATCGGTAGAGGAGTAAGACAAGGATGCTGCCTATCGCCAACCCTATTCAATATATATGGAGAAAGTCTAATGCAAGAAGCTTTAGAAGGCACAGGGGATTTCAAAATTGGAGGAAGGATTATAAGAACAGTAAAATACGCAGATGATCAAGTACTTCTAGCAAGAAAGGAAGAGGAGCTACAAAAAATGATAAATTGACTAGTGATAACAGGTAGAAAATATGGTATGGAAATAAATACAGAAAAATCCAAGGTCATTCGAATATTGGGTAAAGAAGAGAATCTGAACATAACTATTGGGGGAAAGCCATTAGAACAAGTTTCAGAATATAAATACCTTGGAAGCATCATAACACGAGAGGCAAAATGTACGGATGAGATCAAAACTAGAATAGGAAAAGCAAAAGCGGCTTTCAGGAGAAAGAAACAACTACTTACAGGGAATATAAGGGAAGATATCCGCAAGAAGTTGATAAAATGCTACGTATGGAGTATAGCATTGTATGGGGCAGAAACATGGACGCTAAGGAAAAATGACATCAAATACTTGGAAAGCTTTGAAATGTGGACTTGGAGGAGAATGCTGAAGATAAAATGGACAGATAGGATGAAAAACGATGAAGTGCTACGAAGAATAGGAGAGAAGCGAATGATTATACAGACTATCAGAAAGAGGAAGGCTAACTGGGTTGGACATTACCTGAGGAGAGAGAGTATGATTAAAGACGTGTTAGAAGGAAAACTAGATGGGAAAAGGGAAAGTGGTAGGAAAAGGTTTCAGCTGATAGACGATCTGAAAGGGAAAGAGAGTTATCAAGATATAAAGAGGACAGCGGAAAATAGGAGTATATGGAGAACCAGGTTTAACCATGAATAATCACGGACCTGTCTACGGACAGACTACCTATGATGATGATGAATGCTATACAAGTTTTCAATAACCGTGTCAATAATTCTCCCCATTATAGGTTCAACGTCCTTGGTCGGTGAAATATTAAAGCGGACTTGTGCGAAATTTCGGCTCGATCGGAGCTGGCAGTTCACGCCACATCATCTCCCATTATTATATGTATCTTCAACGAAGGGTTATTTTTAGGTAATCTCACGCACGGCATTTTCGAATTGAGATATTTTCGTGAATATATCCTCCTCAAGAGGTTATCAATGGAACGGGAATATACCGAGTATTCCAAATTGTTCTTCTGAATATATTGCATAGACACAGAAGACACTAACCTTTTGAAATGCATCTCCGGCGGATTATATTTGAAGCTTAATATGGCTATAATTAAGCCTAGGAAAATGCACTTTATTAACAAGAGCTCCATCTTTATCAGAATTAAGGACTGGTAGTATCCTTGGCAACACGAGGCTTTTGTTGTGAAAGTCGCATGGAACAAGCGGATATGTATTATGTATATAATCGTTATCATAATAATTATTATTATCATAAAAATATAATAATAAATATTATTTTGGCATTGCTAGAGAACCGAACGCCACACGTTATTATACACCGTTCCAACATTTAAATTATGATAATGAGCTTAATCGGCATGTCGCGCTCGACTGTGGCGACGCTGGTGGCGAGGATACAAATTACTCCATCACATATTATTCGTAAGAAACATTAAACTAAATAAAACAACTTATTTTCTTATAGCAAATTAAACGTATGAGCCTAAGGGAAATAAACCAATATTGTGATATAATTGCTTACTTACTTTGTCAGCCTATCGTTTTCTTTCCTTATCTCAAATAAATATTTATATTGCCATGGATGTGCCAATCAAGGAATAAGAGTGAAGGAAAGGATTTGTATTGTTGCCGATAAACTCAAAAATAATCAGAAATAAAGATACCTAATAATTTTTGTTTTGCAAAATAAATTAACAATTATAAAAGTTAACTCACAGATGTAGAGATTTAAACTGATGAATATTGGAAAGTCTTTTAGGACAGAATCTGCGAGTGCTGCGAGAAATTATATTCTTTCGCTAAAATCAGAAAATGAAATTGATATAAATTTGTCTTACTGATATCACGTTTCGTATTCGCTAATAAGTAAAAAACAAATCTAAAATTCTCATATTTGAATGAATCATAAAGTAAAAATTGTATTGGTAGTGCAACGTAATGTTTTACCTAAAAATCTCCAGTAACTGTTTTTGGCACGTAACATTTATTTCCCCAAATCTACTTTTACCTTCTCTAACATTCTTTTATGCGAACTTAATATTTATTTTGTAATTATTACTGCAATCCAAATATGGTTTAATTAATGTTTTATTTGATTTTCTACGCAGTGCTTAATTCAGGCATACACTTGTGGATGATTATTAAAGAACAAACATTACTAAAACTACGAATCTTCCTGCGTTTTACCATATCTAGTTAATTTTTTGTCGCCAGTCAAGTGGTACCTCTGAATGACTTGCGTGACTCATTTAAATGATTTCTTATTGTCCTTGACGTAAGACTTTAATATCAAATGTCATGAAAATCGGTTCTATGGAAGCCAAGAACGAACATACGGACTGACAGACCGAAGCTAAGATACGCGTTCATGCTGCAAGCGATACTCGCCTAAAAAGAACGCCTTATGGTCAGGTCGTATCCGTTCCTCCGTCCTCATGTTTCATCTGCGAATTGCGAATGTCGTAAAATTGCAGTCATGTATTATTTTATTTCATATAATGTATATTTAGGATAAAAGGAAAAAAATATATGCGGAAAGTGTGAATCGTATTTTAATATGTGTGAGTGGATATGGTCTTTTGTCTTATCGAGCCATGAGAAAAATTCCAATCCTATTGAAAATAATTTAAAATTGTATGGTCTAAAGAAAATGTTAAATAAGCAATGTACAATTGATAAGCAACAACAACAACAATTTTAAGAATTAATAAAAATCTTTGGTTTTCCGTGATAGAATGATAGTCCTAATAAAGCATTTAGCAACACATTGCTTAGCTTTAAGTGGTACATCAAACAAGTTATTTGAAAGAAGCCATGGTAATTTTTTAAATACGGTTGATATGCTTTCGACGTTGGATGAAGTTATTGCTGGTCACATTAAAAATATTAATGAATCAAAAGACGCCGATACTCGTATGAGACATTACTTAGGCAATAAGTTTCAAAATGAAATAATTTCTTTGTTAGCGAAAAAATTAATGAGGTAATGAAGGAATGAGGACGGCAGGGTAGGGGAGGGGAGGGTATGTAGTCTCATTCTGATTGAAGACGGCCAGTAAGAAAGAAGTGGAAATGTACAATTACCTACTCATTTAACATCGTTACAATATTATTTATGTTACATTTTAAAATTTCTAATTATTCTAAACTCTAAGTTCGAGTTCTTTTCCAGCAAAGTGACAAAGTTTCATATTTAATCTACTATGTATGAACTATGTTTACAAATTAACAAATACTTGGCAAAGTGGGAGTTGGAGGTTGAATTATTCTGGATGTCCTTCAAATGTTCTTTTCACGTAATGGTGAATTTTCTTCCAATCTATCCAACGTAAAAGTTAATTTTCTCGTGTTTTATTAAGATGGAATACCACCAAGATCCATACATTCAAGTTTCTATTAGAAATAAAAATTTAAAAAAAATTAGGAAACATACAATTACAGATGATTTCTCATTTGTTCCTAATTGTAAGAGTAAATAGTAATCCGTGCCGTATTAGCCCAAATAATGGCTTTTATTACGGTAAATTGTAATTTTTCCTATAATAGAATAGAATTAATGCTTTTTATTGGGCCAAATACACGATACGGAACTATCATTCATGCCAATCCACTTTGTTAGCATACTATTACGTAAAAATTGAAGCATAATAATAATCATATTTACTCGTAATGGTTTCCCAGACATTTTTTTATTGCTTTCCATTATGGAATGTTGTTTCTTTTAGTTAGTTAGTAAGACACATTGTATGCAATTTTAAGCACAATTTCGTTTGATACGTATTATTCAGATCGCGAAGTTTGTGCGGATCGTGTGTAATTTTGAGTACAATTGATTTTTAAGCACGATAAACAATCATCGGATTTGCTTTGCTCAAAAAATTGTATGTAATGTTGATAATTTCTGCGTTTCAAGTGCGCTAATCTGTGAGTTATAAATTAAAACATTTATTCGGATAACGAACTTTGTTTACCACGTAATAAGCCCGCGAGACCACATAATTACGACTTAGAGTTACGGACACAAACATTCAAGAACCGCCGAATCTTTTAATATCGTTTTATACGTATTTCCCATAAAAATTGCATTTGAAATCTATGTGTATTGCATTTATGTAGTATACTTTTCCATCTTGTTAGCTTCTAAGCGAAACGCGCCTAAAAATGTTATATTAAAACGTTTTTCACAAAAATATAAAAATACTTTATACCCTCCATCGTCGACTACGAAAGAGAATACGGTTTTGGCATCATAAAATCCTTAACTTAATAACCTAAATTAAAGCTTCACATGACAATAACAAAAATTTAAAAATATTTTCTTAATTTTCATCATTAAAATTTTTAAGTTTGTAGATATGTTCACTTATTATATAATTACAATTTAATATTGACGAATCAAGAAAAAATGAATAAAGGTTATAATTAGTAAAAAGCACTTTTAAATACTATAACATCAATTCAAAATGTAAAAGCTTCGATTTCTGGAAATGTTGTATAAAAATCTGTCGTGGCCACCACATGATTTTCTCCATATCTGTAATATTTCTAAAAATTCCGAATAGGTTCCATAATAATAAATATTTTAAGAAACCGTGAGAATATCATTACATATAGACGTTTCTTACAGAGGAGGAGGAGGAGGAGATAACATATAGGAGGATACTAATGTTTAGGCACTTCCAGATGAGCTTGAGTTTCGACACATATTTAACACACACACGCATGCGTGTGTGTGTTAAATATAAAATTTCCCGTTGTCCTGTTTAATAGTGTTTGAGTTAGAGCATCCACAAAAAAGCTATCACATACACACACACAGACATCTTCTAGCAAATGGTCAAAATGTGTTCAGAGGACCTCAAAACATAAATTTCCATTGAGATCTCAAAGTCGATTTTTTCATGAAAACAATACTTTCCCCTATATGTTGAATTTTATATTTAAAATTTTTATAAAAGTCACAAGAACTGTTTAGTTTTTGGCAAAAATCGGTCAACCGAAAGTGGAGGTTTACTCTTGTCACTTATCCGTTATTTTGAAATATTTGCATTAATAGTTGATAAATGTAAAAATACACTGGAATAAAAGTTGTAGGAAATTTAATTTTCTACAACATTTGTTTAAAAGTTGAGCCTTCCCAAGTGGCATTTGTTACATTACTTTTACAAATTTTTATCTCATTTGAACTGCAGTAATAAAAGCTGTTTTTGCAATGCGAGTGGAGTACTATGGGGCGAGTTTGGGCATTATAAGGTGGATTACAGTATCTTTCAAGCCTTATGCATCAAAATAAAGAATTTTTTAATAATTGCAATTATCCCTTCAACATATTTCAAAGACTAAATAGGCCTTGCTATCATCAAAAGTGAAGAACTCTCATGCATTAAAAGTTTAGCCAAAAGATAACTAAAATGTTGAGATGTATGCAACAGGTAACTCCTCTGACAAAAATTGTACACCATCTCGAAAAGTCTAAATCTTTAGAATTACCATTTTTCTAGAAATATCCATGAAAATGTTTTTTTATAATATCTAAAATAAAGGAGGTGGAAGGATCTTTGGCTGATTAGTAAGGAACATCGATGATATGAGGAAATTTTGATTTTAACTAATATAGGGTGTTCATTTTTACTTTCTCCATATACGTAGTATAGGGGAAAGTATTGTATTCATGAAAAAAATCGACTTAGAGATTTAAACGGAAATACACGTTTTGACCATTTTCTCGATGATGTCTGTGTGTACGTGCATGCATGCATGTGTGTCTGTGTGTGTGCATGCATCCATGTGTGAGATAGCCTTTTGTGGGTGCTCTAACTCAAAAACTATTAATCAGGTCAACACAAAATTTTAAATTTAATTTAAAAAAAGTCGCAAGAACTGATTAGTTTTTGGTAAAAATCAGTCAACCGGAAGTGGGGGTTTATTCTTGTCATTTATCCGTTATTTTGAAATATTTGCTTTAATATTTGATAAATGTAAAAATGTATTTGAATAAAAGTTGTAGGAAATTTAATTTTCTACAACCTTTGTTGAAATATTTTTCTATATAATGCATTGTTTAAGAGATATCTTATATTTTTAGCTGCCACCACCTACCAACAACTGTTGTTAACAATTGACGCTTAGTTACATCTTAGTAATGCTCCTTTTTCTTTTCTTAATTGTTAGAGCTTTGTGGCTATATCCAATATTAGAAGGCTATGGTTTGAGTTTATTTCTGTTCTTTGTCAAGTCTAAAGCATTCTTGCAATTTCTTAAAATATTTATTATTATGTAACCTATTTGTAATTTTTAGGAATTGCACAGGTAGGGAGAAAGTCATGTGGTGGCCACATCAGGTTTTTTAAAAGAGGATAGCACGAGAGGGCTCGTTGTCCGTTTTGGTTTCAGAGGAGACATAGCTCCAAGATGTACGATAACATCTATTCTTTGTTATAACATTCATGCATAATTTCCTATATCATAGCAATATAGTACACCTCTTACTTTATTTAAAGAACAAAGCTGACGTATTATCTACCTTCATATCTAACTTTATATTATCATTTTTTATATTATCTAGTACATATTATATGACAAGAGCCTCAATTATTTCCATTAGATTTATTTCAATGGGAATGGAGTATAAGGATGTTCTGAGGTGTGCACCAACAAGGGGACAATCTGTTCAGGGTTCTAGAGTACATTTAAATTGTTGAGCAGCAATAAAAATTTATTTACAGCAAGGAAAAAAGAAACTGCTTAAGTAATTTTGAGTTAAGAACAGAATCAGAAGGATGAGCTTCAGGGGGATACCAAAGCATGATTGACTTGGCCTGAGTGATACCTTTGCTTTGCACATCATTTCATGTTCATTATGACCAAAGCAATTTTGTTACTAGAATGTGACACAGTTATGATTTCAAATATACATGAAATAATGTGTAGGTTAAAAGGAAAGCTTGAATGCAGGCTGAAAGATAACTTCTTTGGCTATAAAGTAAATTAATATCTTGATCCAGGAGATAGACAAAAGTTTCTAAAAGAGGCAACTCACGTTTACTGCAGGGCAAGTTACTATCTCAAGAAGTGCTATAATTTTGATAATAATCCATTTGAATAATTTTGTTCATTAACTTAAAGAATAACAACATTAAATATGAAGATATTTTAATCCAGCAAAATATGTGAAAGTTGATTTAGATGAAAATAATTTATATGCCGAGATTCAATTATTGAACAAACTTATACCACAAACACAACTATTTGATGTGCCCATTGACAAAAAGTGGATTGGAATTTTTTCCAGTTGTAAAGAATTTAATGAATTGTCAAAACTTGTAGTCAAGATTTTATCCATTCCTAGTAGAAAGAATTTTTTATTATGGGAAATATATGGAGTGATAGGAGGAATAGAATGAGGGTAGAGCTTGTTAACACACATCTGCATTAAAGTCAATTTTGGCATGATCTGCCACGGATTTTATAAATTCATTAGTAAGCCCAAGCAATTTTAATTACTGAGATGTGTGGTGGGAAATGAAAAATACAAGTGAAAATAAAAATAATCAGTTAAAGTGAAAATATTGCCCTTACAAAATCAGTTCTGTATATTTTTCATTGTTTTTTTAAATAAATTAAGGAAATAAAAAATATTTACTTTCAAATAGTTAGTTTAATCATTTTTTACTCCACAATATCTCAGGGTAAGTTTATTGTACAGGAACTTCCTATTTCTTGAAAATAGGAAATATTACTTCACAATCACGTTATATGTCCTTTTAAATTTCCCATGTCTGAAAATATAATATGTATTTTGGTTTAAAAATCTTCATGTTTGAGTTAAAAATGTTAGGGTTTTTCTTTATAATTCCTGAGTTTGGTTCCAAAATCTCAGGGCTAGAGCTCAGTACAAGGTGGTAGTGGTAACTATATTTGTATTGTGGCCCATGAATTGGTAATGGGACTTTGGGAGTTGTTCCATAAATTACATTTTATCAAAGTTCGCAATTTTAAAAATTTGTGACTATGGAACAGACTTTATTAAAAATAATATGAGGGTTGAATTTCCTAATTATGATTAGATGAAAATTTTACAAAAACTTATTGATCCAATCTAAATTAGGGGACTAGCCCATGCAGTTTCGTTTAAAAGATAATTTTTATGGAAATAATTAGTAAAGAATTAACCAAGTGTATTTGTGCAACAACTTTAAACAGTATTTACTATGGTAAACTGAAATGTACATGTTCGCCATAATTTTACGTTTGGGTGGGAAAGCAGATATCTGCGGCCTGATTACGGAATAGGCGGAAATGTTACATATGTATCTTCACTTCGTACTAATCATAGCCATAATGAATAGACACCAGTACCGAAGTCTGAGTTAAGTTTAAGTGGTGATCGCTTCAGGTGGCATTATATCGATGTCGCTTCCGATCAGCAGCTATTTCTCGCGAACTGGGTCGGCATCTTTACTTTTTGCTTCAGGTGGCAGATTTTTCAGAGACTACTGTGACAAACAAAGTATGGTACAATGCAATCCCGTACACCAGGAGTGCCTGGTAACCCTAGTGAAGTAATATTTGTGGCTTGGCTTCTCAGAAAGTAAAAAATACAAATAACTTGCTTTCAACCCCCTAACGCATTCCACTTTATGGGAAGTTTCACTTGAATGCGCCACTTCACCTCTTCATAGTGTTTCGGCTAACTATTCAAATTATTCTAATCCTATCGTTTTATTAAACTTTTGCATTAAAATATGTATGTAACGTTTATCATCCCTTATCAGTGATAAGTTATCACTGAAAATATTTAATAATAGTTCGTAGTCCCGCTGCCGGGAGACGGTGAGTGACACTTGTATCTTAACAAGTGGTGAAGAACGAAATGCGACGGTATAGCATTCATCTCGAAAGTGTGAAAAGAATATAAGAAATGTATCTACGTAAATTTTTGATTTCTTTGATTTTAAACTTGCCATTGTTATTGCAAGTTCGAGGGTCAATGCATTGGGCAGTTACGGAGAATGGACGTATCGAAGCTCAGGTAATTGATAATTTTGTTACTGTAAGGTGTGTGGAAACAACATTTTGCCTTTACAGATGTCAAGTTTCCTGTAAAGTATGAAAAAAATTGAAGATGTTATACACGCACATGTACAGATACATTTATCTATTCTTTCTCTTTTCAGATCGATTCTGTTTTTCACTTACGACGTCCTTTTGACCTGATTGCATTTATGGAGCAAGAAGCACGTTTGCAGTCTCTTGATGAAATTTACAATGAGTTATTAGCTCGCAAGAGTGCCATTGATCGAAAATGGGTTGGTTTAGATAGTAATAGCGGAGATGTTGGTTTAGGAAAAGGAAGAGGGCTAAGGGGTGTGAAAGCTGGTGATCTTGAAGCCAGACTTTATGCCGAGGACCCAGATTGCGTTGGCGCAGGTGGCAAACCTCTCTCGTTAGCCCAGTTATTTCCTGGGTCTGCTGGAATTGCTAGTTTAATGCGCGAAGAAATGAGGTATTTCTTTATTGCACTCTGTAAATTGTAAATTCTGTATCCCAAGTTTATGACTTTTACGACATTTCACTTATTGCTTCAAAATAGCTGATTAAAATGGAAATATATCGTAAGTTTTTTGTTGTGTTAATATTTTTACCGGATAGTTTTTATATTTTTGTTTTTATTTATGTTAAAATAGACTATATTGTCATAACGTGTTTATGAAAATAAACTTTTCTCATAAAGTTGAGTGATCACAAATCTCAATACTGAAAACTATATGTACATATATAATTAACATGGAACTTAACTCTCTTTATGGTAACATTGGTGATGTTGATTATTTTCATTCCATGTAAATATGTCTAATGATTCTTCTCTATGCTTCGTAATTTGGTATCTATATTAACTATTTATATAGAGTAATATAATCTTTACTCGTTAGTAACTCTGATTAATATTGAATAAACGATAATTTATCATATATAAATAAATCACGCAGCAATGTTGGATTTGGAAATTTTCTGCACATTGACCAAATTATTTTTCTGCTCCCTGTTTGGCGCTTTTTCCTACAAAAATCGCTCCTGCAGTAATGGATTTGAAGTAAGGCCAAACAGACAAACAAACAAACAGACAAACCATTTACAGAAGTGTTTCTTTTTGGAAAAAAGCGACAAAAACAGGATGGAAAATAATTTTGCTTATATGCGTTAAATTTCAAAATCCACCGCTGCACTCATGTACATGGCTTGTCTTTACATCAATTCATCTGTGGATCATAAATGATGAAATCGCACTGCCCCTAGGCCATTGCCTACTTGGGTCTTATTTCAAATCTGCTACTGCCTCAGACTTGCTTGTAGCATTTCTGTGAATTATAATTTTCCATAAATTGTCATCATAATTTATAGAATTCAAGAAAATCTTGATTGTCAAATTTTGAAACAGGTGAATTTTAAAATTTATTGAATTTATTATATCTACCGTTAATAAAATAAATTTTTGGCATTACTTTTTTAGATTGGAGAATAATCTCAAGTCAGTATTGCTTGATGAAGATGGTATCAATAGTCTACCAGACTGTGAACGCAGCTATCCTTTGGATTTCAGCATGCAAGCATTTGAACATCTCCTTGTGAGTGTGAAATATATTGACAATTTATCTATTTTTAGTTTTTGGCCATAATTTTAACTTGCTTGCAAAAAATAAGTTATAGTTATTTAATTTTGATTGTACCATGTACCTATTAGACAGACTAAAGAATTTAAAAAATATGAGCGTTAAATCTGCAGTTAAAGGCAGCTATAACATTCTGAATGGGTGTGCATTCCCATACCTTTCTTCTCTACTCAATCTTTCCCTGCCCACTCTTGTTCCTTCTTCCTCCCCACTCTTGTTCCTTCTTCCTCCCCACTCTTGTTCCTTCTTCCTCATATTTGCTTCTTCTCATTGATCAAGTGAGATTAAAGAATTCTTAGGATAAAAAAATGAAATGTATACAGAACTACTAGAAAATAACATTTGGTTATTAGATCTTACTTTTTTGACCGATGTAACTGAAAAATTGAATTGCTGAATTTTGATTTACAGGGTAAATATCATAAGCTTTTTGAAATGATTAGTAGAGTGAATGCATTTAAATGTAAACTAAATTTATGGGAAACTCAATAGCGCTATAAATTTGTTGGTGTTTTTTCCCCAATTCGAAATTAATAGTAGAAAATATAAAAGATAAGGAATTCAATCCTCTTCCTTTTGTTAATCATATTGAAGATCTCCTGCAAGAATTTAAAAAGAGATTTGGTGATTTCTGTGCATTGGAACTAGTGGTTACATTCTTGTTGAATCCATTTATGCCTGTTAATGTCACAGATCAGATCAAGATTTCATAGTGTAAAGATTGAAGAGGTTGAGTCAGAAATCACTGCCTTCCGAAATGATATAACCTTGAAAGCTTATTTTAATGAGGAAGACTTTTGGAATCTTGTTGATGAAGCTGCCAATGCTACGAAGTACTGCTCCAAAGATGAGTTTGACCCTGTTTTGTTTATTGGATGTTTGTAATTATTTTCAGGGATTAAAAAAAAATGTTCATTATAGGATCATTTTATTTATCAGTATTTATTACCAGGGGATCTCACATTTAACCCTTCCAAGCTCTTCATATCATTAGATTCTCTTGCTCTCCTTATTTTGTCTTCTCCGATGCTTCTTCACTGCTATCACATTTTCCTTTTGCTGCTTACAATTGAAGGTGATTTTATCTGCTTTTGCGCAGGGGTTGAAAGAAAGGCGAAACCTCTCCATGGAGCCAGAGCCATCTCTGGAGACTGCATTTCTCTTCCACTTGCATAACAACCCAGTTTTCGCCGAAGAAGTCAGTAAGAAGCAAGAGTCAGGAGAGGGTGAAGCAATTAGCCAAGGAAAGGAATCAACCACACCTGAAGGAAAGATTCGTGTGATGAGGAAGGAGGTTGATCACTTTGGTTGGAAAGTAGGTGAAGCCCTCTCACTCAATGGAACATCTTGGCCACTGCACAACCTAGCTTCTCTGTACTGGAGAATTGTGGGTAATGCACCTCGTGCCATTGAATGTGCTCGTCGTGCTGTACATCTGTCTCCTAGGTGAAAAGCATTTCTTAAACTAGGATAGTAAATTGTTATGGTGAAAAGTAATCATTACTATCAATTTATCTAACCCTTGGATGGAAGGAGTTTTTTTTTTAGTGTTTGTATGCTGTCAGAAAATTTACATTAACCTTCCAAAATAGGTTTTTTATTCATAGGTGTTGTATTTTGTTTAAATCTTTTATTTATTTATTAATGTTATCTAACATTTCCAAAATTGTAATGTTTGCTCATTTCTGTAATGTATTCATATTGATAAAATCTACTGTTGCTTTTACTTGGTTAATAGCTCATTTGTCTTTCTTATGATATGCCCATACACATAAAGTGCCTACACCCCGTTTTTTAGCTAACTAAAAAGAATGGGATCTCCTATAATGCCTGCTCTGCAAGTTTGCGATGTGAATAGTTTGACACCATATCTGTGTTGTAGAGAAGCAGAGTCAGAATTTGATGAAACAATTATAATAAAAGTGATTATTGACAGGAGTTCATTACAGTGTGTGTGTGTGTGTGTGTGTGTGTGTATGTGTATGTATTTCCTGCATATAAAAACCATGTAAATGAGGCCTATATTAGACAGATGACAATGAAAACTGACTACTGGAAACAAAAGCATATGATGGAAATCAAAAGATCATGCAGTAAAAATTTATTTTATGATTGAGAAGAATTTTTTTATTTTAAAATGATGATAGTTTAGTACAAATTTTTTAGATTTTGTGAATGTGAAACTTCTTTGAGAAATATTTTTATAATTCCAATGGAGAAAACCAGGAACTGTAAATACTAATCAATTATGCTTGCAGTACCCATCGTGATGTTGGACTGGCACAGATGGGATGGGTTCTCTTAGCAAGTGGTCGTCCTGCTGAAGCTGCAATTGTACTTCATGCTGCGCTGGATCATAGTGCATTTTCAAAACCGCATTCTAAATCTCGGGAGCAATTTCTATTGCATAATGCACCACCTGCCACTCATTTGGCTTTGGCTAATGCATACGCACTTTTAAGTGACTACAACAGGTATGGGTGAATATGGTTTTGTAAAATTGTATTCTTTTTAAGAATTTTGTAGAATTGGATTGCTATGACTATGGATAATTGCAGCTTTCTTGCCTTCTGGTGAATGCTTGCTTCAAAATTTAAGTCTGAGGGATATTTTTTGTAGTAATTGATATTTAAGATTTCTTCAATTTACTGGTATATTTAAGTTTAATTGTTGATATTTTATTGCAACTTACAGTATGTCCTCGATTAATGTTGTTAACTCATTCCTGAAAATCAGGACGTTAAATGAATCGATGTTTCCCATAAGAACTCATATATTATACAATATAATTAGTTCCAAAATCTCTGGTTAAAAACCTCTTGAAACACAAAAAGACGTTATATGCTATATTTTATAGAGCTTAATGGTGCTATATATGATATGAATGGTATCAGAACTTAAATAAATCAATAAAATCACATTAACATAGAAATTACATAAAATAAACAAATACTACGACATAACTACATTTTAAGGCACCCAAAATTGAAAAAGTCAACATTTCACAATAGGACCTTTAGTGACAAGAAAAAGTAACTACAAATACCAGTCAAGTGAAATATAGTCGTACGAACGATAGAAGATGGTGAGTTTTTACTAGAAAGTTAACAGAGAGTCATGAACACCTCTGTGTATGCAAATTCATCAGTTGACATTGCTAGAAAAGAATTTCAACAAACATTATTCCTTATTCATCAAGCCACATCTGATACAAATGAAAATAAAATTGGGAGACGTTAAGCTCAAGTTATCCCAATAGTACAGAATAATTTCAAGTTTATAAATAGGGTGCTCAGCAGATCTTTGTTTTTGCACACCTCACAAGGCTTGAAAGGTTTCTATTAAAGGGGATTAAGAGGATCTTAATGACTGTTGGGGGGACTCTGAGGAGGAGGCCATTACTCGCACTTCTCTTTGGACCCTTTGTTACAAAATATCACCATGCAAATTTAATAATATGTCAATCCAAAACAATTTCCCTGCTCTAATAAGGAGATCTGCCACAACTGGAGAAAGATGTGCCTGAGAGTCATTTACGCAGTATTTTATTTCATGAGTTATTTCAGCACTGAGTAAGGATGATGTTAAATCATCGGTGACATTAATTCAAATGTGTAATAATTTTTGAATGATGTTAATGTGAATCAACATTAAACCGAGTACATGCTGTAATCTCAAAAAATTAATATTTCAATTATCAAGTTAGCTAAGAAAGTTTTTTTAGGGCGGCAGGTATTAATCCTGCTGAGGGCATGGGTGTATCTATTTTTATTTGTTAACATTGTTGCACTAGTTGTAAAAGACCATGAAGTCCTGTTTATGATCTATTTAAAAATAAATAAAAATGCAAGATTGTAAAGGGTTAAAGAAAGAAAAATCTTATGGGCATATGCAGGAAATTTTCATTTAATTGTAACGGCTAAATAATTTGTGTTGTGTAATAGAATGTGTTGTTGTCATATTTATAAGAACATAATTAGGTCATATTTTATTAATTCTTCAGATCATTGGCATGTTATGAAAATGCTCTTAAACTTCAACCTGGGCTAAGAGTTGCTCAACTTGGACGTCACTCCATTCTATGTCAGCAGAAGCTGGAGAAAGCACTCCTCAATATGGTTGAGTGAGTAAATTGATTTTTACCATTTAGCTTAAGCTTTTCTTCATTTACAGTAAAACCCCCAAATTCGCAGGGGTTATGCTCCAGAAAACAGTGAATTTGGAATCTGCAAAAACTGGAAGCAAAGGCCTTATGAGAAAATGGAGGTTAGGTTCTCGGCTCTCCATTATTTTGACAACAATAATTGATGATATGGTAGGCTTAAAAGTGGTTTAGAACCAATATAATATGGCACTTAAATCTGCCGTAGCCCTACAGCAAGTTTGCCAAGATAATTTCCCATAAACCATGGTTAGCAATGAATATACCGAAAAAATATTTATTGAATCATGTTAAAGGCAAAAAAATGCATGCATTATATTTGGTGTGTGCTACAAAACGAATCCCATGCCAAGTGTACCGTTATGCTTAGCAGTACACCACCCTTTTGAACTTCACGTGCTTGCGATTCGCAAATTTGCACTTTGCGACAAAATTTTTTATGACTATTACTTCTGTTTCACACTGATTATTAGCATTTTGCTTCATGCATTTGCAATGACAACAAGTGTGAACTACCTCTAATTTTTTGTTTCGAAGTTCAGTTCAAACTTGGGCGCCCGAGAAAAGGACTTATTATAATAAAAGCCTAGATGGTAGGGTTTGTATGTAACACTGACGTCATCATTGTCACTTTTTAACGTGTTTTTAACAAACTTCCCGATTAGGTGGAGGTTGAAATTTTGCAGGAATGTATGTTTCGGATATAAAAATTAATTGAAAAAAAATATGAAAAAAACCCGGGTTTGACTCCAGGGGGGGGCGTTTTCCATTTCCCATGAGATAACACATAAAAAGTGATTTTTTAAAGTGCAGGCTTTTATTCTTTTGGAAATTAAAATTAGAAAAAATTGACGTACAATCTTTGAATTTAAACTGTTCTTGGAAAATTACTGAAGTTTCTTATTTTATTCATCTTTTTCCCCCTACCATTTGAATTCTCTCATATTAAACATTTAAATCACATTTTGGGAAAATATCAGCTTTTAAATGGGATGTTTCCTTGCCAACCACCTCATTGTTAAACTTCAAGAATCAATTGTTGTCTCAACCTGCATATGTCTAAGTAGGATCGTAGGATTTTTCGTGAAAATACGTAATCCTATATGGGCCTGGGATTTAATTTGGATTATCTAAATGACTATATAGATGTAGAGTAAGAGAGTGGGGGATAGAATGGAAGGTACATAGAGAGTAAGGGAGGTATAGAATTAGAAAAGGATGGGGAGAAAGTGATAAAGAGGGAGACAGAGAAAAAGAGGGAGAGCTATGGATTGTGACAGGAGGGAATGAGAGAGTGGGTAGGTGGGAGAAAAGAGAGGCAGAGAGAGGGAGGGAGAGATAGAGGAAGGGAGAGAGAGGAAGGGAGGGAGAGAGGAAGGGAGAGAGACAGAGGGAAGGAGAGAGAGACAGTGAGAGGGAGGGAGGGAATATTATCATTTATCCATCATATGACAAGCAATACACTTTTTATATTATATTTATAATGTTCATAATTAGCAATTTTCAAGATAAACAAATGTGATATTTCTCAACTTAATTATTTTGTAGCTCAGTTTCAAGTTCACCGCCAATGCCACTATTTTCGATGATGAAACTTTTGTTTAAAATTTAAAGAAACGCCATTATTTTGGAATGTAAGGTTTTCATCTGCTATTATGTTTGTACATATTTTGAACGTAATTTAAGGAAATGTTATTTTGGTTTGTTATGGTTTCATTTTTTATTACGAATTTTTAATGAAAATCTAAGAATTTCTATCATCTTGTAAACATAAGATTTTCTGCCGCGTATTTTGAACAAGATTACTAAAAGAATGCTACCACTTTAATGCTTCATTTTTTTGTGATGTATTTTGAACACTTAAAAGAAATATTATCACTTTCTTATGCTAGGTTTTCATTTTCTGTAATGCATTTCGAACGTAATTAATAAAATAAATGTTACCACTTCAAAATGCTAGTGTTTTTTTTTTGCGGCTTGGAAATATTTGTTTCAGAACCTGAGAAAACATGCGTGAATAACATACTCAGCATTCCATTTCAGTAGTTAATCCATTTAAATTAAAGCATTTCCTTGGAATGAATAAAAGAAAATAAAAAATCTCATAAGAAAATGTGCTCATGGCAAACTGCACAATTGCTGAAGGTAGTGTTCTCGCTTTGTAATTCTGGGTTTTCATTTGCTATTACACACTTTCAAAG
Source organism: Tanypteryx hageni (assembly GCA_028673005.1). Taxonomy (NCBI): domain Eukaryota; kingdom Metazoa; phylum Arthropoda; class Insecta; order Odonata; family Petaluridae; genus Tanypteryx; species Tanypteryx hageni. The sequence goes on along the minus strand of CM054114.1, from coordinate 170,437,343 downwards.
TAATTAAAAGAATTTTTTTCTCTTTTTGAGGCTAGGTTTTCATTTTGTTACGTTTTCTTTTATTTTCTATTATTTTCTGTTAAACTGCATTATTTATGATAAAAAAGCCAATTTTTTTATGTGGTAACCGTACTTTCATTATTACATCGTGTCTTATGAGAAAATAGGACTTGCGCTTCGTGAATTTGCATTTCGCATCATTTTTCTGGAACCAATTATTTGTGAAGTTCAAGAAGGTGGTATACATGCAATCATATCTTAAAAAGTTAAAATGAAGATATTGAAGCCATCTGCGAAAAATCCAGTGATGACGAGGAAGGCGATGATGACGGCGATGGTTGATGGTGAAGGTATTTTTCTACTTCTTTTACAAAATACTTGTTAAACCAATCGAAAAACAGCTCACTTGTAACCCGGGCTTTTTGGTTAGCTCTCGAAAATACCGGTAGATCATGTTCAATGTTTTTCCACTTCAATGTCCGAGGGGCTTCATCATGCAGTCCCCCAAAGCGTTAGCACATTGGAGAAGGTTAAATCAGTCTTTGACTGCTTCAAAACTCAGGAGTCGATTTCTCTTCGACTTACAAAAATAAAAATATGTTCTTGAAGGTATTATTTTCCAAAACGATGCTGTCTCGTTTGTGTTGGATACTTGCTGTCATGTGTCTCCACCATCTTCAATGTATTTTCGCAGTTCAGGAAAACTTTCTGCTGCTACATAGTCCGCTGATTCACCGATGGCAGTAGTAGTTGAAAAACCCATGAAACTGCAAAGCATGCAAATTTGGAAGCAGCGAATTTGGGGGTTCTACTGTATTTAGTTTTTAAATCATATTTGAGCTATCAACTATTGTGAGTAAATTATTGGAATTGTATTCCAAATGCCACTTTAATATCTTGATGGAGAATGTTATTGATAAATGTGGTTTTAATTTTAGTTCAGTAGTTTTGCACAAACAAAATTTTATTACATATAAAATAATAGAAAAACATTGTTTCTTTAAATCATTTTGTTCATAAAAATATTTGACAATAATCATCTTAGTGTAATAGGCATTTTTAGCTCTTAATTTTCAAATTTGCTATCATCATTATCACATTCTTTGTCATTACAAAAACTGATTGACGAGAGAATTACTGAGATTTTCTTATGGCTGAAAACAGATTCAAGTACAGTAGAAATCTGATTATCTGAAGGGTGGTTCAGATAATTGAATATTCGGATGATTAGAAAAAAGAAAAGGCAACAGTGAATTTAAAAAATAAAAATACACAGTTTTGGTTTTCAAGTTAATACAAAGCACAATCACTTATCTGTAATACAAATAGGTGCAGTAGTTGTGTGAAAATTTTCTATTGCTGGTCAGTGAGCATAATACACCCGCTCCCCAGGTTATGTAACACTCGACTTATGTAAATTCCACTTTACGTAAAACCTCCTGTAGCTCCCATTATAATATTTTCGAGTTGAGAAAAGGTTTATGTTAGATATGTAAAGAGGAAGTAGTGCAGTGAGTTTCTTCTGTGGATGAAAACCTCAGAATATGCGTAATGTGGTCACCACCAGCATCTACCGGGGCACCAGCTTTTGCTCAGCCTCACTTTGTTCTTGTGTTCATGTGGCATCATGTACGTAGGATCTTCTGCTTTTCACCGTAAATTGTGAATTAACCCATATTGAAATCATGTCAGGAATACGTCCAAGTGATTGTAAGAAGGCTTCTAGTGCTAAGAAGTAAAAAGTGATCGATTTAGAACAGAAAATGAACATTATCAAGCATTATGAAGGAGGACAATCTCTTTCCTCAGTTGCATGTAAAGTTGGTATGGCTATCTTGACCATCAATACAATTGTGAAAGATAGTGCACGTATAAAAGTGCATGTGAAAGATTTATTTATTGTTTATTTAGTTTAAGGGTAAAAAAACTTTTTCATTAAGTTAGATATAGTGTAGGTCAGTGGAGCCCAACCTTTTTATATGGCGAGCCCCATTTGTAATTGTGAATGCTTCGGAATGCCGCATTGGAAGTCACGAGAGCTTCGGCGAGCCAGATTGGTGTTTACATTAGAAGTTACCAAGGGATTCTGTGGTCTCATATTAGAGAAAATCAAGTCTAAATAAATTACTACTGTTAAAGCTCCACCAGAAAAGGTTTTGGGATGATAATTATACTGAAAAAATATGAAATTGGTCTATATCCAATTTTACCGATCACCTTTTCATCATAGCTTCGGGGGCCGCTTAAGAGTGCTCCTGGGGGCTGCATTTGTCCCTTGGGCCATGGGTTGGGGACCTCTGCTGTAGATGATTATACAAAGGCTACGGAAGTGTCTTTCGAACTTAAGCAAAAATGGGGTATGCAAAGATTTTTGGAACAGATCCTTTACGTAACCCAGAGAGTGGGGCGTGCCATTCATACTTCATGTGCCCAATTTTTATCATGATATTTTGAGAAAAAAGTATGTGAATTATTCAAGCAAATGTGATATTATTATGCAAATAGTAACCTATCTTATAAAATACCAAATACAATACAAGATAACTGCTGAAAAGCTGTTATGTATGAAAAACTGAGGAAGAACACACATCTGATAACCAAGAAAAATGTCCAAAAACTACCTGAGAAATTTCTCTACAATGCCTTTTGAACCATAACCATGGCCATAAAAGAAGGGAAAGACCATCAAAAATAGCATTTAAAACCTTCACACACATGTCCTTCTACTCAGGGAAGTAATGCCTAAAGTGGGTGGGGCACATTGTGTGGGTGTTTACACAAAGGAGAGTATTCAGGGGATGTTTAGGGAGGCAAAGAGGGGATGCAGCAGTATCGAAAGAATGTCTTTTCAATGCTGTGGGGTAAATCCAAATGCTGCACCGAAGGGTCATAAATGCATATTTGGATATATGCAAATGTCGCTGTGTAACAGTTGGGAAACATGCAGCAATTTAAATTTGGTTAAGATAATTGGACATTCAAATAATTGGCATTTGGCAAATCAAAGTTCTACTGTATAAGCACTTAGTATCAGAAATTGAAAAAATAAGTACTTATTGTAGGTATCTCCAATAGCCATAACAAGGTCATAGCATCTTGTGAAATATGAAAGATGAAAATTACACACATTGAAAAGTCCAGAATTTACATAATAAACTGCGCACATCCTCAAAAATGTAATACAGAGCAAACAAAAAGACAACTGCATACGCTCTTCAAAGAGCTCATAGCACACTTCAAACATTGTGGATTTGAAAAAAATCTAGTGTTTCTAAACACACCCAAAAAACAGGCTACTCAATCACAAGCGAAGAAACATTCCTTAAATGGCACTTCACAAGCCATCTATTCACTTAATAACTGGAGACAAAGTTAAAATATACTGGTATTAATTTTAAAAGGCCTTTGATAGCCGTCTTGTGATTTTATGAACAATTTTTGCATCATTGGTATTTTAGAAGCTACTTTTCCTAAAAAGTATTTTCTTTGATTTGAAATCATACTTATTTTACATTATTTTTTTAGTTCCTTGCATGATATATTAACTGAGTTGCAAGAGTATCACAAGAAGCAGGAAGAATGGTTGAAACTGCAAGAGAGACTCCTTTGGGAGCAAGCTCCACTGGAGATTAGGCTCCTCAATTATGGACATGATAAACTTCTTTCCAGCAGTGCAGGTAAGCTCCAAATTTGGTGAGCAATCATCCAAAAAGTTTGACTGTACTTTGTAACAATATAAATTAAGACAATTATTGTAATGTCCTTTGGACATGAATTTATTTAACTGGTTTTTCCAGTTACAGCATCATCAGGATTAAATTTGTATGTAGTGGAAATTACAATAATTGCCTTTATTTATATTATAGGATCTTCCCACAAAGTTGAGCCTTCCCAAGTGGCATTTGTTACATTACTTTTACAAATTTTTATCTCATTTGAACTGCAGTAATAAAAGCTGTTTTTGCAATGCGAGTGGAGTACTATGGGGCAAGTTTGGGCATTATAAGGTGGATTACAGTATCTTTCAAGCCTTATGCATCAAAATAAAGAATTTTTTAATAATTGCAATTATCCCTTCAACATATTTCAAAGACTAAATAGGCCTTGCTATCATCAAAAGTGAAGAACTCTCATGCATTAAAAGTTTAGCCAAAAGATAACTAAAATGTTGAGATGTATGCAACAGGTAACTCCTCTGACAAAAATTGTACACCATCTCGAAAAGTCTAAATCTTTAGAATTACCATTTTTCTAGAAATATCCATGAAAATGTTTTTTTATAATATCTAAAATAAAGGAGGTGGAAGGATCTTTGGCTGATTAGTAAGGAACATCGATGATATGAGGAAATTTTGATTTTAACTAATATAGGGTGTTCATTTTTACTTTCTCCATATACGTAGTATAGGGGAAAGTATTGTATTCATGAAAAAAATCGACTTAGAGATTTAAACGGAAATACACGTTTTGACCATTTTCTCGATGATGTCTGTGTGTACGTGCATGCATGCATGTGTGTCTGTGTGTGTGCATGCATCCATGTGTGAGATAGCCTTTTGTGGGTGCTCTAACTCAAAAACTATTAATCAGGTCAACACAAAATTTTAAATTTAATTTAAAAAAAGTCGCAAGAACTGATTAGTTTTTGGTAAAAATCAGTCAACCGGAAGTGGGGGTTTATTCTTGTCATTTATCCGTTATTTTGAAATATTTGCTTTAATATTTGATAAATGTAAAAATGTATTTGAATAAAAGTTGTAGGAAATTTAATTTTCTACAACCTTTGTTGAAATATTTTTCCTTATAATGCATTGTTTAAGAGATATCTTATATTTTAGCTGCCAGCACCACGCCATCTGCCGACGATTATTGTTAACAATTGACGCTTAGTTACATCTTAGTAACGCTCCTTTTTCTTTTCTTAATTGTTGGAGATTTGTGGCTATATCCAATATTAGAAGGTTATGGTTTGAGTTTATTTCTGTTCTTTGTAAAGACTAAAATTTTCTCGCAGTTTCTTAAAATATTTATATTATTATATTTAATATTATCTAACCTATTTGGAATTTTTAGAAATATTACAGTGGTGGCCACATCAGATTTTTCTAGAAATATCCATGAAAATGTTTTTTTATAATATCTAAAATAAAGGAGGTGGAATGATCTTTGGCTGATTAGTAATGAACATCAATGATATAAGAAAATTTTGATTTCAACTAATATAGGATGTTCATTTTAAATGAGAACCCATAGAAAATTTAATAACTTCGAGTGAAAGAGTGTTAGAGACATGAAACTTAGTAGTAACAATCTTTATTGCCTGCATGATGTCGCCATTTGTCATCAGCCTGCGACACTATGAATGTGCATGCACAGTGCAAGCAATAAAGAAACATGGCGTTCAATGTAGAGGAGCAAGTGTTCATAGTTGAACCTTACCTCAAATAAGAGTTGTTTAAAACTACTCAGGGTGATTTCTGTCGGCAATTTCGATGTTGTAAGGCACCAACGAAATCTTTATGGAAGCTTGTGAAAATGTTCAGGGAGATTGGAAATGTGAATGTTGTGAGTCATGTTCACTCGATGACTTCTGACTGAGGATCGTTTAGCACAGGTTAGTGAGAGCCACTACGCTCACCAGATGTGTTGCTGTTAGACTTATTTCTGTGGAATTTTATCAGAGGCAATGCCTACAACTGCAATCAATGCAATCTGGATGAATTGAAAACCAACATATCCCACATCATTTCCAACCTCACACCCACGCTGCAGGCAGTGTCTTCAAACATGCTTCGTTGTGCTCAGTTATGTATGGTCATTTTCAACATTATTTGTAACAATGTAGGTAATGTCAGACAATAAAGGTTGTTACTTCTAAATTTCATGTCTCTAGCACTCTTTTACTCAAAGTTATTAAAATTTTCATGGGTTCTCATTTAAAATGATCACCCTGTATTTATGCCTTGAATGTCACATGAAATTTCTTAGCAGTGAAGTTGTGCGTGTATGAGGAATGTTGGAAGAATCTTAACAGTGTTTGGAGTAAAACAATCGAGCCATGATTCTTTATATGATGCTCATGAATGAAGTGATTTTGGTTTCATTATGTGCTCTTAAATACCCAAATACCCAAATCCAAGATGAGGTTTTTTTTCCAAATTTCAGCTTGCGAAAATCGAGGGTCATCTTAAATTCGAGTACAAAGTGGTATACAATCGATTCATCGCATGACAATTCGCCACACGACAAACTTGTTGCGTGTTAAGGGACCGTCCATATATGATGTCACGCACTGAGGAGGGGAGGGGGATCCAACTTGTGTGACGATGGGGAGTAGAGGGGGTTTTGAAAAATGTGATGTCACAAAAATAACACCAGTGCCATCTACAAGAAAAAACTACATACGTATACTCTTTTCCATCCCTAGAAGATAGCATTACGCTTATGGCACGTGCAGTTGCCATATTTCCCCAGGGCTATATGCTTATGCCTTCGTCCCGTATTAAACACTAAAAGTATAAAGTTAATAATTATATGTAGATCACTGGAAGTCAAAACATGTGCATGTTTTATCATAATTATTAGTTAATCTTATCGCTTAATTATATTTGGTAATTAAAATCAAGCATATTATTTTTGTGAGCTATTTGCAACATAATCATCTTAAAACAATAAAAAAATTGTCCAAGTAATTTACAGTTAAAAAGAATAATATTAGTACCTTTATGAATCACTATGTAACTCATTGAGGACACTCCTTCCATAGTGGAGTGCGTCCAAGGCCATAACACATCATACAATCACTTGACCGTTTCATTGTGTCAGACACTGGGTCCTTCTCCCTTGGGAAAAGTCTTCAGCACTTATCCCATTGGATAATTACGTTCCTTCCTTCATAATTCACACATTTTACAGAGGGACCAAAAAGCTGGCACCATCTCTCTTAGAAACATCCCAGTGCAAACCTCTAGTCTAGGCATTTCAGCGTCATAAATTATCCTTGTTGACGATTTAACAAACGAATTTGTGTCTGTGTTTACTTCCAAGGAAGTCTCTTTCTTCACAGTTTGGGAGGTCGAGAGTAGGTTTTTTAAATTATTTTCTGCATCTCCTTTCTTCGAGGTATTTTTTTGAGGCTTCAAAACTACTTTTTAGAGCAAGGCAGAGGAACCCAAAAACCAGCTTTGTTAAGTGTTATATTTTTAGCTGCCCGTATATATGAAGTTCACATAATTTTCCCTTGGTTATAGTCATAGTTAGTTGCATTCTTAACCCCTAAACGTCACCCTGCATACTCAGGACGAAAACTTCATATGCAGTCATCCTGCATACTGAGTACGCGGCGGAGATTGCTAGATTTCGTTATTTTTTTGACGCAATACATTTTCTTAACCCGTAAATGGTACACTATTGGTGAAAAACAACCCAGAGCAGCTGTGTTTACTTATAGCTCAATGTACGGATTAAACATTGTCCTCCCTTAGATATGCCTTCTCCTACTGTGGTCACTTTGCTTTTAGATCTTGGTCATAGCATGTTGTTGTCTTAGAGATATTTTTATAGTGGAGCTCAAAGCATTTTTGGGGCTTTTATATATTACCACTGCAAAAAAATATAATCATGTTAATACAAACTATATTCAGTGAAGTGCACATCATGCAAGCAATTTGTTTGTGGTCAATATCACAATATAATCTGTGAAAACTGTATTAAAAATAGATCAGAAGACCTTTTCTTAAAGTGATTTTTAATATTTTTTGTTAAAATTCATTTTGTGTCTACCAATTTTGCACTACTTATGTGTGCAGTACTAGAAATGAACCTTTTTAATAAAAACATAGGTACTTGTTGTTAAAAACATTTATTCATACTAAATCTGCATAGGAAAGCAACCGGGTGAAAATTCACCCAATTGTAGCAGTAGCATGAATTTTTAGAAGTGTATGTAGTCTTTAAGGGATAATTCTGAAACTCGATATATTTCAAATCATTAATCTTGGGCCTTCCTATTGTGCTTAATTCTGCAATTGTTACTATATTTCTTTTTACCTTTATTATACGGCTGAATTTTTATGTAGTTACGCGAATTTTGGCTTCTAAAAACCCTTATTCAATGCTGAGATGAACTGAACCTCTGTACTAAAACTATGTAGTGGAAGAGGATGTAGGCACTGTTTATCTACTCTGTGATATCTCTTACTCTTGAGATATTTTTTTCTTATGCATCAACACTAGAGCTATATGGAAAGGGAGGAGGAAGGGTCTTTGGGTCTGGGCTAGTGCTGGTTCAGCATTTCTTGAGAACAATTTAATGAAAGTGAAAGAGAGAAAGAGTTATCTGACATTGCACAAACAAGCCCATCCAAAGATATTTACGATTTACCTTTTCACCGAAAGTATTATGTAATTCAGAATGCAATGTTATATTGCTGTGTGTTTTTATAAATACAAAGTGGTTTCAAACCAATTATATATTTTGCAAATTTGTATTTGGGGAGAGGGGAAGTCAAAAATCTGCCAAAACTGTGTGATGTCATTTATGGATGACTCCTAATACATCACGTGACAAACTCACCGCATGTCAATTAATTGCTTGGCAAATTTGTCGCCAGACAAATTGTAAGGCAAGACATCAAGACTGGTGTATGACGGAGGAGCAGGGAGTGATAAATTGATACGTGATGACTTTGTCGTGCAATATATTGATGCATGACAAATTGACATGTGACTGGCTGCGACGAGTTGCTGTGGAACCATAGGAAGTATGATTATGCATTTAATTGATGTTTTTTAAACAAATGAAACATAAGATAAAATAATTTTACCTACTAAAAATTTTTATTTCAAACTTACGATCTAAATTTCAATTAATAGAGTATAAATTTTTAAAAATCTGATGTGGCTGATCTGTGTGACTTTCTCCATACCTGTAATATTTATAAAAATTCTAAATAGGTTAAATGATAATAAATAATTTAAGAAACTTGAAGAAAAATTGAAAGATTACAAAGAACAATAATAAACTCAAACCCTAGCCTTCTGATATTGGATATAGCCACGAAGCTCCAACGATTAAGAAAATAAATAGGAGTGTTACTAAGATGTAACTAGGCATAAAGTGCTTACAATAGTCACCGGCAGGTGGTGTGCTGGTGGCAGCTAAAAAATTAGTTTTTAAAATCTCTCTTAAACAATGCACTATATGGGAAAATGTTTCGAAAAAACGTTGTAGAAAATAAAATTTCCTACAACTTTTATTCTTATACTCTTTTACTTTCTCCATATATGTAGTATAGGGGAAAGTATTGTATTCATGAATAAAATCGACTTCGAGATTTCTACGGAAATACACGTTTTGAGGTCCCCTGAACACGTTTTGACCATTTTCTCGATGATGTGTGTGTTTGTGTGTGTATGTATGTATGTGATAGCTTTTTGTGGGTGCTCTAACTCAAAAACTATTAATCAGGTCAACGCAAAATTTTATATTTAACATTTTTATAAAAGTTAGAAGATCTGATTAGGATTTGGTAAAAATCGGTCGACCAGAAGTGGGTGTTTACTCTTGTCACTTATCCGTTATTTTAAAATATTTGCTTTAATATTTGATAAATGTAAAACTGTATTGGAATAAAAGTTGTAGGAAATTTAATTTCCTACAACCTTTGTTTGAAACATTTTTCCATATAATGCATTGTTTAAGAGATATCTTATATTCTTAGCTTCCATCACCACGCCACCTACCGATGACTATTGTTAATAGTTGTCGCTTAGTTACGTCTTAGTAATTGTTGGAGATTTGTAGCTATATCCAATATTAGAAGGCTATAGTTGGAGTTTATTTCTGATCTTTGTAAAGTCTAAAATTTTCTCTCAGTTCTTAAAATATTTATTACTATGTAACCTATTTGGAATTTCTAGAAATATTTCGGATATGGAGAAAGTCATGTGGTGGCCACATCAGATTTTTATATTAATCAAATATTAAAGCAAATATTCCAAAATAACGGGTGTGACAAGAGTAAATACCCAATTCCAGTTGATCAATTTTTACCAAAAACTAATCAGGTCTTGTCCCTTTAACAAAAATGTCAAATATAAAATTTTGCGTTGATCTGATTAATAGTTTTGAGTTAAGAGCACCCACAAAATTCTTGTTACAGAAAAACAGACATAATTGAGAAAATAGTCAAAATGTGTTCAGGGGACCTTAAAACATGTATTTCCGTTGAAACCTTGAATTCAATTTTTTTCATGAAAACAATACTTTCTCTACATATATGGAGAAAGTAAAAATGCATTTTAAAAAATTGTTTTTTTCTCAAACAGAACTTTGTAACAAACCATTCGAATTAATGAATGAACTAATATATCTATACTGAATGTATGTGTTTGAAATATACATTAAATACATTCAGCAAGAAATTAGGTCATAAAATCTTTTTTCTGTCTTTGATTCGTATAAATATGGTAATTCCAGAAGTTATTCCTGCTATTACTATGAAGTGGTTCACCCTTGTAACATTTATTTAAAATGTGAAATTGTTGAATTACCTTTGTTAATTTCAAGAAGGTCATACTAATCTTTCAGATGTTACTTAAGTATCAGAAAATTCATTTTAATTACTGAGGAATCAATGTATTTCATATCTTATATTATATTACCGTAATCGTCGTAGGCAAACTTTTTGGTAGGTTGGTTATAGCCTATTGGGAAGCTTATATCTCCACCGCTGTTTGGGCTATTTTTGTCATCTATAATTTGTAAAGATACGGAAATCTCCTGTTCTTTAACGGCACTAAATTCAACCTGAAATGTTAAATACTTTCTTTTTTAAGGGGTGTTTTCTGACACTCCTGCACTCCATAAGAAAAGCATTGGAATCAGTTTCAGGCATTATAAAATCACATTTTAAAATTAGTTAGAATCAAGATATGAAGTCGGGACCTAAATGGTTGTGTTGGAAAAAGAAAGAAGTTAATTTTGGTTAGCGTGAAAATTCAATTACATTCCATATTTCCCAGAAAATATTTTTAATATGAAAAAACCCGACTTTTAAACAATGAGAATTGTCAGTTACCATGGCCACCTCATTTGAGGGAGTGGTAATATTGGGTGTATACTCGTGAGCCCTTTGACGATATTATGTCATTTTGTTTGTTTACATGGATTTCAAATATTTTTGAAGAATAAATGAACCTTTCCCCTTTGAATTAAAGAACCATTTTATTGTTATTGTAGCATCATTTAAAAAATTAAATTATTTTCTTTAAGGCAAGCAATTAAATTACAATTAAAATTAATTAAAAATTAAATTATACTTATCCTTAATCCTTATACAAGTTAATAATAAATAAAATCTTCTGATCTATTTACGAAGAAAGAAGTTTACATCTTTTGTCAAATAAATGTGTCTGATCAAATTAATTATTTAAAAAAATCAAAATCAACTTAATGTGACAGCGAAGTATCACAGACTTTTTAGTCTGATTTTATTTCTCTTGTTTTTAGGCCAGCATAAAAACTGTATACATCATCAGAGAGAAGGTCACATGATCCTTAGCTGTGACCTTGAAGCATCCCATAGCTTAGAAATTGATATTACTCTCAGCCTACAAATGCTAATGAAAAATGTAGAGACACAGGTAAGGATATTTTTAGCTCTAAAGTGTTCAAAGTTGGAGGATTTGAGATTTTAGACTTAAGGTGGTCCTCCATGTTTACACTCCACACCTCCCAAAGAATTAATTGATATCTTCCTCCCTTTGCTGCTCTCCGTTAAGAGTAATAGTAATGCCGGCACCGGGTTTCCCTCTTCCCTTGTGTTTGGTATGGAAGGAATTATGGCTATAATAACCTAAGAGGTCGATTAGCCAAAAATACACACACATCCCTCCCTTTTGAGTTCACTTCACTCCTCCCTCATACAGGATAATGTTTTCTGTCTTCCATTTATCTTTCTATGAAAGATGTCTTTCTTGTGAATTATATTATTAATAAATAATGTAAAATAACATATGGTCATGTTACACATCTTTTTTAGGCAAAGAAGATAAGCAAAGCAATGTCTCAAAGAATTGACAAGGGAAGGGAAATGATGTCAATGCATTCGAATGAGGAGAATGAATCAGATGAGAATGGCGTGCCTCTTACTCCTGTTACGCCTAGATCTAAGGATGCCGAAGATTTTACATTAAGAGAAGATTCAGTAGATCTTAGTGCTTCAGCAGCTGATGAGTCTATCATTGCTGATCATGTGTCCTGGAAAGCTGATGTGGAACATATAATGACATATGAAAGTGAGGTTGATGGGACAGAGAATTCTGTTCCAACTTGCCCCTCATCTAAGCAAAATGCAGTTGATTACCACCAATATGTGTGCAGGTCATCTAATACTAAATCCAGCGGAATCCAGTCTTTGACTTGGCAAGAAAATGGTAAGATATTATGAAATATCATTTAGGATTAACAAACAACAGAAAATTCTAGTCATTAGCATTGTCATACATTTTTCTTTGATATTGGGGTACAGCAAGTCCTCACCCAACATGGTAGATGTAGTCCTAGAAAGTAGTGTGTTAAGCGAAATCATGTTAAATGGAAACGTATTTCATTTAAGAAATAATGTAAAAGAGGGAGGCAGCATGTGCTAACGATTAAGAAAGATGGATAAAAGAGATATTACACATAATTAATACTAAGTTAATACTGTACGTTATTTTTATTCTGTATTAAATATTATGCTTTAAAAATTATAAATGCAAATAGAGTTTAATTTACAATATGTAATGCATATAGTTGCTAGTCATCATGTTTACTTATTCATTAGGTCAAAGGGGGGTGACAATAATGTTGTCCATTATCTACTTTTGAGGTTTATTGTTGAAAGCCAATTGCAGATGTCTTTTTTGTTTCTTTTTCTAGAAATGTTCATGTGATCCTTGTTTTGATCGACTCATTTTTCTCTTTTAAAAGCTGACAATAGCAACACATGGGAGCATTAATAAATTGCTGTTACTATCTCAAAGCTGCATTGTCTATCTGGATCATCCTCTTCAAAGATTACCAATGCTTCCTGAATATGATTAAATGCTTTTGACAATCTTTGGGTAGTCAGCATGCAAGCAGGTTCGACGTCAGCAATTTTCTGAACCTTCTCTCGTAGTTTACTTAGTTGCATCAGTTCTTCATTTGATAACTCTCCTGTGTGAGAATCTAGGAGTGCCTCTCCATCAGCCACCTTCACCTCCTCAAAGCCAGCTCCATAGCTGACATTTAGGTCATAACTTCCACCAAATTCCATTTACACTTCCAGTTGATACTTCAGCCCATGAATTAACAATAATAGCAGTTGCATCTTTGATGTTGAAACACGCTAGATGTATATGAGAGAGGATAATTGGTGACAATCAATGCATGATTGATAGTGGATCTACTCAAATTTCTGAAATTGACATTTTTAGCACACTACATGATCAAGGTTGCCAAACCCTATCTGAGAACGTAGTATCATGTTATAATGAGGACAAACCATATAGTGTGAAATATGTTCCCTAATTGGTTATTTCTGTAATAGCTAAAACCTGTTTTTAAAACTCTAATGGAACTTCCAGGTAACTACATAAAGTGAGGTACATGCGCTGATAAAAATTGTGAAAGATTAGCTTCATTTTTTGCAAGATTAAAACAAAATCATTGGGTTTTCAGGAGTTGTGAAAACTAGATTAAATGTACATTGAAGAATTCTTTTAATTTAAAGTTAAGAAAGTAATAAATTATTTTATTTTCTTTATTAATGCTCTTTTATCTTATCTTCCTATGCTAACATAAAACGTTCATAGATTTCTGAAAAGGATTAAATAAAAATCTCTTAATTAATCTGTACATTCCCCATTCCTGGAAAAGCATTAACCAAAAAACATTATTCTGTTAATTGTTATTTTACTCATTTTACTAACTGTTTTGAGTAAGCAGAGTCCTCATTGAAGTATTTTATATATAATTAAAATTCATCCAGTTATACAGTTTGATGCCATAAACCAGGGGTCACCAAACTTTTTATTGAAAGGGCCACATGAGGCTTCATGATCCACTGTGCGGGCCACATACGGCATTTCAAATGACTAATCGGGCTGTGTGAAAATTTCAAAGAGCAAGTTTTGAGAATTTTTTCAATTCTGTAATATGTAATTCGCTGATATTAAAAGTTGATTTCACCCAAGTACTCGGAAAGTGTAATTTTGATATCATAAATGATATTTAATGAATACTCTTGCTAATAAGGCGGACCGGATCAAATTACTCCGTGGGCCGGATGTGGCCATCGGGCCATGGTTTGGGGATCCCTGCCATAAACAATACTATATAAGATACCATATTTCTCAGCATATAATACGCACTTTTTCCAGAAAAATGTTTGCCAAAATCAGCCTGTATCTTATATACCAAAAGTAAGATTATTACTGTTCTCAATACTGACACTAACGAACTCACTCATCCCCAAGATGGAATAATTGGCAGTCATTCGTCCCAAAAATGAAGTATACATCATTAATAGTGAAAAATTTGTTAATACAGTAAACCCTCAATTTAATGGACCCCAATTTAATGGACTTGGGATTTAACAGACTCATGGCCAATGGCCATCTGGTTGCTGAGAATCCACTCACTATCGTCGCTTTGTCTGCGATTTCAGACCTCTCACCATCCGTCGACGCCGAGGGCAGTCTGTTCGCAAAGAGCACTATTGCCTGACGTTTGGTTCCTGTCTGATTATTTTCTATACTTTTTAGTTTTTGCCATAACATTTTTGCCACTTTTGAACTTCCCGCCTTGACTGACAAGGAAACTTCTAGGGGAAAGTATGTTCGGCGAGGGTGTTGAGCACCGAGCGATTATTATTATGCTGCACTTAGGAATACATTGGTTCAATTCTCGGTACCATGGGATTTCTCGCAGGAGTTCATACTTGCTGCGGTGATGTTTTTCGTGCCTATGTGTTAGTAACTTACGAGACGGAAACATTGGAAACATTGTGGAGTGGTATGTCGAATGAAACAAAAAGCGTGCTAATTTAAATTTCAAGGGGTGAAAGCATAATCACTAGTTGAATGCAGTGATTGCTCCGAGAAAGGAGAAACTCAAAAAAAAACTGGGTAATTTTGGATTGTCGTATTTATGTTCCAAATCTTCAGACTGCCAACTGTTCCAATCTATTATTTTTTTGTGCTTTTAGGGTTGATAAAAAACGGTGATGTTTATAGAATATTTATTTATTTATTTGGAGCAATGTTTACAATGGCAAAAGCTGCCAATCCCTTTTTAATTATATGATCTCTGCGATCACGTTTTATTGAATTCAGTCCAAGCGAAATGGATGTGCATGGACCTCTCCCAGCGGACTCTGAGCCATAATGTTGCAAAAGGAACCAAACACATTCTCTACGAAAATCGAACAATGGAATATTGTTATTCACCCATTTTCTATAAACAAGCCATCCTTGTACGTAGGAAACATTGACTGCCCACACAAAAAAAGGACAACCACTTTTTTATTCTAATAGTTATTCTGTACTGCGCAACAAATTGATCATTCAGATCAGCCCCACACTTATTTTAATCATACAGCGACATATTCTAAGGCATAGGTATGGTTATATTAATTTTTGACTACTGAATAGCGTTGAACAATTTTAAAGAAAGAAAACAAAGTTACCAAAAGTTCTTCAGCCGTAAAAGATCAATATATGGATAAGGTTTCCAGCTTTTCCATGTCTAATTCTTCGGAAACAGATATCGCCTCTGATTCATCATCAGTTTTCATAAATGTTGACGATCACCGATTTCCACCAACCAAGGAAGGCTATTGTAACTCTTCTCCATCTGCTTCACAAGTAAGAATGCCACTTCTTACTTTAGCAAGAAAGTGTGATAAACAAAATATTACTGACAGAACTGCTGCTGATCTTGCTTCTTCCATCATTCATGATGTCAGCCAACACCTAAGTCTTTGGAAGGAAATGGTTCCAGTTATGGATAAGAGTCAAGTAAGGCGAGAATGCAGAAAGAGCCATGCAGTAATTCAAGAGCATCATTATCCAGAAAGTAACGAACTTCATGGTATATACTTCAATATTTGTATATTTGAAAACAGAAGATGGCAAGTCACACCAAAGAAAATGGGAGGAGCATATTTCTTTAGTGGAAGAGCCTGGATCATCTTATACAGGGCACGTCAGTCCAATATCTAAGTCTGCAATGAACATAGGCAGTGGCATAGATGACTTTCTCCAGAAAAAGAACTTTGACTAATCTGAACTAACCTGCATTGGTACTGATGGAAAACTGACAAACACCAGAGTACATAAAGTGTCATCCGTTGCCTAGAGGAGAAATTCCAAAGACCTTTGCAGTGGCTTATATGCATGTTGCATTTCAATGAATTGCCTTTCCATCATATGCTACATACATTGGATGGTAAGACTTCAGGGTCTGTCAGGTTCTCTGGCCCAATTGGAAAGAGCCTTCGCACTTGTGAAAACTCCCTGCCCATTTAATTTGAGGCAGTTGAATGTGACTTTCCCTCAGTTTACATGGCAAAATTAAGTACAGATCAAAAATACTTATTGAAAATTTGTCACACAGTTTCTCCTAGTATTTTTCCTCAGAGCCTAGCCAACTGGGATCCTGGAAACTTGGTACATTCTCGCTGGATAACAACTGCAAATGGAATTCTCTGGCTTTATGTGACAATGTCTATTCCATCTCAACAGCTACAGAAATTAACTACATTCATAATGTGTGTCTATGCTCCCATGTGGTCATTCAAGATAACATATTTTGCACATCCTGAGAACCTTCTTCTTGCGATGCTGTGTGATGCTGGGTGGTTGGGTGGGCACAGGCGGGACTCGATGCTCAGCCACCTCCTCATCGTAAGTTTTGGGTAGTATCAAACTAGCCAAGTGCTGCACATTAGTACAATATTTCTAGTGCTCTGCAACCATGATGAAATTAATGAATTTTGGTGTCCCTGACATCCCTGTGCCGTCCCTTCATGTCACTGTTATGTGATGGCATAATCTTTCTGGTCCCAGTGGAGACTGGAAAAAATGATTTGACTCATGTTTGCATCAAAATTTCGAAAAAAAATAAATATGCGCAGTTTGAAAAACACTATTTTTCACTGATATTCCGAAAATTCAAGGCCGTTGCAGAACCTGAAGATGTTGTCACATATGGCTGTAAATTTAACCCCATATTATGTGTACCAAAACACAACTTTTGATGGGGTAGCGTTTCGCATTTCGAAAAAAACTTTTTTCATCCCACCCTACTGTATATACAGTAATACCTTATGCAATGTGAATTCCGAGGATGCGTTTTCATTATTACACTTTAATACATGTCCACTCACAGTGATTACAACTTTGGCATGTTTGCAATGTTTTAGTTCCTAATGAGCCTGTTGAATAGCGCGATTAGGCCACAGAACAGTAGAATTCGTTTAGATGCCATAAATATTTTATATCTATCTAAGATAAATAACATTACATGTATTGAGATTGCAATGACTACAAAAGTAAAAAGATATATCTATGCTATTAGTTATAAACTTCAGGTGACTCAATATGCAAAAACGCATGGAAACCGAGCAGCAGCACATTATTGCGGTTCACCCCCACAGAAAAAAATGATCCTTGAATGGAGAAAACGAGGAAAAACTGAAGCTGATGGGATAAGAGAAACATAATCTGTGTAAGGTTGGTCTTAAATGGTCACAACTAGAGGAGGAAGTGATGGATAGTAGAACAGAGAAAGTTCGGTATTGCTTTAGCGATAAAAATGGCTATGTACAAGGGAAAAAAAGTTGCAGAAGAAAAAGAATAGTTATTACATATGCATTCCATTTATTATTTATCCCATTATATTAAAATATCAACTTGAACTTAAGTTTAAGTACTATCAGTAAAGGGTGCGATGTGTGTGTTGCACTCCGACACTCCCGAGTTCACGCAGGGCACATTTAACTATACAAGTCTCGAAGCAATTATTTCTGTTTTAGATCATCCCTATTTATTTTATGAATGAAATTTATCTAAAACATTATATTTAACTGTTATCATGCCGTGATATTTTATGTAAATGTTTCCGGATACGGACTTAATCATTGGCTATAATAATCCAAGAAGTTGATTAGCCAGAAATTCTATACAAACAAACGGACTTAACCACAGCTGGAAATGGTACACGATGCGGCCCTTTGTGAGTGTCTTGGTGAACCAAAATACTTTTTTCCTGAAAAATCTTCTAAAAAACCAGGGTGCATCTTATACCCTGGTGCATCATATATGCAGAGAAATACGGTATATGTCACAAAATATAACTATAGTATCTAGTTAATGATAATATAATGAGTTATTCTCCTAGTGAACACCAAGCTGTCTTTACATCATAATAACCAGTGACATTATTTCATGGAATAGAAGCATACAGATGTGAGAAAGTTTATGCTATAGATGTTACCCGAATTTTTAGCTGAAGTTCTTTCGTAGAAGAACTTCAACTATCTTGTTGATTATGAAATAAATATAAATAACAATGAAAATTTTACCTTAAATAAGCTGTAATAATTGCATAAAATGTTTTCACATTCTCTTATGTGTGAAACAATGAGATTTAAAAACTGCATTCAGCATTATTGTTATATTAAAAGGTTTTTAAAGCTGTTTACAGTTTTCATAACTGCCATTAATTAGCACACTAAATTTTTTTAAATATAGACCATATTAGTTCTAAAAATTATTATGCTGTTTTAAAGTATATGAATTTGTGTATTTAATGGTCATTACTAACAAAATTTTCACTTTTATAATTATATTTATGGTTCTCTCATCCTATTTATTTACTAAAAACAGTTGCAGTTTGGCTACATGCCAGGTGGCAACATTACATTAATTGCTGTCAGTAAATTACAGCGAATTAAAACAATAGAAATTACAGCGTGCTCAAAATCGCTTGTCCAATATTTAAATGAATAAAATTATTAATGTTATAAAAATGACACAATTTATAATAAAATTACTTTTCCCTTGGCTTTAATTGGAGCCGAAGTTTTCGAGGTTCATGGTAGGCCTTCACGGTTACCGTAGCGGTCCCGGGGCCCACAAAGTCCTCACCGTACTTCACCCTACCCTACCTTTAGTGGTGTATTGGGAAATTTCCCACCCCAAAGCAAATTATTTTTCTGCTCCCTTTTGCCACTTTTTCTCTAAAAGAATTGCTCATGTATTTGGTCTGTATGTCTGTCCATCTGTATATCATAATAGTCTAATTTATAAAGTCTTTGTACTATTAATTTTTTTTCATTCCCACCCTGAAATCCCATTTTTATTGCCTCTCCTGTGCTATTACCTACTTCAGCTTTATTGCAGACCTGCTAATGGCTATATTCAATTGAAATAACTTCAAATTTTAAATTAATGTGATTTATTTGCTAATTAAAACTTAAAATTGAAATAAGCCATTGTCTGCAGATTATATATACTCTATTTTTCATTTAAGTTTATGTAGCTCTATTTCAGGGCTCCAAAATCTTCTCTAATCTATTGATATTATTCTGTTATCTATTTTGTTGTTAGAAGGAAAATGTTTACTTCTTTTCAGAGGCATTGCCATGATTTTCTTCAAAGGTACTGAGCTATTTTATTAAGAATACAAATCTGGAAACATGCAAATGAAATATTTTAAATTATTATTCCATAGTGATGTGCATACATTTAAATACTCCCCCTGAGTTGAAGGTTGCATCTATGTCTCAACTTATAACTGAAGATTGACATTTGCTTTTTTTTCCTCCACAGTCAACAATAAAGCTTGACACCTGAGTATTAGCCGCATAGTCAACTTTACAAGAATTCTTTCTTCATGGCCTTTCTACAATGTAATACTTATCATAATTTGGGTGGTTAATCGTCCTTATTATCCAGTTTTTACTGCCAATTTAAAAAATACCTCCACAGTATTTATTGTACTTGCACTTTTGTTGTGGTTTAAGTTGCCTCCTTTTCATGTACGTAAAAATATTTGCTGGAATGCAAAAACTGTCAGTATGATTTTTTAAATGCGAGACAGAATTCATACGTGTGATTTTAGAATATTAAAACAGAACAAATTGCTTTAAAAATTTATCGAATTCAATAGTAAATTTAATAATAAAATAAAGCTGTATGAATAAAAAATTAGGAAACAAAAACTTAACTCTTTGTTTAGTATTGGTATTTTGTTGCATTCTAGCAGGGAGGAAAGCACGCACTGCAGACTTAAATTTATATTATTTCTGACAAGATTTAATATGTATTTGATTATTTTCATAGTCCAAAATATTGTTAATTTTTGTTTCATATGAAATGTTGACATGGCAATGTCTATTATGATAGCATTTACTCAATGTTATTGTAAGTTGAAACAATATCTGCTTTTTAATATGACATAAGAAAATGGAGTTAAATTTTGCATCTGTTAATTTGACTATAAAGTTTATGGCGTACAATAAATTACTTTTTTTTTCTTAAGATATCATAATTAATAATAATTTCATCACAAGATATGTGTGATGGTATCCTTTTGTTTTGAAAGGTTTGACATAGTGCATGTCTGCCATGTGATTATTAAAAAAAGTTCAAACAAAATAGTTATGAAAAATACATAAGAATAAAATTTTTTGTATTTTAGTGTTCCTGTTTTATTGTGATTTTGGTTATATATATTTAATTTTTTGTTTCATGGTTCCATACCAGTTATAATTAACAATAGGTTTTCAATCCTTAAATTCATTTAATTTACCGGAGTACATACAGTCAAACCCAGATGTAGCACCCCCTTATATAGTGCCACCGCCGCATGGCGTCCATTAATCCTAGTGAACAAAACTTCCACCTTATGTTTACACAGAGCAAGCATATACCTCGATTTACTGCCATACCCGCTTTAGCGCCAATGTCAGGGATGGAGAAATGGTGGCACTAAATCGGGGTTTGACTGTATACACAAGGTGCGGTGTGGTTTTCCATTGCCTTATACACCAGGCGCACAGAAGGTATGAGGGAAAACCAGTGACGGCATTAGCCTACTCTTACGAAGAGCACCAAGGGAGCAAACTGCTTAACGTCTTTTCTGAAGGACAGAGCACTGATTTGAGCATTCTCCTCATTCTTGTTTTCTTGTTGCCTCATTCTCTTAGTTCATATACACGCAAATAGGAGGCCAGGCAACCTCAGAAAAAATCCTACTTTTGAAGGATTTGTGCCTGCTGCTGCTTAAGAGTGGCGGGCAATTAGCAGGCCAGCACCCTAACCACTAGATCACCAACACTCGCACCAGTTTTAATATGGCTTAAAAATGGCATAAAATTTCTGCTTCTTGAACCTTTTAACAATTTTCTCATTCATGATTTGTGTTTTTATGTGACTTAAGATGGTAGAAAAGTTGACTTTTGATTGATTTTATGGCTATAAATTATAACGTAATTTAAGCCATGCAGCAGTGAATTTTGAAGAAAAGATTGTTCCAAAAATTTTGTTACATTAATTTACCTTTCCTGTTCCTTCATTTCATTCTAGTCTTTCATTTTCATATTATTTTACGACCTTGAGTTCCTGCTGAGGGTGCTTGAACAACGGAATTTTCTTCAACATGTATTACCTTTTCTAAGGCTAAAGACTATTTTTCAGGAATTAACAGTAACTATCTTTGAACTTGCCATTTCAGCCATCCTTAGGTCATGAATCATACCTATTCTGGTATTATTATTTTTAGTATGTATTACCTTTTCTAAGGTTAAACGCTGTTTATCAGAAATTTCAGAAATACCTCTTCTGGCATTATTATTTTTTAAA
Organism: Tanypteryx hageni; assembly: GCA_028673005.1. Taxonomy (NCBI): domain Eukaryota; kingdom Metazoa; phylum Arthropoda; class Insecta; order Odonata; family Petaluridae; genus Tanypteryx; species Tanypteryx hageni. The sequence continues at coordinate 170,415,446 of CM054114.1, read as the reverse complement.
GTAAACAAGATGGAAAAAATTTAATCAAAGGGCTAATTAAAGGCATGTGCGAGTATTGCACTTCACCCATCCTGTACATCCAACTTGCCCTACGCAAGTTGCAACTGAAGTGCATCTTGAATGTTGCACAACTTAAAATGATATACCTATTGCTATATATAATAATGATAAGTTTTATTCGCTTTAATATAATGTTAAAGTTCTCTCTAAAATAATGGCTGCTTTATGCAACTATTTTACGGTCAACCATGCAAAGCCCAGTACATGTTTTTTTATTCAGTTACATAAACAGCATAAGATTAACACTTTTGCAAATTAAATAACCATGAAGTCTTCAAAAAAGTACAATAATTGGCTCAATTGGTAGTCATTAAAATGTTGCTCAAGTTTTACAAAGTTTTTTCATCGTTTTTTTCCTCTTATTTTCTCTCCCTCTCTGTAACTTGCAAAAAAATTGTGAAACATCTAGGGACCATTTCTTTCCTTGCAGATTTGTGTTCCAGGCAATCTTATTCAATAATTGTGATGTAATGATCGAAATGTAAACAGTTTTATAAGGTGTTTAGTTTTTATTAAATTTTTAGAATTTGATCTATCCAAGTTAGTCTTATTATGTATTTTTTATGTAATAAAGGATTATGGGCCTTATGGCTAGAATCCAATAGATAATCTGTGTAGCTCCTGAAGCCATAAAATGGTTGGGTTAAGGCATCACTCAAGTAGCAAACCTTTGCTTATTGACATTTCGATGTTATAATATCAAAATACTGTGAGCTTGTTTTGCTCTTATGATGTGCCTAATTCACAGTTATGAAGCTGGCCCCAGTCTTTACACCTATCAGTTATGGTATTTGGTGTCAGTCTTCTCACTATGTTGTTAGATACTGATATGTATTTCACTTACAAAGTAACCATGATTAGATGTTAGCAATCCATGGCCCCTGGAAGCGTTTTATGTGACCTGCGAAGCTATGATTAAAAAGTAATCCTTAAAATTTAACACACAAATTCATATAATATACCAGGGGTGGCCAAACATTTGAGTCTGCAAGCCGCACATAGTATCCTCAAAAATATTGAGAGCCACACTCAAGCGAGAACTGTGTTGATTGAAAATGCAACACAAGGATAACTAAGAAATTAGCAAAAAAACGTGTTTATTCTTTAATAACTCCGAAAAATAAGTTGCATAGATTCGGCGCATATTAAAACATGTCTTCGGGAGGTTAAGATAAAATTGATTCAGGGAAAAGATGGATAACATTCCCTCGCGAGCCACAAATTGGGTACAAAAGAGCCACATGCAGCTCACAAACCACACTTTGGCCATGTCGGTAATATGCATTCAAATTGTAACAATAAAACACGTCAGATTGAAATGTTACCTCTGAAACGTAATTTAGACTTGATTTTCACTGTTATGATACCTCAAAATATCTAGTTAACATCCGATTCAAAGTTTATTTCAGCCCGCCAAAGCATTCACAACTTGCAATGAGGCCCGCCGAGGAATTCGCAACCACCAATGCAGCCTGCCATGTAGAAAAGTTTGCTCACCACTGTACTAGATGATGGTTACTTGGTTACTGATATATGTATCGTTACCTTACAATTTTGTATAGACCAAGATATAATTATCTTTGATATTCAATTTCATTGCCATAGATCAGTGGTTCCCAAATTTTTTTACTGGTGGACTGCATTGGTGGTAGCCAATTCTTTGGCGGGCCGAATTAGAGATTAGATCTGAAGTTATCTATATGTTTTAAGGAGCCATATAAGTGAAAAGTCTAAATAAGTTTTTTTATGGTTAAAATTTCAGTATTAAAAGTTTTATTATAAAAATTTTCATAAAACATGTGAATTTGTGTGTTAAATTTTTCGGATAGGTTTTTCATCATATTCTCGCTGGCCCCACAAAAACCCTTTGCGGCCCGCATCCATCCCACAGGCTGTACGTCGGGCACCACTGCCATAGATGGTTCCTCAGTGCTTATACAAATTAATATAAGACCAGTGCCGTAGCTGTAAACAAAGCAGAGGGTATATGGAAGTAAAACTTCAGGGGGAGGAGGGGTCTTACCCAATTTTTTAAAGAGCAAAAATACATGACTATAATGTTACGATGGAAGGAGAAAACGTATGACCTTTGAATTTCTTTGAAAATTTTATTTCAATTAAGCTATGTATATAAAAAGTTAAAAAATAATAAGCACAGTTTATCTAGAATTGCAGGTGCAGCTTCGATATTTGGGGCCATGAAAAAAGGAGTAATTAGTTGTTTTTTCATTCATCCTGTATAATTTCTCATAAGGCGAGGACATAACGCCATTTGTTCGAAAAAACAGAGGGTATACTGTATTCATTTGAAAAAAGCAGTGGGTATACAGCATATACCCTCCGCTACAGCACTGTATAACACTCAGTGTCGTGTGCGTTCATTCATAGTTCAGTTTTTGATTTGCCATCATTCAGATGTTATAGGTACCATAAACGTACGTTCATACTATATACAGTATATGACAAATCCAAATATAAGTATGAAATATGTCCTAGATTTGTATAAGGTTTTGTTATATATATACAAGTATAAATTTTTAAAGAGTTCACATTTGGTTAGACCAATAGACAATATGTCTTGGAACGAGGAATATCTGTTCATTTGTGCTGCTGTAAATTATGTAATTAACAACAAATAGCAAAAAAATGAAACTTTGATGATGGATATGAAATTTTTTGTGCAACAGAAGTATATATAAGGCAATAATGATTTAAAAACCGAAGACCGACAAGGTAAACTAATAGTAAACACACTGTTTTTTAAGTCGCACATGAACTCAACACTACTGCACATAAGCAGTGTAGAGTGAAAAATGATTTAGATCCAACAGTGCATGTGTGAGTTGGTGGATAAATACAAGTTTCCCATTCAGTGTGGAAGCTTCAGATTTGTGTAATATGTACTTGTCTCATACAGTACAGAACAATGAAATCTTAGACTTGTCTTTTACAGATCCTATACTTTTCTAGATTTCTATTTATACATGTATATGATTTGTATTTATCATAAATGTATATAGTGTGAATTGGCCATCAGCCAGGTACCATTAAATGCATTATAAAATAGTACGGAATTTTGATTTTTTCATAAAGTGCTTCTTCGTGGAATGAATTAATGTTGCTATGCAAGAATGCCTGTAAACTAACTGCACACATCAATTACGAATTAGCCATCCTCGGTGGTAATTCTTTATTCTAAAAAGAACCAACAATGTCTACTTTTAGATGAAATTCACAGTGATGGGCATAACCTTGTGGAACTGTTCCATGATGAATGAATAAAATTAAAACTATTTTCCACTGCTCAAAGTTTTTGTTTTATTCCTCATGAAATTCACATAGTTTACTCAAAAATATGGCTGAAGAAGTATTTTGATTATATAATACATTTATTGAGATCAACTGTGGAATGAGTTCGCCTATAAATGTTTTAATTACTCGTGTTGTGGTAAGCAAAAATCCATATCTAGTTTTTTGGAAGGAAACAACATTGGAAAATAAAATGTTTTAGTCTTATTTTCTTGACCTTCCAATGCAATTGTCACCATCAGCCAGTATTATTTTATTTACTAACATGGCCTAACCTGATTCAGCATTGGTTCTGAGAGCGAATATCCTAAATAAGTAAGATTTGATCCTCGTATTGGCCATTTATGAAAAATAAATTAATTTACTTTGGGTTATAAAAAGTTTAAAATTATATGCTTGAGATTTTAACAAAAAATGAGCAATTTCCTTAATTTCATAAACTATAAAATTTTCCAACCCTTTAACTGCATTGATTGAATATCCATACTTTTTTGAACCTTGACTGTGTTACGAGTATTTACTTCAAATCATTCGAACCAAAATTTCCACTATTGTGGAATCCTGGAAAACTTACCCTTTCAGTGTTTTGTGGAGAATTGACAACTGAGAATAACCCTCTAAATTTAATGATGCAGTTATTTACACAAATGAAGGTATTGGTGGAAGTTCTATGCAGGTAGGCAGATGCTGGACACAAAGTATTCTGGGAAAGCAGGAGAAAAATTTTGCCTTGAGTGAGAATCGGACTCGGGTCTTCCACTTGCCAGATGGATATTCTAACCACTGAACTACCAAGGAAAACTATTACTCCCACTTCAGAATAGGTACTTCTTGCGCCAAGATCATGCTCATGCTTTTCCAGAATTCTTCGTGTCCGCCATATGCCTGCCTGCATAGAATTTTCACCAGCTTTCACTTTTAGCCTACTTTCCAGAATGAAAATAGGCTTATAGTTTTGTTGTTGTCTGTCTGTCTGTCCATTCCCCCTATTAACTTTTGAGCCAATAGACTGATTTTCATAAAACTTTGTGGAAATCTCTTGCTACATGGGCCGAGCTCCTGAGGATAGTTTTTGTTGCGAACATTGAAATCCGAAATCCATCGTGCAGGGTAATTTTCTCTTGCACATTAAAATATCTTAGAATTGTAGTATCAGAGCGAGTTTTGTACTGTTCTCTGAGGAAAGGAATGAAGATTCTAATTTTTGTCCTGGAATTTTGCTTATCTATTGGATTTCTTAGCATTTCACATAAATACTGGCGAGTTTGCAGTTTTTATCACTCATTATGAGAGTGTTGCCATAGCAACAACAATTGTTGTACTCGGATTCGGTATACTATTCTAATACGTACACACGTTATTTTTGCAACTTAAATTTAATATTCCATTCGAATGTATTTGTAGTAATTTATAATGCTAAATTATGAAATTTGGGAATGCAAAGAGCTTTATATCTGCGATGACTTTAAAGCTATTAAAGTCAATATAAGTATTAAGTAAATGATTAAATGGAAAGTAGGCATCATAAGTTCTGTTTGGATCATCTTGTTTATTTTGGCCATCTCGACTTTGGAATGTAATTGGATTTTCTTTGGCATTTCTCATGGAGAACATTTGTTGGGGAAGTTGATACTAGCCTGACCTCAGTGCAAGAAATGCTAAACAATTTTTATATTTCTTCAATTTTGAATTTCTCAGATTGTGTGAAGTTTTTTTAGTTTAATATAAGTCTTATTTTCTCTAATGTTTACTCTATCGTTACTTCTGAGCTCAAATATCTTTTATGAATTTATTTTTTATTTAATGTGTAGGTTCATTTATATAATGTTCATATTATTATTACATCTGAATTTAAATGTCTGATAAATATATACTTATTCCAAAAGCGTTAGTTTTGATTTACAAAGTTTTGATTAACATGGTGATTTTTGAGAACACATCTCCTGTTTAAATCGAGGGGTGGGCGTATTCTGAAATGGAAAGATTAGTCTGCCTCAGCAGTTCAGCGATTAGAGTATCGGCCGGCAAGTGGAAGACCCAGGTTCGATTTCCAGTCAAGGCAGAATTTTTCTCCTGTTTTTCCAGAAGTCTTTATGCAGTTATTTGTCTAAATTCGAATATTATGCTATTTGAGTAATATTCAAATTGCTATTCAGTTGTCATAGCATAACGTAAACAAATTTTACTGGTTTAATAGGCAGGATTAATGGATCTTTTTATATCTTACTTCTCAGTGTGTTTGTACAAGGTGCGACTGAAAAGTTCTTGGCCTAAGGAGGAAGGGAATAAAGGAGGGAAGTGTCATTTATATAAACTGTAGCTTGACATCTTGTGACACTATACACAAATCCAAGAACAAGCACTTAAAAATCAAAATATTAAAAAAAAAGTATCTCCATCATCTACAACAAGGTTATGAAAAACTTGGCGACTGGAGATACTTGTAATAAGTACTTTTTTAATCTTTTGATTTTTAAGTGATTATTCCTGAATTTTTTTCAGCCATAGGATGAGCTCAACAATTCTCTGTTGAATTAATGTATACACAGTTTAATGATAATATTCTCTGTGGTTCATTGCCCGCAAATCATTTAGTGTAGTCATGCAAACCCTCAATTGACATGATGAAATTCGAACACCAAGCTCTGATTTGTTATTTTTTCTTAGGATATGTTTAGTGTTTAGTCGCTAAACACCCATCAGGCATTCTATCCAATTATTAATCTGTAAAAAAATGGGTAGGAAATTTAAAAATTAGAAGAGAGAGATTGGAGCCACAACAGAGGAAAGCATTAACTCTGCCATAGTACCTTTTGGTTTCGAAGTATTGGAACAAAAATATTTTCATCCAGCTTAACTGATTAGATGTCGTAACTACCCAACTACAAAAAGGCTAGTCACTTTGGTACTGCTAGCTCTCGAATGTCATATTAAAATTGGGTACAGCTCATGTAGAACTAATAAGTGTAACCATTTTGTGATTTTAATAATACCATTTATCAAACATTCAGTCAAAATTAAATATAGAAATACGTGAATTTTATATGAGTATTATATCAAAGTTTTACTATTTGAAAGCACATGGCACATTGTATATAAATGTTTTTATAGAATCGATATTGCTTCTCAAATTCTGCATATTTTCTAACCCAGTCATCATGAAAATCTTTTTATATCAATATGGATGGTTATTATTTTGAGATAAAATAAATTATCAAATCATTAATTAAATGAACTGTGATACCTGCTGTTAATTTATCAAAAAGTGTTCAGTTTAAAATGGAGTTTTTGTAATCATGATGTAAAAAATGTTTTATTTTTATTTTGGTTGAAATGTCACATAGACACCTCATTTAAGCAATTCTGTTCTGAGAAGAAAAATTTTCTCTTAAAACTCAGTTAATCCTCATCAGTGCATCTTATTTTAAAAATGTTATATTTGATGAAATTCAGACTATATTTGCTGTGATTTTATTCTGCATTAACAATTATTGCCTTTCTTCAATGTCATTACTTTTTCCTGTTAATGGTTGATTTACCGAACTATTTTCGTCAGCTTTCATAGCCATATTCAGTATTTAATCCTATTTGGTAAATTCGTGACACCAAAATAATAAAGCGAATTTGTATTTACATCTGGCGCGTAAAAGAAACTCGACACAATTCCGGTAGAGGGAAGGTGTATCCCTCTGACGGCATGGAGTGAAACTAAACGGAAGGGTAAAGCAGGACGAGGAAGAAGGGAGCGGCAGATAGATTTCGTCGGATGGAGGGGAGGAGAGCGTCTGCATTGCGACGCCACCAGAGGTCTCTGCCCCGCCCCAGCATCTTCATTCCTTGTCTTCCAATCACAGCCCCCGATAATTACCACCCTCATTCTCTCCCCAGCTCTCTTCATATTACATTCTTAACCTCCCTTTTTCTCCTCTCGTTTCTATTCCCTTCGCTCCTTCATCGTAGCACTTGAATCTTTTTGCCTTTCCTTCCCTCCTTTTTGATATCATTTCTTCATACTCTCTCCCTCCTTGTTTCCCACTCCCTGTGCCACGAATCATGAAATCTGACATTTAATCGGTCCTACCGTTACGGACCGTTAATATTTCGATGGCATCAAGTCGGAAGCAGCTTAACGTACCAAATTTCGATGAGCTTTCTGGCATCCGCGGAACGAGTTGTCCTTCTGGATGCTTCTACAGGAAATATAATCTGCGCAACATCGCAATTCATTTCACATAAAAATTCCCTAAAGTTTTATTTTACTATGAATTGATATCTAATAAGTACTAAAATATATAATAACAAGCGATATAAAACCCGTAGGCTATAATAATAGGAATGTCGATAAATGAAATCTTTGGCCATTAAATAGTTGTTAAACTCGTTATCTTTGGTTTCCCAACATTGGAACTCTACCAGGATTTTGTTTAATGATAGGCAAGTTATCAAAAGGCGTTAAAAATATCTGGCATTTAGCAGTAGTAATTATAAAAAAGAAAGGTGTCGGTTATCCGTGACGGAGGATTATTCTTTCAAAATATTTACACATATAATCCAAAAGTCTTGTTTTTTAAAAGAGGTTAAAAAATATGGAATGGCGGAAAGCACTGACTTTTTCTTCGAATTTTTTCGAACTTTCGTAATGACGCCCTAAAGATGTCTATAATAACGATTCCAACGCTGTCGTCCTAGTAGAATATGTGTAAGAAGACAATATTAACACAAGGGTCACACTGCCGGAACGGACATGAACCTGTCCTTTTTTCTTCTTTGCGAGGAGAGGGATATCCCAATAAGATCAATGCGGGGATTTGCCACTGCTTAGTTTCGAGATAGACTTCGATTCGCTCGTCCAAGTGCATGGCGACGCTTTATTCGTTTGCTTGGAGAGACTGCTCAAAAAGCGTTTCTGTTCGGTTATTTGGTTAGCGCAGCGTGCGAAACATACTCGAGTAGTATCTCGGGATACCATTCACTTTCCAAAGAGAATGCAGAAATGCTCCTGTGCTCTCTTAACGGTTAAGGAAAATTTGGATAATTTAAAAAATGAAAAGATGATTTTAAGTGATTCCTGCCGATTTTTTCGACCATTTTATGGCAACAGGAATCATAAAGAGCACATATTGAATCTATAAGTAGGGCTAGATGGCTAATATTTAAAAATTTTTAAGCGAATTCAGCAATTATACTTATTTGTGTTAAGTGTTAGAGAGATCTTTCCTCTGTGTGTGAATGCTAAACACTTGTGGGTATAATTACAGTGATTACTTAATTAAAACAGGAATAGTATGCATCTATATGTAGTTTATAACCTGAAGGGCACTCGAAAAAGTGTCACACTATTGTATTTAAATCTTAACTTAATGCGAATAATTCATTCTCAACTTTCTCACTTTGATTGCATTAGCCATAATGGATTAGTAGTAGGGCATAACTAGATTTTTCGAATATGATCATCCATCTCTGAAACTGAGTATAAAGAACATTAGCTGGAGATGAAGCGGAAAACGCACTAGGTTGAAAATTTATGTTAATTAAGGCCCGAATTCATTACTTATATTAACAGGAAATGCTCCAGTATGTGTTAGTCATTACAAGGAATTCTCATACCATAAATACCACTTGTAGTTCATAGTTTATCAGTGATAGAGAAAAATTGGAAAGGAAATTAATAGAGCATTATCAGGTTTAAAATACTAAAAACAATTAAAATCTCTTTCTGACATATTTTGCATATTTTTAAAAAATAAACGAATTTAATAAATGTTACTGTTTACACGGTAATATGTTTGGATCAGCTGTCCATTGCTGAAGAGTAGTCGAGCGAAAAAGAAAATAACCCATTTGTTCACTCTTCTATGTTCAAGCCGAGTTCGGTAATAATCGTCTCCATGGCAACAATCTGATAAAATGCGATTTAAAACTCAAAAACGCTGTTTTAGTATAAATTCAAGAAAATAGGATCAATTATCAAAATTCTGTGATAATAATTATAATCTGCATTCTTTCCCCCTTAGAACAGTACAAATCTCGCTCCGATATCACAATTTTAACATATTTTAATGTATTAAATAAAACATCTCTGCAAGATGGATTTGAGATTTCCTGTGTAAAACAAATAGGAAAAAACGTTCCTGGAATCGAACCCGAGGCTTCAATCTTCGCAAAATAAAATATAACTCGGAGGCGGGCCCTGGCAGCACGATCCTCATACCAAGTTTCATGATAATCGGATCATTGGTGCAAAAGTTGTTAGTAGGGGACACACACACACAGGGCCATTTCCTAAGGCTGTTTCCTTTGGAAAGCGGCCTAAAAAGGGTGGTACGGGACCGAGCGGCATCCTATGCCGTCATTTCCAGCTCGTCGAGTGAGTTGACCTCAACCTCGTAGTAAATGCCGCTTAAATGCAAGCTGAACGTATTTAATGCATCCACTGCCGAGAATGTGAGCCTTTTACAAACCAAGTATTTTTGGTGTCCTGGAGCAAGATATTCCTGCCACCCCTTCACATGGTGGAGATAGAAAAATCGTCGATTTCCACCGCCGTCGGTGCGTCGTGCACCATTTGCAATCCGGTTTGGTGCACCCTTGCTTACGGATTTGCTGCTGCCAAAGTAGCAATTGATAAGATGGGAGTTGATGACTCAACGGAGCTTCCAAGAACGACTCGTGGAGTGATTCCTCGAACCAGTTATAGAATGGGTTAATGTTTAAAATAGAGATGTTTTGGGAATTGGCGCCCATGAAATCAATAGAGATGACAACATATCACTTGGGATTGCGACGATACAAATCATTGAACTATTCGGAAATATTTTATTTTATGAGATTATAAACTCATTCATTTGCGGAATTCATTTTATGGTCGCCATATCTTTTGCTTTTAGGTTTTGATCAGCATATACGATTATTTTGATAACCAGACAGAATGGAATGAAATTCTTGACGTGGAAAGATGTGATTCAACTGGCAATAGTAAACTGAAGGCTAAAAGAACGTAAGTTCGTACTTTATTCAATTCTCAACATAAATTTATTTGTTTAGTAGAAGTAATTTCATTCAGCAAAACTTCCAAATTGAAAGAAAGTTGTAACTATCCCTCAAAAAAAATGCATTATAATTAAAACTAATTTTATCAAATGTTTTGCTCATATATTTAAAAATATAAGATTAACAAAAGAATACGTAACCTGTTTTATATTTATATTGATTTTTTCAATGTTCTGCTGAATTTAGGGATTACAATAACCTTTTCATTTTAAATATTCTTTCCTATGATGGAAACGAATATCTTTGATGTTCTTTGTGGTTTTTTTAGAGACTGTTTTTTAAATCAGTCAGCCACATCTTTCCGTTGAAGAATCAAGAGATTAAATCGAAATCTGTAATAATATTCAAGGGATTTTCTTTTATAGGAAATCGGCATCATTGTGAATTTTTCCATCAAGTCCATTTCATACGTTAAAACTCGAGAATGATATTTATATCGACGTGTTTAACTGCAATCGCAATTGCCCGAGTTTTGCTGAGGAAGCGGTGATTTATAGAGGAATTAATAACGCCGATGACGAGCAAGTCTCGCAAAACGATTTAGAGGCAATATCGACGTGTGCGAGAATCGGCAGTTGGAACTGATTCGTGATAAATGTTCCGTGATGAATTTCTGGGACAGGGGAATGAATAAAGTTGAAAATAATACCTTTGCGATAAAAGTAGCATTTCATTAGCCTCATCACGTAAGCAGTTAGTAGTCACATTAAATCACGATATTCCGTATAGGCGTATCGCGTGATTGGATGGGTTTCGTCCGTGGAGAATCATCCGACTAGGAGAGGAAACACGTAGAACATGTTAGTACTGGTTATTTAGGTTACATTAGGGGATCCATTTATCGAGCGGTTGATATTCAAAATCGCGAGGATAAAAAGGTAGGAGATTAGAATGCTATCAATTAAGACATGGGTTTCCAACCTCTTCCATGTGGCGAGCACAAGGTTGTATGTTAGAATATCAAGCCAGGAACGCAATGCTTTTGCAAAAAAGCAATGATCATGAATAAAATCAATAAATAAACCAACAAAAAATGAAAATGGAGAAACCTCCTTATAACATTACAAATTAAAATTAAAAAAGAAGTACACAAATACACACTGATTAAGTAATTTTACTCAACGCCAGGGACCGAACACTCACGCAATCTCACACACTCCGGGTTTAGGGAAACTACTCCACTCCAGGGACCCTTCTTTACACGCGCAAGAATCACGCAAGCAAATAAACCACAGTGTACTTCTTTTTTAAAAGAATGTCTAAATACGCATTTCGGAATCAAAGATTCCATCCTCAGTAGGCCGATCGTAATCAAACCAACGTCACATTTCTTAATAATGTTTTAAATATCTTTAGAAAGAAAGCAATTAAAATAATTAAATTACTGGTGCTAAGAAACGCATCCATCTAGGAGAGCAAAGTCAGGCTGCCAAAGAGGAAAGCGGTGCTCGCAAGCACCGTCTCGGAAACCGCTGAATTAAGAGAAAGCGCCCATTTTCAAGACGTTGTGAATTTAGAAGGTAATTGTCAGAATGTCTATTCGCAAAGACGGTTGATGACGGAACGTGATTGCTCATCGTATCCACGCATCGCCACGTATTTGTTGTTTTGGGGTCTGTTCGTGGATGATCTGCGCGCGTGCCCCAGGGTTCGAGAAAACCTTGCCAAATACGGGAAGTGTAGAACGCGGAGGGAAAAGTGATAAATGTGGACTGGAGAAGTACTGAAGGAGATCGTGGATCGCGGTTAAAATATCCTAAAGCTGGACAGGCAAAGATAGTATCTCGCATTACAGAGAAGATGAGATTTTGAAAATAGAAGCAAGTTATATAAGTAAAAACATTCAACAACAATAACACCAACTTCGAAAGAAGATGGGGTGTTAACTTACTTTTCTTGAATATAATGGTTAAAGTCGAAGCCAACTCGAATACAAGAAAACCTTGAAGTATGTTAAAATATTAGGGTTTATAACTGTAAGAGCATGGCGTGGATAATGTCTCGATGAAAATTCACTAAAAATCTGGCAACTATGAAAGTTTTGCATTAATTAAGCATGTGGATAAGGCGAATAAATGAATAAATTTGTACGCTGTAGATATATAGTATGGGCGACAGAAGTGTTTGGAGGCGGTATAGAGACAGAGGTCGCGCAAGAAAAGGACGATGAACTGATATCTTTTGGAAATCAAATGTTCGACACATATACTTAATATGCGCTCGACCCAATTATTAGTAGTCAGTCACAGAAACTTAATTTGTGACAATGCGACAAATACCTTGTCTGAATAATAGAACATGCTGACGATGGCGTATTTTTTAAATGCGCAAATGTTTTTCAGAGAGAGGAAACTTATGGCATATTATCGTATCAAGCCGAGTCTCATACAATGATCAAGATTGTACGTCTCGGTAATAATCGGGATCGAGTGAGAACAAGGGGTGTGCCGTGATGACGGGATAATAACGTCATTACATTCACAAAATTTGCGAAAGTCCTGATCGCGAGAAACGAACATACTCAGGCGCACGAACCGGATAAAAAGATGTTATTATTTTTAAATTGCCGAGCGTAATAGAGATAGCACGTATATGCACGGGGATTAAGAAAAATGTGATTTTCAAGAGCGGTTCGATCGAACTTCCTTCCTTGCAGTTCTCCGAGGTTTTAAAGATCGAAAGCGGTGTGAGAAGCCCATTTACATAACGAGGGACGGAGGGATGGGTTAAGGTTGGAGGGATGCCGAGAAAATTGGAGGTTAGGTGAGAGGGGAGGAGGTGAGGGGAGAGACACGAGAGGGGTCGAAGAGAGCAAGTGTTTAGGAGGGCAAGTGGGTTGGAGGGGGCGAAGGAGAGAGAGAGAGAGTGTATAAGCTACGGCGTTCGAGAGGACGGGAGCTCGTGAGAAAGGGTTTCGGGGCAGGAGAAGTTTGTTTAGGAGTGCGAGAAGGAGGCAGGCGGTCTGAAAGGAGAGCGGAGGGGTGAGAGAGCGAGCGAGATTGTGCTCGTTTGTTTTGGGTTCGGGGAAGAGAGAGAGAGAGAGGGAGAGAGGCGTCGAGAGGGGTAGAGATGAAAGCGAGGCGACGAAAGGGAGGGGGGGGGAGAGCGGCGGACGGGGGAGGCGGCCAAGAGGGAAAAGACCCAGACGCCGCCTATCGGTTAATCGTTTCGGCGAATGAAATCGAGTGTTTTTTATTATTATTAAAGCGCTTAATAATCGCAATCAATTTTCTTTTCCTCTCGAAATTCGCCGTCCTTTTCCGTGTTATTAATTACGGGGTGCACGATACGAACGTATGTAACATTTAACTAAATAACCCGTCGAACGCCGCGAACGACTCCGCGCGTACATTTTTCTAAATTCGGTCGTTTGAAAATCCGCGCAAGATGATATCGCAAAATTTTGGATTGTTTCTATTCGTCGGTCGGAAGCGACGTTTGAGAGAAACGTTCGCTATTATATGCAAATTACTCGAACGAATGTTTTCTTTCGTTTGAGAGCGCCGAGGGGCGTGAATTGATTCGTAGTTGGCACGTAATATTATTACTTTTTTGATTGAGGGATTGAAATCAATTGAAGTTGATCTGTAACACGCTGTTATTCGCTCAAACTTTCTTTCCATTGGCCTCCCTTCCTTCCTATCCTCCATGTACACCCCTTCTCTCCTTTATCTCTATCTTCTCCTCTCTCCCTTATCAATTTCAATTCTCTCTATTCTCTTTCTCTCCATCACATTCCACCCTTTTTCACCTCAGCGCCCTCTATCGTCCACTTCACTTCTCTTCCTCCTCTCTCTCCCCTGAAATGATAGCGAACAGAGAATTCTTCCCTCCCTGTCCTCCCTCCCTATCCTCCCTCCCTTTCCTCCCTTCCTATCCTCCCTCCATATCCTCCCTTCCTATCCTCCTTCCCTATCCTCTGTCCCTATCCTCCTTTCCTATCCTCCTTCCTTATCCTCCCACCCTATCTTCGCTCCCTATCCTCCCTCCCTATCCCCGCCCCCTACCCTCCCTCCCCATCCTCCCTCCCTACCCTCCTTACCTATCCTCCCTCCTTATCCTCCCTCCCTATTCTCCCTCCCTATCCTCACCCCCTATCCTCTCTCTCTACCCTCCCTCTCTATCCTCGCTCTCTACCAAACGCTGCCATGGAGACCATCCTGGCCACACATCTGTCGCTCTACCGTTCCCTATCTCCTCCACATATCTCAATTCTCTCGGACCACTCGGCTCATTCCAAGGCAATCGATAGCTGGGCACTGGTCAGGGAAGGGAGAGGGAAGTTGAGGAGGAGGCGAAGGGAGGCTTGGGGAGGGAGAGGGCGTGTGGAATAATGAGGGAGGTCGTGGAGGGAAGGAGGCAGGCGGAGGAGAATAGGGTTTAATTGGGATGGGAAAGGGAGGCGGGAACGGAGGCGGGAAGTAACAGAGGTTGATTTTGTTTATTCTTCAAAGTTATTGCTCTCGGAATGGTAATATTACATGAAGATGCTCTTGAATTCATCTTGATGTAGCTCGCGTTAGGATACAACGATGCCCGCACGAACACCATGGTTCATTAAGTACCTTTTAATTCCACATCTAGAGGCTTCCTTTATTAAACATCGCTTTCGTACTCGGTCATTCCTTTTTCATCGCTTGCCCTTCTTTTTTTGTACGGGTATTTTTTGTATAAAATTTTTCGAATTTATTTTTAGATGAGTAAATTTTGAAGGAAAAAATTTTCGTTATAATTTGAAATTTTTTAGACAGTTGACATTCTTACAAATGATACGATTGCTGGAAAATTCAAACTTTTAATTGATATTTTGGCGAAACTTTTAATGATAAATAGCCCACGTTTTCAAAGACCATGCGACGTTCCAGACCTTTGCAACTCGATGGAAGGAGATTCCTATTTCAAAAGAGTATGAATAAATTTCAAATTGTTTAATTTTGGAAATTTCTCGAAAAATATTTTTTTGTTAAATTCCCAGAATATTAATTTTCGGTTCATAGAATGTAAACCGAATACCTTAACGTCACATTTTGGGCGCTAGAACCATTCAGTTAGCCTCAGTTATGTTACATGATAACCGGAAATTATATTGAATACTTCAAATATGATTTAATTAATTTCTAAATTCTTAAGTGGAAAAGTTTGATGGGGATGATGAATTACACCTTTACATCAGAAAAGATAGTTCAATGCGATGAACATTAAAAATTGCATTATTCTTCATTAATATAACAAAATAAAAATGTCGGAGCAATAATTGTTAGCGCTGAGTGGGAAATAGAAAGGCATTCGTGATTGTAGCCTCAGAGGAAGGAAAAAGTTAAAATAGCAGACAGCAGAAAAAGGTAATGCGGTGGTAATAGTATAAAAAGGCGTGCATTGCGGAGGTTATCTGTCATCGGGAGGATGAGCTAGGACATATTGTCGGCCATTAAAACGACCTTTTGAAAATATCCGCTGCAGAGGGAATACGTAAAGATTGCAGCTTCCGGAAAAATAAAGACCTGGAATACATGAATGGCAAATAAGAGGAGATCTTAATTGCGTGCAGAGGAGACTTATTCTTGTCAGCCGTGGACCCGAATTTCGGATTCCGGACGGAGGAAAACAATGCAACGATTTGCAATTCCCTTTGATATCGTTCATCAAAGGAATCTTCCCGCGGTCCACTTTAGATGCGGAAAATATTGCGAATATCATCTGGAAGGGATCCTTCGCAGCGTTTGGTGTCTGCTGCATCGGTTCCAAGCTGCTCCCCTTTTATCCCCTCCCATCTTCGACTTATCCTTTCACCCTCTTTCTGTATCCTTCGAACCCTCTCCTTTCCAACCCAGCCTCAAACCAAAACGCATCACTCATACTTCTCTCCACCGGCGTTTCAGAAGGGCTTAAATGGGCAAGGGACTGGCGAGCGCGATTTGCCTACGGAGGATGGTGCGGAGAGGTGGTGGAGGGGGAGGGAGGAATTCCTCCCCTCCCCCACCCTTCATCTCCCCCGATCCGGTCTCACTTCCCACAAATAACGAAATAGTTTGCTGACAAATTAAGTTTCCATGAATTGCGATGAAATGGTCCGACGCTAGAGTTTATCGCTGCCCCGAAGCATTCGTAACGTTCATTTATGCAATTGCGTCGCAGCTGAACTACGAGCGTTATTCGCTTGGAATGCGGTGGACGTTATGCGCAGTGTTTTAATGTGGCGGCGTTTTGTTTGAAATGACGCGCGAGAATTATACCTTTGGTTACGCTTTATTTGAGTTGATAACATTTTGCACACGAGGAGTACGAAGCAAATTGTCCGTTTCATGATCGCGACTATAAAAACTATTTCAGTGTGCAATGTGTCGATATAAGCAGGAACCCAATCCCAACTAGCCCAACATATTACAAGCTATAAGGTGGAAAAATCAAGTTATGAAGGAGCAAAGGAATGCTTCGTAGGTAATAATCCCACGCAAATAATACTCCAATGGTGGTTTGTTTTTCAGGAAAGCAGTGGCGGCGCATGGTCAGGGTTGGAGAATGGTTTCGATATCATAAAATATGCATAACGATAACGCAGAAAAATATCAATTTTGCAAATATCGAGAATGGCAGTACGTGATACGCTAGAGTACAATAGAATTTGTTTACCTAAACACATCAAATAATCGTAAAAACTAAAAAAAAATGCATCAGTTACGATCCTTCGCGTGTTATTTTTAACGAGAAAACGGAATTACTCCGGAGTAAAATAAAAGATGAAAAATGAAAAAGAGGTGAAGGAGTTCACGACCGCGTGTTACATACGCTGTGACATGCAATTTCGTGCACAAACAATGTCACAACATTTGCGACACAGATCCTTGACAGTCCCGACAGAAATATTTTCTCACTGATGTCCACCAACTGTAATAGATAAATGTTTTAGTATAAGGAAAAGTCTATCTTTCGTTTGGACTAGGGGTTTCAACTTCACATACAAGTGTTTACACTGTAACTACGTTTAAGGGAGTAAATCTACCATACCATAGGAGATCTTGGTTTTTGTAAACTAAATTTTTAAAACAATAACGCGTTAAACAAAATGAGAGACAGCGAGAGGGTTGGATGGATAAAAGAACAGAAATTGGGCAGGGGTAGAGAAAAAGAGGAAGGAAAAAATAGGGAGAAAAATGGAAGAAAGCGGAGATGGACTGAGAAAGATATAGAAAGCAGAGACAAAGGTGAGAGGAATGGAGAAAAAGAAGAAAGAAGAATGTGAAAGACACGGAAGAGGGTGAAAATGGAGGAGCGAAGGAGAGGAGGACGTTCTGAAGGAATGGCGATAGTGTGACAGTGTTCGGCGAGATGCGTCTATTGGCGCCGTGAGAGTGGACGCATCGCACGCAGAGAGGAGTGGAGAGGGGGAGGGGTGTAGGTGTGGTGAGGGGAGGAAGGAAGGGTGAGGGTGGAAGGACGCATTCCTCCCACCTCCTCCTCCTCCCCCTCTCCATCCCTACCCCTCAGACTGCAACCCAGACCAAACTCTCTCTCTCTATCTCCATCTTTCCCTACGAGTCACGACATCCTACACGATTCCAATCTGCACTCGCTATTACAAACACCCACTCACACGCACGCATACACACGTACATGCATACGCCCACACACTCACTCACTCACACGGCTCATATCCTTCCCCACCCCCTCTCCCCTCCTCTCTCACCTGTCCCCCAGTTCTCTCTCTCTCTTTCCATCTCGCATCTCTCTTCCACTGCCCACATTCCCCTCTCCCTCTTTTCCTCCTTCCCTCTCTCTCTTTCCATCTCGCCTCCCTCTCCCACTGCCCACCTTCCCCTCCCTCTTCGCATCTCCTCCGCCCTCCTCTCTCTCTCCCTCCCTCCCTCCCTCCCTTCCTCCCTCTATCTCCGGCCTGCGCGCTGAGATTGGATCGATATGTGTGACTCAGGGGTTCAAATGAAGGGCAAAGGGGAAAATGCTCCGAGAATGAATGTAAGGAGAGAGGCTTTGAGGAAGCGTTGGAAGAAGAGCGAGCTGGTCGCTGAAAGGGGGTGGGGGGAAGGTTGTAAGCTCGTCTCCATTGTGGAGATTACCCTTTAAATGTGTAAACAGAACGGCGCAAGAGGAACCCGGCAAAATTGATGGCCAAATACGTTAGTAATTACCACGAGTCGGACTTTTTTTTACATAAACCTCGCTTCCTTTGATGTCGCCAGCAAAATATGTACACATAAATGGAATTAGGACTCATCGCCTTGAGTTGATATTAGAGTTATAATGGTAAACGTGTTTCGTGGAATGCAGGGGAAGGCGCGGCGGCACTCGGTACTACGCCGTTGCGATAACAAAGGAGGGTAATGCCGTGTAAACAAGGTGAAGTTCAAGCGAGGGAAGAATTGCGCGTTTCGCGGCAAATTGAGAGGAAACGAATGCAATGCATGGATAGAGGCGAGTCGTCCAATTCTGCGGCGAAAGAGGGAAGTGGGAGAAGCGGTAGCGGCATTAGCAGGATCCCGAGTGGACATATTGTGTTTGAGGAAGAGAGGGAGATGGAGGAAGAGGGAGGGAGGAGAAGGGGAGTGGTGCAGGGAAGGGTGGGAGGAGGGGGGAGGGAGGCGAAAAAGAGCGGGAACATGTGGATGGAAATGGATGCGCAGAGGGGGAGTAGTGAATTGTTATCAAAAGCCACTCCCCGATTGGTACACATTGAACTTTGAATATCTGCTTTTGTGCTTTAAAATGAGGGAAGTTATTCGAAATAATCTGGGGGAAAGTCTGAACTGGTGTGTACACACAAATACAAACGTACGTATATGCAAATGTATGTATGCATATGCAAATATATGTATATGTGCGAGTGCTATTAAACCTAAAATACTTTTGGATGACTACAGATTTGAAATTTGGCACGACGGCAGGCCAATGAGCACAACTAACACCAAAATTGCTTAATTTAAACGAATCATTATTAGGTGTTTCCCACCCCATTGTTGTCTCAATTTTCCACAAGAAAAACGCCGGAGTCAGTGCAGAGCATTCTAAAGTTGCATTTTAAGCTATATAGTGGTGAGATATGAAACCGAGACTTGAATAGTCTTATAGATGAAAGTATAAAGCGTATTAATTTTGGAGTAAAAATTCATTTACCTTCGGAATTGGCTGGAAAAGTATTCTCAAATACCAAAGAGCGTAACTTTTTAAAAACGGAGTATACTTTAGTTACAAAAACGATTTCACTTTCTCACTTGGAGTGTAGTACTTTAAGCTCTTTTGACAATGCAGGTGAGGATCGGTGGGTCATCAGCCGTGGTTGGACCCATAATATATTCAAAATTGAACGCGTGAGGATCGAAAATTCCCTTACACCATATCACTTGTCTAAAAATCGCTCCCAAAATACAAACTCTTCTCCGTTCCACCTCTGGACAGTGTTCTTTCCGTGTATTTTCTACCAACGTCCATCAAGCGGCCTTGTTTCTTCTATATTAAACCTACATACACTCCCTTCGGCATTCTTTATGGTTCTTCCGAGCCTCTTGGGAATAAATCCGAAATTTCTTTGGCCAGCGATGATCGATTCCTCTAGCGATTTAGAGTGGACCGTTTTCAGTTTCGTATACATTTGTATGTATATAGCCATACACGCGCGCATAGATATGTATATATCAGGGGTGGCCAAACCTACTTTCCCTCTGAGCCGCATTCGATAATCTTCAGAAGTTCGAGAGCCGCATGACCCACATTCTACGCTCATAAATTTACAAACAGTAAAATAAAACCTGTATCCGAAGCAATACAGATATAATGCATGTCTCTTAGGCATCCGCAACGCGTCTAAAATCACACTGCGTCATTGTGTTCTGTAGTGAAAAACTTTGACACGCCACTGAATGGAAATTTAAAAGAGCCGCATACTAAGATAAAAGAGCCGCGGTCTGGCCACCCCTGGTATATATGTACATGCAGGGGCGCCGAGAACCAATGGACAAACAACTTGCCGAGCCCCACTGTAAAAACTTAATTCTCTCTACAGATCTTGGAAAATGACGTAAACCTTATATTCTCTTACCACAATAGTGAATACTTTTCTTTCAAAAACAAAATTAAATGCAAATTGAATGAAGTTTTATTGTGCATTCTAGTATTTAGGCTGTTAGGCACACACACGTATATATAGTAACAAAAGGTTTTCTGCAACAGCATTAATCTCATAATAAATAAATCCAGGAACAGCATATGTGTTAAAATTCGTAGTAATTATTTATAGATGGTGAATTTTATAATAAAGCGACTCGGATAGTAGCGACCAAACCTCGGGTCCGGGCCACTTGAAGGTCGTCGGGTCCCGGAGCAGCGATCCCCGCTGCCCCCCCCTCTCGTCAGGCCTGTGTACATGCATACACGCATATACGAAGCTCATATAATAGTTTTAGGATGAGGTAGAGAAAGTGGGAAACTGAGATAGGTGGGAAAGATCGAAAAGAGAGGAAGTGAGATTGGAAAAAGGATGATAAAATGAGATTGGAAAGAAGGAAAAAGAGGTCGGGAAGGATAAAAGGGAAGAGTGGTGAGAGAAAGAGGGAAAAAGGGATTTTGAATGGCGAGGGAGGGGGAATGCGAATGGAGAGATTGAAATTTGGGGAATGGTGGTGTGGGAGAAGAGATTGGTGTAAAGGGGGATAAAGAGGGGGGAAGGGGACACGGTACCTGAGAGATGAGGAATGGAATGGGGAAGCGGAAGAAGACGGGTTTGGAAAGGACGACTGGAGATTGGGACAATGGGAGACAGGTTAAAAGTTATCCCTCGAGATTATTTTTTTTTAAGTCTTATAATTGGCTCAAGAGGAAACTTATTAAAGGATCTTTCGGAAGAAGTAGTTTTGTTGGAATCAAATTATGTGTTTTGTGTGAAAAACGGCGTGACCTTCGAGGCAAATGATTAGGATGATTAATCATTTCCATCCATAAATTCCCGCTTCATATTTACACAGCGTTGGAAATGTTTGAATTTCGATTGCGGATTTTCTCCGCGTCCCATGTTGCCTGTCCTTAATGAATGGCATCCGCGCTGATCGGATTTTTCGTCCAGAGAATGAATTTAATGACTGTTGCTCGCGCAATTACGACGGGTAGCTGGCCGTGGTAGATAAAATGGCCGTGAGCTTCGTTATAAAACTTAGACAAATAAACAAAAATGCTACGATTGGTCTTGTATGCAAGCGAGATGACGGAGAATTCGAATTTTCGTGAAGTTTATTTCAAAATCTAGTCACTTTAATAAATATCCATAGGAATCTTTTGATGTGTCTCAAATTTATTTGTTGATAAATTTTGAATGGAACAATTATTTAAAGAAATGATATCCAGGAGCATAAATTTCGAGCTTGTCTGTTTTTTGCAGCTTATCTTGCGAAGCAGATTGTGCTTTAATAATTTTTATGGTTACTACGTACTACCTTCTCAAGTTTAACGCTTTATTGCAACGTTTGTAAAAAGTAATAAATATAATATACCTAAATTTTGGTTCATCTCAGTAGGTGATGGTATCAATTCGTTCATTGTACCTTATTATTAAGTTCAAATTCGAAGAAGGTGAAACGTTTTTAATTCATTTTCAGCATCTATCCATCTCATGGGCCGTCCTCTCCGATTAGTAAAGTGGCGTTTATATCGCCTTCAACTCTTTTATATTCCATAATGGAAGAAACTTAGGTCATATTTTGGTGTGGCTTTCATAATTAATCTCAGAAATAGAAGGTATGTGCATGTATAGGAATTGAGTTTACGTCTAATGCAGAGATTCAAATTAATTCAAATGGCATTAACCTAGTTAAGGCATTTCAAGAAGAGTGAATTCATAAGCGGTAACGCGAGTCAATAGGTAGTGTAACAAATTGACGGAATATATAACTCCTCAAAATTTAAATGTTTTTATTTAAACATTATATTTCATCTTATAAAGTTGAAAGATTGATTATTTGGCCCACGATTTCTTGGATCATTTTTGGAGCGTATGGGCACACTGGTTAAAATAATCTCATTTAACAATTTCGTTACTATTTTTTTCGAGAGCCGCAAAAATTATATTTATTTTTATTATGGTAATGTTATCAATAATTTATGGTGACTTTATACACTTTCAATTAACCTACAGTAGTGTAATTGTCCGTCTTAAATGAGACATGGACATGGATGCAGTATTAAAATAAAGTTCAAAATTCAAAATAGATACGTAAATAAACGAAACCCATGATTCGTAATCAGCATTTAATGAATCTTGCAAAATAAATGCTAGTTAAAACGTAACTACTATATTTTGAAGATTTTAAACGTTAACCAAATTTAAATAATTTATCAGATCGTTTGCTTTGGACAAAAGGAAACAAAAATGCTGTTTAAAATAAAATCAACAACTTATTCGTTGCTATGTAAAAAAACGAAGTAGTGGACAGAAATTGAAAAGCCGAATAATGATATTTTTCATATTTTAAATCAGCGGACTCTCAAATTTGGCTACAGTGCGAGTTGCAAATGTAGTCAAATTTATAACTGGTAAAAACGTGAAAATTACAAATAACTGAATAACAAAATTTATAAAAACAAATTTATTGAATGACTACGTAGAAATTCCGCCACAAAATGAAAGAGACTGCCATCGTTTCAACTCAAAGAGTCACCATCGGTACCTGATTCAATCAATTTGTTTCTACAAATTTTGTCTTTGAGTTTTTAAATATGCAATTCCATACAGTTACGGTTACAGTAGTCGAATACGTGAAAATTACTGTTTTTCGTATCGCAAACTTACTTTTGGACATATTCGAAATTGATTCAAATTCTCTTACAATTAGTAATAAAAATAAACTTGCTAATAAAAATAAACCTTTTTTATGCAAATAAATAATATGCTGCATCAATTCTCGTTAGCATTAATACCATGTAATCTCATTCTGCTCCAAAAATCTATCCCATGCTACTAGAACGGAATTTATAAATTTTCTAGCCACTCACTCGTGGTCTTTATGTGTGTACTGAGTTTCAGATCTCAATTCCAAGTGGAAGTGCTTAAAAAGCGTGGCGGACGGGCTCTTGTGAGTTTTTATTTGAAATATTACATGACGGCCAATTTAGTTAATTGTGTGTATATATGACGTGTACAAGCGTATATTAATATATTTAATATACTTTTTGACTTGTTTTATTCTGTTATGTGTTCTATTCATATATAATTAATGAATTTTATTTCGTTTAAATCTAAATTCCTCCGTCGAACCTAAAACCCCATTTCTTTCGTATAATCTGGCTAGTCTAATAAAACAAGAGAAGTTTCATCGATTTGCTGACTCAGGTTAAAGCGGTAGCTTTGTCTAACAACCAAATAAGAAAAATTTTAAAGTTTAACTGCAGCGCAATGTTATAGATTTTGACCACTCGAGGCCGATTAAGAATTAGTTATGAAGAAGTTGAATATAATATCAATCACATTCAATTTACATTTGCGTCCAACTTAAACTTAGAATAAATGTCGTGTAGAATGTTTACAATTTATAGAAAATGGTAGAACTTCCGAGTTATAACTGTTAAATTACTGCAGAACATTTATTTTTTCGGGATTAACAAATGATGATCAACTTCGCTTTTTATCTTTCTCTCGCCTATAGTTTTTAACTTCTTTCTTTTAAAACATATAATATTCCGAAAGGTCGTGAACCATAAGCTTAAATTAATGATGACATGCCATAATTTATTTAATTAAATAGAAAAGAATGAAAAAAGAACAAGACGTTTTTTCTTATAGGTTTATTTATCGTAAATGTTCCTTTATTTGAAATTAATAATGAACGATAGCCTCGAGCACTCAAGCGGGCAGATATAAAAATATAAAATAATTAAGTTCTCTAATAGTTTTACTCCCTGGGCGTTTTCCCTTTTCATAATTAATTTATCATTCCTTAAAAAATCTCGTCAAATGTAATCCGTGGCACTCACGTTTCAGATTTCCCCAACTTTAACGGCCTCGTCACGTGACTAATCAAGGATCCTCAGAGAGAAACTAAGCGTGCTTAGAAATTTGGGAGAGTTTCCCTCTTTGTGCATGAGTGCGCTATCTCAGGGAAACGCGTGCGAGAGACAGAAAAGCGCGGCGTCGCGTGATGAGGCGAAGAGACAACTGCCGTACGAAATGCGACCGAAGACTCCGCGTCGCGTGACAAACGAATTTAATGAGGAAACTTTCCTGGATTACTCCGCGTGCAGATACAAAATCTAAATGGCCAATATCTGAGGTGAGCGAAGTGAGATGTGTTTTGCGCACGGCAGCCGCGTGTTCTTTTGGTGGGAATGGGTTAGGACACTTTGTTTTATACTTGTCGAGTCGATGTTTTCCTATGTTAATTTGAAGTCGGTTGGTACCCGAGAGATATCATTAATTAAGAATTTTTTTCGTGTTTTATTAATTTTCTGCTGGTTTTTTAAAACGATCGACCAGGTTATTTTGTATGAAAAGTCGATTTTTTGGTAACTTACCGCACTTATAAAGGTTATGTTAGCCATTTTTAATCAGGTTATTGAAATTCTTCACGCGCCGTAATGAAGGTTATGAGAGAGAGAGAGAGAGAGAGAATGAGAGAGAGAGAGAGAATGAGAGAGAGAGAGAGAATGAGAGAGAGAGAGAGAGAGAGAGAGAATCAGACGCTGCTGTAACCAATGTTTCGCCTAATCTTTCGCTCCAGTGATTTTCTCGGAGGTGTAGAGTCATCTTGAGATTGTGTTCGCGAGTGTATAATTTCTCCTTTCATTCTCTAGTGTAATTTAATTACTTTGTACCTTTTTGTTTTTTTTTGCAAAAGCGAGTAAAACAATGTTTGTGTGTGCTCAAAAAATTAGCGCCCAAATTAAAAAGTAGGCTCATATCAGACCACGTAAAAATGATAAATTGGGGACAAGTTACTTAATTATTATCTTACATAAATTTAGGTAGTATAGAGGGTGTGGAATTGTGCTATGGATTCTAGTTGGTTGTTGGCGATGAGAGTTTTTCGACCTCCGTCTGCTGCCTTCCCCCCAGCTACGTGTGTTGCGCGCAGAATATTCGATGTACGACACATCGCACTTAGACTGGGACGTCAAAGGGACGCGTAATTCCTTCGTCGAATTCCGTCGAATGACTTGGGTAATGAGAGCTCATGGCGGCGAGATAGTGTGTCGGAATATAGCACGCGCCCCCCTGCGGCCGCCACTGTCACCGCTGCCCGTGCGTCGTGTCTGCCGCTGGCGTGAGAAGCGGCATAGGGACACGCTCTAGAGATGGATAGACACGCTACTGCATCTATGTAAATGGAGGAAGGGTGTTTTTCTATAGCGATTTGTTTCGTCCTCGATGCTCTTCTGTCTTTTGTGAATCCATCTCTTGGGCCTCTCATTAGGAGAACAAAAGATCTCGATAATGATGAAGGGATGCGATTTTAATCACACTTCTTGCTGCTTTTCCTTATTGTTTACTTTAAGCATGGACGATGTGCTCAGGCTGCATGGACGTAGTGCAATACAATATAAAAATTAGCTTGGTTAAGCAACTCTTAATCCTTAATTTTTTAATAGTTTTAATTTTATTTTTATAGTTGTTTACAAAATTTGTCACGGTGTTGAGTGTTAAGATCGATTACATCAATTATAACATTTTGGAATATTAGTTTTCAGAAACAGAGACTTCAAGTTAATTATTTTTCTCCTAGTTGTTTGAAATTCATAGGCATTTATAAAACATTCCGTCATAAATATTAGTTTGACATATGGACTGTAGCCTTTCAAGGGTACAAATTGATTCGTACAGTAAGGTATATCTTAATGGTGAAAACGAAATAATAACGCTGAGGTTCTGTGATGTTGATAAATACGGTTATGGAAAAGTGATTTACATTTAATTTGATAAACATTTAATTTATCGATAGAAATTTAACGGGAACCAAAAAAAGGAAGCGCATTTAAAAAGTAATTAAAATATTATTTTATAGTGAAAAGTTCAATAAAAATTAATACCGGTAATGTTTTGATTCTCGTGATCTGTAGGATCCCCTACACCTAACTTAGTCAATGAAAAATTCGGAAATACTCTATTTATAATCGGGTCTTGTAAGGAGATTCTTTGAGGGTTATTATAGAAGAGAATGTTTTTAATGCATTGTTAGATATAGTTGAAAAAATCTTTGGCAGCTTTAAGTCGTAAACGGCAAAAACTTGGAGCATTTATATAGAAGGAATTATCACTTTCGGATATGCTGTTTGTCCACGTAAATATAGGGTCTCACCTTTAATATGGTAACACCATATTTATAGTTCATAGTGAGAGCGAATTTTTGAACGAGCCAAAATATCGTAAAGCGGCTTCGTAACGGTTAAAATTCTTAAACGACCTTTCCACAATATGAGGCGTACCTTCCAAAGAGATGGAAATGACTGTCTCGTTTTACCCATTGGTAAGTATTCCCCCGAAGACGATCTGCTCTCACACAATTGTATGGAGCAGCTCCATCATAGACGTCATCAGGATAAGCGTTTATTTAAAAGCTGAAATCAATTTTGAAGATTTTCATGGCCAGTTTTAAGAGATTTCCTTCGTATTATGAGCGATTCGAAGACATGCGAACTAGAGATGTTATCGAAGTATCTAGCGAATTATTTGCCTTTTTTTGTTGCGCATTCTTATATTTTTAAGAAAGGCTCGTAAAATCAAAGCACATATTCCTTAATGAACGCTGCTACAAGCTTTCATTTTCCCTCCAGATCATATCATCCAAGAAAAGTCTGCGTGTCTCAAACATTTTCCTCCTGCCGATATGCGAACCAGAATGAAAATACTCGTTGCAGTTACATTACATCGTGTGAATTTCGAATTGTGTTACACAGGTTCCTTTCGACATAACCGATCTTATTTAAACACAATTTCGACCCAACGCTCTTCGGACCCTCCGATTATTATTTCTGGTCTAAAGAGAGAGAGAGAGAGAGAATGGTCGAATCGTTTATTCATATTGCATCAGTGGCCCGGCGTTCCGAGGTCCGCCCGCTAAGGGGTTTATTCAATTGAATAGATTGGGCTCCGGGGCGGGTTTGTCTCGTGTGTGCGGGACCACCGCCACTCACAAGGTCCCGTATGCGCGCCATTGTGTTTTATGCAGGGATGTAATAGGGAGTCGCGGCGCTCGATCCTCTGATTTTTTTATAATAAAAGCGCTCGAAATTTATTCTCCGTGCATTAATCGAGTGAAATTCAGGTCTCGCCCGTTTGTTGATTATTAATTAACTCGAATGCTTTGTTTCGAAGTGAATTTGTATTTTTTGGAAAAGTTTGCTCTCGTTTGCTGTCGGAATGGGGATGCAGAAGAAAATTCTGCTTGAAGTAACAGTTTTCGACGATATTTAATTAAGATCGATGTTTACTCTCCGTTGAAATTTGCCGATACACATGGCCGCGGTGGAGGTGCCTGCAACAAGAGGGGACCCAAACAGACAGTAGTGGATCGCGATTTTTTTGTTTCCAAAATGGCCCGACAAAACGTAAAATTTTACAACGGTTCGATAATTTTACGCGCTGGCCTTTTCTTGCAAGTTCATAGCTCCGATTTCTATTCAGCGGAGGCCCTATATTCTCGTCTACGCCAATACCGATACTTCTAGAGCGACGGATCGCTGGCTTCGAGATGCCTCCGTCGGAAGATTCCCACGCCCAATCGCACTTAATTTCGCTATCATGTCGTTGCGAATAGGAACCAATAAATGCTCAATCGACTCGCAACGGTCCGAAAATCTCCGTATAATAGGTGTCTCCCTTCTTCCTCCTCCAACCCATCCTCCTCCACCCCCTTCCTCCTCATTCTCTCGGGACTTGGATTCGGCGAAAATGCACGCAACCCTCCTCTCCTCTCCCCACCTCCCTTTCCATCCCTTCGCTCCTCCAATCAGAGCCTCCTCCTCCTCATCTCCTCTTCTCCGCTCTCCCTCCCTCCCGCTCTTCCTCCCTCCCGCTCTTCCTCGCATCCTCTCCCCTCTCCTCCCGACCTTTTCCTCTCCCTCCCCGCCTCCGCCTCGGCGTCACTTCGCCCGCAAAACCCTCCGGATTCTAGCGGCGGCAGTTGGTGCCGGGCCAGCGCAGGCAGTCTCGGGCGCGAAGCGGCGGGGTGCGCGGCTACACACTCTCCGGTTCGCGGTGCACACGTATATATCTCTCTCTCTCTCGTTCACCTCCCCCCCTTTTCCCCTCCCTCTCTCTCTCTTTCACACACTCTCTCTCTCTCTGTCCTCCCGTCGTCCAACACGATCGCCTATCACGCCGCGTCCGTTCGCGTGCTTCGAATTTCACGCTCTCCCTCCCCTCCTCCCCCTCCCTCTCCCCCTCCCCCCACTTCCGCGAAAGAGGAAGCGCCCTCTCTCTCGCCCTCCATAGTCCGAGGGCCAAGAAGGTCCCCGCGCGTGTGTTTGTCGCCCGTTTTTCGGAACTTATCGATTCTTTCGGATGTGGCTCACTTTGCCGGATTGACCGAATACTCCTCTCTCGTTCCGAATGCGAATTTCGCGTCCTCTTTCCTTCCTCTTCTCTCTCTCTGCTGCTGCTGCTGCGTGTTGACGGTCGATGCACAATATCTGGCCTCCAGAGCGCCTCAGCCGATGCTGCCGCCGCCGGGCGGCCGAGAGGGAGAGTGAGAGAGAAAGAGACCGAACCGGAGGCCACCAGTCTTCTCTCTTTCACTGCTCACGCGGTGCGTGCCCTCCCGTCGTGGTGGTGATTAGTGCGTCGGATGTCTTTTGTTTTCTCGGTGGAGTGAACTCACGTGGATAAAAAAGAGAGGCGAAACGAGGTCTCGAGGGCGGCGAGAGGTGTCTTCGTCCAGAGCCGGGAGCCAGTAAGTAGAAAGTCCATAGCTATGTGAGAGCGCTCGGCCGTTTGTGTGTGTGTGCGCTTGTTGTGATCGAGATTGCCCCCTCTCCCTCCTATCCTCCCTCCCCCCCTCTCATCCCTTTCAAAATTCCGTTGACGCGAATTAGGAGCGATATTACCGAGAATTATGTGTCGGCGGTGATGATTTTGTATCCGATTCGGATTCCCTGCATTGCCTCCCGTCACGGCGTCCCGCGTAGAGTAGAATGGGATCGTCCGATTCGCCTCGCATAACTATGTCAACGAACATAAAGGGTGTCGCTTATTCGTTCCCGTAATCCTTCTCATGAATATGAAATCGTCGCTTACAACATCGACGTTATCGCGCCGTTCAATGTTGTTTCCACTTCGCCTCTGGTCTCTTATAAATTATGTTTCTCGGTATCTTTCTTTTCGTTTCATATTCTCTTCGTAGTAACCTTGATAATCATCTTCTCCCCATTTTTTCTCTCACACCATACTTTCATAAATATTCACCGCGTATATAAAACGTATTTTGTTGAATCTACGGAATGATATAGAAACAGAAAGTTTTTCACGCAGTTATGTGTATTTTTGAGTATGTACGCATTTTTAAATTCGCACTCAATTTTCTTATTATTAATATTTTGCAATTATTTTCCATAATAATACGTTGCATTGTCCCTTTTGCTAAGTGCAATTTTTTTGTTGTCTACGCCCCTTGTCTTTATTTTCTATTAGGGAATGTTATTGCAGCTGAGCAATGTCTCATTGTCCCGATCCATTCGATCTTGCTACCACACTTTCCACGCCTATTTCCACGAAAGGGAAACATCCTTTACCGAATGTCGCCCCCTTTTCTCTCTCCCGCCCTCCTCCCCATTCTCATTCGCTCTCTTTCTACGAGACCTTTAAATGCTCTAAATAAAATAAATTGCGTTATGCGTGGCTTTGCGGAACTTCTTCATTTTTATAATAAAGCAAATGAAAAATAAGCCCTTTGAGATTTGCCTAATGTATTCGCCGTATGCGAGCCGCTCTTTCGCTCACCCGCACCACTCTCCGTTGCCTTTTCATTTCTCCTCCTCCCCCTTCTTTTGTTATTTCCGCCTCATTCCCACCCATCATATTCACCCGTTCTCATTTTCCATTCTTTTAATCGCACATTCCATTTGTCCTCAATTTAGCGCCTTATTTTGCTGAATATTCATGGGTGTTTTTTTTAATTTCACTTTCGTGCATCTTATCATTCCTCCGTGTTTGTTTTGAGGCTATCTTTCCTCCCGTCTTAATATTTTCTCTTGTGCTAGCGAACGATTTTTCTGCTATTTCACTGCTCAATGCCATTTTTTCCTCATGTATAATAATAATAATATTGACCTTCGAACTGCATCGGCATCTCGCCTTCCCGGAGGCCTCTCGATTGGCAGATTTGCATGTACTTGTCTTGATATGTTCCTTGCAAATCTGTTTGTAACTTTAGACGCTTTAGCTGCCGTATAATTCCAATGTTTTATCATAAATTGTTTCCAATATACGAAAGACTTTTTTCGTGAAGAGAAATAGAAATTATGATCTAATGCAATATAATCGTCTAGTCAGGAAGAAACTTTCGCCGATGGAATAGGAAAATGTCCTAACACTGCAGTACTTTATTAAAGCTTGATGCGATAACATGATTGAGCACCTGAAAATTCAGGCATATACTTGTTTGAGGTAATTTTGTATTCGAGTTTAGTATTTTTATAACTAATTTATACGCGATAGTTTATTTGTAGTTGTCGTCTCTTTTACAAGACACAAAAACATCAGGAGCATTTCTTTACAAGTCAATTGATTCTAGCCATATCATTATGTTTATATATATATATATATATAAATATTGAATTGAGATAACAAACGTGTGAATCCGTAGAAATTAAAAAATGCGAATATGTTAAATGATGGAAAAGGTTGTTTAAAAAATAATGGTGGAAAAAACCATATGGAAGATTGGTATCTGGCAAAACTCACTAGTATACCAGACGAAGTCATAACGTAAATGAAGTAAAAAACAATACCCATAAAAAGACAAACTTAATCTTAGCAATATTATCTATGATCATATTTAACTTTAACAGCAAAAATCTCATAAGCACATTATGTCGATAAGCCTGTATTAAATAGGCCGATTTCTTCTTGACAAAATCATAATTTCTGATAAATTTTATGATATATCTATTATTGATCTTATAGCCACACCAGAAATGCGTTGTGTGCTTGAAAAATATGATATGAACGGATATACGATCATATGGGCTGAATTTTCAAACGGGAGCTGTCGTTACACTTTCAGGGACAGGGATCATATACCATCCCATATATAAAATCATTGCTGCACGCTTAAAAAATCTTACGTCGCGTAGAACATTTAAAATGCATAACACTTTTATATTTCCACTCCACCATAAGGAGATACAATTATCCCGAAGTGCGCTTTTAATGAGGATTTGCGTAAACTACACCGGATAATCTCCCTTCCTCTCGCGTCCTTGCGCTTTTTTCAGCTGCTGCTTTCCTTCCTCTTCTCATTTTTCCACTTCCTTCCTTTCTCTCTCTTTCTCCCCTGCATCTGCTTTTCTTCTCCCTCCCCCCTCTCTCTCTCTCGCACTCCTTTCTCTTCGTTAAAACTCGCCTCTTCGACCTCTTAACTCAATTAACCACACTATTTGAACGCTTTCCAGACAGCAGCGATATATGAATGCCATTCACCCCTCCCTCCTACCCTTCCCCTCTCCCCCTCCGTCCTTGTTGCCTTTAGAAAATAATCCCTTCTCACTCCTCTATGCCTCTTAGGTCTTCATTTTGTGCACAGTTTTTTCTGGAATTGCTGTGTTATACTCCCCCGAGGTAAATACGCATGAGGCATTTGGATTCTCGCAGACATCTCTGAAATTGTAATCAATTTAAAATTGAATTAAAACAACCGTCCTAATGAAATGTAAGGATCGGGGAAATTATATTTTTGTTTTATTTAAAATAGGTACCGTAATCTCATCTGGATTCTTTCGCATGGTTTCATAAATTCGCGACGAAGAACGTTTTCAGGGGATTAATTTTCTGAGGGAAATCAAAAATAATCTCCATTGTCGGTTGGCGTATCCTTTCATATTGGAAATTTTCTTTGCGATTTTTTGACATACGGTCACCTTTTTCTTAGGCTTAGATTTTTTTAACCTTGATGCGGTTTGTGGTAAGAGCTGCCCGCGATTCTCCGCATATTGTGTTCATCTTTCGCGTTCATTCGTATCTTATTACATCATAATAAAGTCGCTTTTTTCTACCAATCCCAGTACTTAAACGCTTTAAATTTGAATTTTACCCGCGATATACTTAGCTCGCGTTTTATACCTATACAGGTCCAATAGGCTTATTTTACGCCACCTTCCGATTACACGAAATCGAAACATACCCAAGGCGTTTGCCGCAAATGAATAAGAGGAAACAAACTGTGATCGAATGGTAAGAAATCTAGCTCATAGGTAAGAAAGACTTCCAGCAAATAAAAGTTTTTCTTGTGATGTGGAGAAATTATTTCTGACGCCATGAACAGCAAACATCGTCATACAAATCAGTGAAGGTTTTGAGAGCAAAAGAATTTTTTCCCTTATTAAAAGGATTATTAAATGAAATAACTCTGAGGAGGAATGAATTATGAATTTATAGTTGTAAAATGCAGTTTTGGTCGTTCACTTCGCGTAGTGAATTCCAAAGCAACAGCATTAAAAACTGTAAAGCGAATAAGAGGAGGTCATGCAACTTTACAACGTTAATGTGATCCCAAACTGTAGTAGTAATTGTAAACGAAAGAGGATATTTTTCTTGTTTTCAGTGATAACCAGAATACAGAGAGGCTTGTGTTATTTGGAAAGGTTAAGGTTACATAAAAAAGCCTTTAAATTAGTTTTGGAATTGAATAAGTCCGCCATTAATATCAATTAGGCACTTAATTTGACCTCGAAAATGACCGCTCCAAAAAGGTGTATTTTAATTAATTTAATTATTTTACTGGGGCAAAATATAATTGGGATAAATATAAAATAATAATAAAAGCGGATATAGAAAAAAATTTGTTTTGTGAATGTTGAAGTGGAAGTGGAAAATTACCAGTGTCGTTATTTATTAATATAAAATTATTCCACAAAGTTACACTAAAAACAGTTGAGATAATCCATAAATTAAGATTTATTTTGCATTTAAAATAATATTTCGAAAACGAAGTTGCTTTCATCGATTTATTAAAAAATCGCCGAAGGAACGGTCTCAGTAATCGATAAAAGTTCAATTTTTCTTTTACAAAACACTTGTTTTAGTATTTGATTATGCACGAAAAACAAATTTATTTATCAAATATAAGCGAAATACACGATGTATTTTAAAATGAAATGGTAAAATATGTCTGCATTCAAATGTTAAAATTTTCCCTAAAAAATTTAGCAGTTGGTACTCGTGAAATGGTTGTCGAGAGAGTGAGTTCTGCGATCCTTTTAGCTTTAGCCTTCAAGAAAACTTATTATTCCTCAAGCGCAGAAGGTGCTAAGGAATGGGAGAAAATATTTGCGATAGCGTGAGAATGCGGGCTGAGGTCAGGAATTTAAACGTGGAATGGAAAGAGAGCTGATCCTTGAGATGCTGTTTGGAGGAGAGATCGAAGAGAGAGGAAAAAAAGGGATTGAGAGAGAGAGAGAGAGGGAGTGCGTGAGGGCGTCTTCGCATGCGTGCGAGTCGATTTATGTTCGCACGACATCGTGGGATGAGTCTCAAGACATTTCGCGGTATTAGATACGTGAGATTATTTTTGCAGGATCTCGGTGTCGTCGGATTCCTCCAAACACACGATTCCTCCCAAAATACACCAGGGGGACGCTATCCATACATTCGATATCATAAAAAATGACGGCGAAATTACGCTCAGCGCATGCGCCCTAGGATTTGGTCCGATGGCGATATTTCCATTTTTTCGCAAATGGTGCAGTTGCCAAGTGTACGAATGTGCCTCAGACGAAGAAAACGACGTGTTTAGTCGTGCGAGTCACGTTACGTCTGCTATAGGGACGTAAGAGTTTTCGTCTTTAGGAATATAGGTTGAAGTTTTTACAGGAACAAGGTGATTTTTTCATTTTGTCGTTATTTATCGAGTCGATTTCGTTCTTACGGTGACCTCGTATAGCGTTTCCTATCATCAATATTTTAGGAACCTAATTATACGTCACCGCAGCATGTCCTTGCGCGTCCAGAGTTTGAAGAAACCCAATAGGGGACCACACCTTATGGCCACCATAATCTGACAGGCTATACGACCCTCTTTCTTGTCATTGGCCGTCAGGATACGGATACACTCATTGACTTGGCATTATATTATAACATAATAAACACAATCGTGAACGTCAAAATATCTATTTTTCCATTTCTTTGAAAAAATTCTGTCAGGTACGCAATAATAAAATACCACAGGACAGTTCCCAGAAGTACGCATGTAAATTTAAAACTCTTTTTGTAAATGATTGGTATACACGCAATGGAGCTCCTTAATCCCTATTTCGTCACACTTGAGGCATATTAATAAGCCGGCTCTTATTATTCCTCGAATTAGAATTCCCAATCTGGATTTACATGGCATATGTTTTACGACGAGGAAAGATCTTACTGTGCGTCGTTGAAAACTTAAGGGTGCCGCTTGCTTATTTTTACTTTTAACGAACGAATATAACTTTTTATTAGGTTCGTAATTACACGATTTTAACATTTCTTGGTATGATTCCACCTGTAATATTTTCCCAGGAATACACGACGAATAACCGTATCTACGCTCCCATTTTAAGCAAGCTGCCTGCTATATTCCGCTCTGCTCGCATATATTATTCTCCCGCAAAAATTGAAAAATTGTTACTCCCCACGACAAGTGCTTAAAAAAATCCTCCGTCTACGCCGCCCGTGACGTCACGATGGCGAGCCGTGCACTCTCTCCGTCGCGTGCGCCTTTCCACCCGTCTCACCTGCGTCGTCTCACGCGAACGCACGCCCCCACGCTCCTCGCCGCCTCCCCATGCGTGTTTATATGAGACATTTTTGAGTTTTGGCCAATCCGTGGAGATCTCTTCGCCATCGAGAAGGCGGTGGTCCATTTATTTATAGTAGCAAAGAAAATCTAACGTGCCTTTGCCCTCTTGCCGAACCCCTCGCGTCTCCTTCGTCCCCCCCCCCTTTTCCCCCTTCCTCCTCCCCGTCTCTCTCTCTCGTCTCCCCTCACCCACTCCTCTTTCTCTCTCTCTCAATCATCTGCCATCCTCCTTCCTTCCGTTCTTTTTTATCCTTCTCCATTGCTCACTCCTCCTCTCCCCTAACTTCACTTCCTGTCTCTAAATCTTCCCTCCCTCCCTCCCCTCCTTTCGCTCTCTCTCCCCTTTCCTCCCACCCCTCCTTCCGCTGTCTCCCCCTCCCTCCCCCCTCTCCCAACTTTAACCCTCGCATCATCCCCTCATCCACACCCTACAACAAACTGCACTACAATTCATCTCGACCCCCTTCTCCTTTCTCCCCCCCCCCCCACATCCCTCCTCTTCCCCATCCTCTCTCTCTCTCTCCCCTCTCCTCTTCTCATTCTCTCGCCGCAGCACTCCACTCATCCACTCACCTCTCTCGACCATCAACACTCCTATCTTCCCCAACTCATCCTATCTCTCTTTCTCTCCCCTTCTCTCTTACTCCTTTATTCTCTCTCTCTATCCTCTTTCCTCCCACTTCTCTTCTCACCCCGCCGTCCTTCACTCCACATCCTCTCTCTCCCATTCGCTCTACTCGCTTACCTCCCACTCCCAGCCTCCATCCGATGCTTCCCTTCCATTCAAACACTCCTCTTGTCTCTCTTTCCTCTCTTATCCACTCACTTCCTTCCCTCTCTCTCCCTCTCTCCCCGCATTTCTCCTAGAACCTCTTTCCTCCAATCCCTTCTCGATCTACTCCGTTTGTCTCTGAAATGACAGTCCGTTTCAATTTTCGTTTATTTATGTTTGCACTACGATAATATCTTCAACGTAGTAACAGGCTTGAGACCCATAATATGTAGCTTAATTGAAAGCTTAATTCATTTACACGCCAAGAAACTTTCCCTTTTGCGATAAATTGTTTTTTCTGAAGTACTCATTCCAACTGATGTGCTAATTCAAAGGAATCCTTTCTCGTAAGAAACATCTTTCATAGATATATAAATATTTGAATTGTGTGCCCATTCTACTGTTAAATATATACCTGTGGTATATAAGCAGTTTTCATGACGTTACACGACGTCTAATTATTTTTTGAAAATCGTACATAATTTATGACGTTTTGATATATCTTTATTACACACAAATTTGGGATGATTCATTGAAATTAATGACTATCGTCTCTAAGAGAACTTATCATAGATGAGTATTTGATTTATACTTTTATTAGTGTTATATCTTTAATATCTATATAGGGTGAAATTCCAGTATCCCGGAGGCTGTTCTTCCGCCTCTACTTGTGCGAGAATTTTTTCTTTCCAGTCTATCTATAAACATCCTTAATTCTCTTCCATTACCGCCTCTATAGCATTCCTTTCCTCTCATTCCATCTGTAAGCATTTTCACTCGATTCCAGTCTCCGCTAAAAACTTCTCGTTCCATAATTTCCACTCGAGCCCTTCTCAAAACATTTCAATCCCACTCACGCCTATTCTCTCTCTCACCCTTCCCCCACCCCTTCCCCCATCGACTCTCACCCTTCTCCCTCCTCCTCCTCCTTGCTTCCTTCTCCTCCATACGTTCAGGAATCTTCTCTACCTCCTTCCTCCTCTCCTTTCTCCCTCCCTCTCCATCTCTCTCTCCCCTTCTCTTCTCTTCAAACGCTCTGTGAGAACGCTCTAACGTTCACTTCGTCGCCTTCTTTTAATCCTTCCTCCCCCGTCACCTCTTTAACCTCCTCGTTTCCTCTCCTATTCCTTATTCCCTTTCACCTTCGTTTCGCTCTCTTATTTGTTTGATCGTTTTCCTTCATCAAAATCCTTAAATATTTTTTTCTCACCATTCTCTCCCTCTCTCCCGACTTGCGTCTCTAATCCCTCCACACACATCATCCCACTTTTAAATTCCCTTTCTTTATAAATATTTATATAAATACACAAAATGTGCATGCATGTAGCGCACACGGTTAAATATATTTCTGTTCCCTTTTTTTACCTCTCCCAAACTGTTCCAACATTCCTCTACCCATAATCCTTTTAAATCGCTTTCCCATAATCCTTTCTCGGAATCCTTTCCCATTACTTTCGCATTAAAATTCCCCTTTCTCTCTCTCTATCCTTCCCTTCACCCCTCTCTTTTTATCCTCCTCTCCACTCTTCCCGTGTGCCTCCTCGTCCCATCCGTAAACACTATTTTTCTTTATCTCTCTCTGTCTCCATCGAACCTCTTTCGAACCCTTTTTCTCCCTCTCTCCCTTCTCTCCATCCCATCCCTATAAACATTCTTCCTTACCCTCGCTTCCTCCTTTCGCCTTCTCCTTCCCCTAGCCGCTCTTTGCCGAGCAATTCTCTCCCACCCTTCGTCTCATCTTTTAACTTTCTCTTCCCCTTCGCCCGTTCCCATTCAATGGTCTCTCCCTCCCTATCCCCATCCCTACCACCCTCTCTTTGCGGCCGCTTCGTAAACTACACCCTCCTAACTCCTTCCCTTTACATCTATCCCTCTTTCCTCCCCCTAATCTTCTTTTCCTCTCTCTCTCCCTCCCTCTCTCTCTCCCTCTTTCTCTCTCTTTCTCCTCCCCACCATGGCTTTAACCTTTCGCCCTCTTCAGCTCTCCGCTTCCTCCTCTATTGATCCCACAGAATGAACGAGGTCAGCCAGTTGAACGCGGATCCGCATTGAAACACACAGAGACATGAAACTAGGACTGCGAGCTCAAGAGATCTCTACTAATGGGAATTTCAATGTTAAAGAGCTAAATTGTTTCGCACTGAAATTATACCTCGCTCGCAGGAGCATTTAACAATTTTTTCGGTTTCGAGCGAAATTTTGAAAAATTGGAATCGGATTCGGATTAGAAAGAATTA
The DNA here is from genome assembly GCA_028673005.1 of Tanypteryx hageni. Classification (NCBI taxonomy): domain Eukaryota; kingdom Metazoa; phylum Arthropoda; class Insecta; order Odonata; family Petaluridae; genus Tanypteryx; species Tanypteryx hageni. Next base: position 170,377,044 of record CM054114.1, on the reverse strand, counting down.
AATATTAAAATATAAGATTAGCATTATGTGTTGCTCCGAAATTTGTATCCCGTGAAAAATTAATCATTTGCTTAATGAGAAGCGGCTTATAATTTAATTATTGCCAATTTAATAATTCTGGAAATTTATCGGATGGATCATTATTACATCGCCGAGCATATTATTATTTTATGGAACGGTCATATTTTGAAAATATTTCGCGAGACCGAGCGAGGGATGCTATTGCATTTCGACCCATTCATTTTAATGTGACGGAAAACGCGGTGAAATTTTCCGCTAGAGCATAGAGAGGGTTTCAATACGTCTGCTATCCATGTTCTTTTTATCACGCAAGCGCAGCTGCGGGCAGCGAAAGAGGGATGTCGTGCGCCGCGCATGCGCAGTCCATACTCCTCCGTTCTGGACGACGGGGGCGGAGGGAAACGGGGAAGGGGTACGAAAGGGGAGGGTGGAGGTGAGGGGAATCCCCTTCGCTCGTCAAGGGTGACGTCACGTGTCGGCGTTTGGCGCGGGAAGGGGGTTAGTGGCGTCTTCGAGAGAGGGTCGAGTGGATATTGTGCCGTGTCGTGCGCGAAGCGGGTAGAGGGCAGCAGAGGCGGCGAGAGGGGCGTCAGAACGGGGCTTCCAGATGAAAATGGAGGGAGGGGAGAAGGAGGGGAGGGGGCACCCTTCACCTCCCACCCGCCTCACCGGAAGCGCCTCGGGGAGGGGCCACGGGGGACTACACACAGAGAGGGTAAAGAGAGAGGAAGAATGGGAGGGAGAGGAGGGGTAATAGGAGAGTGCTCTTGAGTGGCCCCGTTTATGAGGAGGAAGGGGGGGTTTTGACGCGGTCCAGGAATAGTTATTTTTCCAATTTTGGAGAAAGGAAGACCGTCACGGAATTTTAAATTAACGGGGGTGAGGGAAAGATTACGTTACCTATGAAAAGGGCTGCCGGAGAAGTGAGCAGTGAAGGTTTGTTTGGTCCAGTATGGAGAGTTAAGGGATGCGAGGAATGGAGAATTGAAGGAAATGGAAAAATGCGACGAACGGGAAGCGAAGGTTAACGCGGAGTATAGAGTATGGAGAGTGTGTGTGTGAAGGTACATATGTGAGGGAATCGAGCGTTTTTTGGTGGAATTTGGAGATCAGCGGAAAATCGAATGAGGATATCGGACACGGAGCGGATTTGTGGGAATGGATGACATGAGGATAAGGATACGAATAGGCTGGGAAAAGAGAGAGAGAGGTGGGAGAGAGAGATGTTGAGAGCGAGGGAGATAAGTGAGGGAAGGAGAGAGGTAGGGAGGGAGAGAGGTAGGGAGGGATAGAGGTAGGGAGGGATAGAGGTAGGGAGGGAGAGAGGTAGGGAGGAAAAGAGGTAAGGAGAGAGAGAGTTAGGGCGGGAGAGAGGTAGGGCGGGAGAGATGTAGGGAAGGTGAGAGATATGGAGGGAGAGAGGTATGGATGGAGAGAGGTAGGGAGGGAGAGAGGTAGGGAGGGAGAGAGGTAGGGAGAGAGGTAGGGAGGGAGAGAGGTAGGGAGGGATAGAGGTAGGGAGGGAGAGAGGTAGAGAGGAAAAGAGGTAGGGAGAGAGAGAGCTAGGGCGGGAGAGAGGTAGGCCGGGAGAGATGTAGGGAAGGTGAGAGATATGGAGGGAGAGAGATATGGAGGGAGAGAGGTAGGGAGGGAGAGAGGTAGGGAGGGAGAGAGGTAGGGAGGGAGAGAGGTAGGGAGGGAGAGAGGTAGGGAGGGAGAGAGGTAGGGAGGGAGAGAGGTAGGGAGGGAGAGAGGTAGGGAGGGAGAGAGGTAGGGAGGGAGAGAGTTAGAGAGGGAGAGAGGTAGGGAGGGAGAGAGGTATGGAGGGAGAGAGAGAGAGTTAGGGAGGGAGAAAGAGAATAAGAGAGAGAAGGGTGAGAGTGAAGGAGGGAGTGTGAGGGAGCGGGCAGGGACAGTTGCTGGGAGGGATATAGAGAGGAAGGGAGAGAAGGGGAAGGGTGGATGGAGGGAAAGAGAGGGAGGGTGAAGGGAAAAAGGATGTTGAGAGAGGGAGTGATACAGGGTTGAGGATAGGCGAGGAAAGCCGTACAAATGGAAGTGCTAGTTTGTCGAAGTGGTGTGTTGGCTTCGCAAGCCTCTGTTCCGGGTTCGAATTCCTGCGGCTGCGGGGATTTTTGGGCTCTAACTTGTGATTCGTTCGTGTTGGTTGAGACTCGGAATGGCTTTTTCGATAAAAAATGAGGACTTCATTTGTCCTCAGATCAAAGCTATTGTGTCTGCTTTGTTCCAGAATGGTACTATCATACTGTTGCTTCCATTGCTTTCTTTTGGTGCTGTCGTCGAATCAGAGGATGTGGTCGACATTACTTTTGAATCGAAAAACGTTGGCAACGAAAAAGAATGCACGAATTTTTAATTTACGAATGTTTTTGCAATAAATTGTTTCACGGATATTTAATATTTTGTGAATTTTTAGCCTATTAAAAATATATTTTTTGATAATGTTCGGAATAAAAATGCAAATAATAGTGTGTATATATACTCATGTTAATTACCGAGAAAGCACGCTTTCGTATACAAATACGATAACTCAAGAATTTTTGTGCGTTAAGCTAAGTAAGAAACAAAAGGTGCAAATTTCCCATCAGGTAAGGATAAAATGTCAAACCGTGCTCGGCGTTTTAATATTTTTCCTCGGCGGAATTAGATACTCGCTCAAAATTAAATCTCCAGTTAAAAAAAAATCCCGAGCGTTTCGCCGAGATTTATTATTATTTTTTTTTTGAAAAACGTTATTTGCGCGAGAAATATTTTCGCCTCGCATTCTCTTCCCTCTACACAACACCTTGCTCTCGTTCCCTCACCCCTTACGACTCTATAGATCCCCATCCATCTGATCTCAGCCGTCGTGCTCATCATTAGTAATATAAAACCCCCTTTTTCCTCCGAGTGGCCTCTCTCATTCTCCTCCCATCCCCCCACCCCATCTCCACTCTCCTACTCTCTCTCCCACTCTCGCTCCCTCTCCCTCTCTCCCATGGATCAATGTACGTACGCCCACACTCAACGCGCAACGCTCTAACCAACACTGCGCAGGTTAGTGCAGATGGCAACTTTGCGCTTCGCTACCACTCGCCTACTATTTTATTCCTCTCGGACAAATATACAAGAGAACGTTCTGGGAAATCGGCAACCTCATTTACAAAGCACTCGCTCTTGAATTGTGAGTTTTTTTGGCCATATTATAAATCGCTGTGCAAACTGTTCGGATGCAGTTATGTGGTTTTGTCGTGCAAAGTCCCAGAACTAGGTCACGACCCAATAGGTTGTGCGACTCCAAACGATTCTACCATTTCATGGAAGTCGGTCAGTCATCGCAACTTAAAAAAAAGAAATCCCATGACTACGCAATCATTTCTCACTTCCTCTTCTCCTCTCTCTCTCTCATCTCTGTCGTCTTCCCCCCTCCTTCGCCCTCCTAATCCCCACTCCATCCCACTCTCTATCGCCTTTTTACCTCTTTTTTTCTCTTCTCGTCTCCTTCTCTTACCGTTTTCCACCCTTTTCCGCTCTCCCTCCACCTCGCCGTCGTTATGACATCTACCTACCGCTCTCTTTCAACCATCCTCCTTTATTCAACTCCCTTTCTCTCTCCCCCCTTTATTTTCCCTCTTTCTCTCTCTCTCTTGTTTCCTGCTCCCCTCCGTTTCTCTTTCTCTCCCTCGCCTCTTATACCTTCGATTGACTTCCATCTCTTTTTAAGTGCCGCAGTCTTATTTTCCTACGAATACTCTTTATTCCGCCCTGGTTTTCGATATTTGGCCATTTCACTTTCCTTGATTTACTTTTTTCGTCGAAAAGATATAATTTAAAGACATTTCAACCTAATAATCAACACATAAACGCTGATAATATTTTATTCTCGTTTTTTCGAGTGTATAATTATCACTTCGCCCTTCCCCCATATTGATTTCGATTATTCTTTATGTAGAAATATATGTTTGCGATCTTATTATATTTTATCACTATATTTCACGCGTGGACTTTTGTTCATAATAATCAAATCACGCCATATTTCAATTTATCGTGCAATCTATAAGCGGTGTTGCCATACATACGTACCCCATTAATCATTCTCTCTTTTGGCATATTCGGTCCTTCGCGCTCCATAATCGTCACAAGAAGTCGTCCTCCGCTTTCTTATCCTTAATCCTTGCGCCGGCTGTGGCGTTGTTGCCAAATCGTCTCGCATCGACCCGAGCGCCAGCCACCTCTTTTGCGCGTCTCGAGGTTGTCTTATTTTCTGCCCACGGTGTGCTCTCTCCCTCTCTCCACTCCCTCCCTCTCTCTCTCTTCCTCTCTCTCCCACTCTATCTCCCTCTCCTCTTCCTCCCTCTCTTCCAATCGTCCGTATTTCGAACGCGAGTCTCCCGCGCGGGTTGAGAGCACACGAAGCAAAAAAGATTCGTCTGCTGGCGTAACAAGCGGAAGAGGGAGGCGGGAAAGGGGAGAGAGAGAGAAGGGGGAAAGGGAGAGAGAGAATACGGGGGAGGGGAGAGTGGAGAATACGGTAATGGGATAAAGAAAATAAACGGAAAGTCAAATATTCGCGTGACTAATTTGCGCTTCGGGTCATCATTATATTCACGGAAGGATAGTTGATGTAAATTTGAAAATCTTCGCACTCAAAAAAAAATTGCGTTCGGCTTTGAAACGATGTTATGTGACTGCGTCAATGTACCCTACGAAAAGGCTGCGACCCAATCAGAGGTAAAAATACGTCTTCGGTTGGGCTTATGTTAGAGGATGCGTATACTAATGCAGAATTCGATAATTTGATTTTTCCCATTCCATTCTAATCGCTATTTGTATTTATGATTGATCTGACATCAAATTTGAGTTTTAAAAAAGTCATCCAGTTAGAATTCGGTAGTTTTATTCCTTATCGTCGGTATTAATAGTATTGAGAATTGCTCTGACATCCAATTTTAGTAATGCAAAATCACTATGGTGTAATTCGGTAGTTTTATTTTGTATCATCATATTTCCATCGATAATAACATTAATAATTGATTTTATATATTAATTTTGAGCGGTAAAAACTCGTATGTTGTTAGGCGATATTTTATTTTTTATCTCGTTCTAATTAACGAAATAAGATTCGCATGGAAAACGCGAAAATTAGGCCTAAATTTATATTAGTTTGCTGTTTTCGTATTTTACTCAAATTTTATTCCAGATTTAATTTCACTTCACTTATGAGTTCCAAAACTATGTAAAAACTGGCTCACGTTTAAAGCACTTCGCTGTTGTGATATGAAGAACCGCGTCAGCATAAGATCGATGGAGCTTCTTTCAGAAGAAAATTCAGCTGAGATATAAATAAACCTAGCTTACGTAGCTAATTTTATGTTGAAATTTAATGGCCGACTTTACGATGCATTAATTTATGTTAATCGCCATGGCATTCGGATATAGTGCCCACTCTCTCCCCTCGCTTTTGCCTCTTTTCCGCAGATTTCAGACTCGTCCATCCCCTCTCTCATTCTTTCATTCATTTTCCTTCTTACCATTTCACATTTTTCCTAACATCTTCTCTCATCCTTTCTCTCATTCTCTCTCTTTGTATCATCTAATTCTATTTAACTCTCTCGCTCTCCCTCCCTCTCATTCTCTGTCTATCGTTCCCTTTCTCGCGCTTTACTTTCTTATTCTCTCTCATTCTCCCTTCCCTCCTCTCGCTGTTCCTCTCACTCTATTTGCGAGTTTCTTTGTCTTTACGTTTAAGTCTGGTGATCATTTTTAATTTCTATTTTTCGTCATCGAGCTTAAAGCGCGTCCATTCCTCATTAATCTCCCTTATTCTCTTATCCACTTGAGAATGGCTGCTTATTTCTGGGTGTTTTTACCAGTTTTTATTATTTAATTTAATTCTTTTATGAGGCTCAATAGAAATACTTTCGATATCTCATCAAAATGGAGACATTTATCTATAACAGAAAGAACTATACTTTATTTTATTAATTATTTTTATTAAAATAAAAAGAAAAAACATGATAGTTCTATTATTTGTCAATTTATCCAATGCGAGGAAGATTTTTACGTTTTAAGTACATAATAATAAAACACAATAAATAAAAAATGGAGAAAAACAATGGTATATGAGCGAATGATAATTGACATTCAGGTAATAATAAATTCTTAATAATAAATCAATAATAATAAATCAATAATAATAAATTGCTAATTGTAAATTATTAATTGCAATTTATGAATAACAAATTATCTATATCAAATTATTAATAATAAGTTTTTATTTATTTATTTTATGATATTTATATGAAAATTATTCATGACAAGGCTGTTAAAACGTGTGTAAATCGACAATAAATCAATGGGTTATTTTCGATTATATAAATTATCATCTGCCTTAATGATTATTGTTGCCAAGCGCTACTTTTTATACAAAAATTATAAACGAAAATATTATGCTTTCCTGTCCTCACAAACCGTAATTCTCTAAAAAATTAATTTTATGAAATAATATCACATTTGAAACTAAAGCTCGTTATCCGCTTTCTTAGAAGAAATATTTCTTACCTGTCTACACGTTTGTTGTTTTAGACAGCACTGAAAACATATTCGCAAGTGATGATTGCTTGGAATTATCGTTTATGAAGATATCAAGTCTATTAACTCATCATCATCATCATGCTGCTGTCCGAAGACAGGTTTCAGCTGAATCGCTGCCTCCATCTCTCTCTCTCCCTAGAAGCCTCTTTTATAATTCCTGTTTTATATTCTCTAATATTCCTATTCTTTTTCTCCCTCTTCCTCTTCTTCCGCTAATTTTGCCCTCTAAGATAGTCCTTTGTAAACACTGTCTTCTCAATATGTGCCCTATCCAATTTGCTTTTCTTTTCCTGATTGTTTTTATTAGCATCCTTTCTTCTCCCACCATTTCTAATACTTCTTTGTTTCTCTTCCTCTCTATCCATTTCACTTTCATCATCCTCCTCCATACCCACATCTCAAAACTTTCTAAATATGTTTCTTCCTTTCTCCTTACCGTCCACGTCTCTGCACCATAAAGAGCTATGCTCCATATGTAGCATTTTGCTAATTTTTTCCTTGTTTCTTAATTTATTTTCTTGCATGTGAGAAGCTCCTCGTTAAATGCTGCTTTTGCCATTGCAATCCTACTTCTGATGTCCTGCGTACTACTTCCATCCTGCGCTAAAATACTGCCAAGATATTTGAAACTACTTACTTGTTCCAATTTTTGGCCATTTACCATTATATTTAATTCTTAATGTTCCTTTGAAAGCACCATGACTTTCGTTTTTTCGGCATTGATCTTCATTCCATATTGTTGGCCAACCTCCACTAGTCTATCTGTCATCCTCTGAAGTTCTTTCTCGTCCTCTGCTGTTACTCCTAGGGATATAAAAATCATCCTTCCTCCATGGCCATTTTCTTGCGACATACTCCTATCGTGATTACATTTTTTGCACGTTTCGAGATCGAGAAGAAATTTCTCCTTTCATCCGACACTTTTCCTTTTAACGAACTCCGGCGACATCGTCTTAAACTTTTAAAGCGACGGTAACAACTGTTGTCTTTTATCGATGGCACTAACTGCTCTGCTTCAGCCACTGGTTTGGGTCGGTTAAGCGCGTTGCGCCGTAGAGGTAGGCGATCTGCTTTGCGCCGCTGTCCTCGGGATGATGTATCTCGGCGATTCTCTAGCCAAGGGGAAGACCGGAGCCAACGTTCGAGTGCATTTCTCATACGTCCGTTTGGTTTCAACCGATGGACTTTAAAGTTTATGTCTCCCTGGTAAAGTATTAACTTCCTATACGCTGTCTCGCTCTCGGTGATTCTTAGATACTAGAGTAAAAGCCCGTTGAAATTCAACGGGAAAATTGGAACTTAATATATTCAATTATATTAGAAGGAAGTGAGCTAAATCTGACACTTATACGGACATTAGATAAGATAGAGGAACAGGTTTTCACTTTAATATATTTTTTATATTTAATAGTAAGACAATAAGAGTATACAATTTATTTCCCAGAAGAAAAGCATTTTTGTATTTATAATCTTGTATAAATGTCCTTAAATTATTAATTTTTAATGCTGACATCCTGGAGTGCTGGTTTAGAACGAATTAGAGGTTTTTAAATGTTTGGGAAAGATATTTTGTAACAAACCAACAGATTTAGGATTTTATATATTTTGATAATAATAATTTTAACATACAATCATATTTTGTAACACCTTACTTTCGTAGAGCATACATATATTTGTAAAGCTCTGTTAATAATGCATTATTATATTTGTCAATATTAAAATGTAATCAGATTTCAACTAAGTTAACAACATATTTAACGTTTTATACAGAAAAAAATTAGCTAATAATTTTCTGTGTTATTTTATCAAGTTAAAGCGACATATTGAAATTAAACAAATACTAACAATGAAAATAATAAAAAACGCATAATTTGAATTAAAATATTTTTTGATTCAATAATTTTCAAAGTATTAAATTATGAAACAAATAACAAAAACAATTTAACATCTCACTCAAAAATTTCATTATAAACAACGTTTAAAGTAAAAACTATCGTCGTTCGTAAGCCTACCTTGAGTGGGAGTGTCTTTTACATAAAATTTAATGGTATCCTTGTTTCTCGTTCTCGAAAAAGCAGTATAAAGCTGTCCGTGAGAAAAACAGGTTCGTCTAAGTATAAACCCACACATAGCATACATATATTTGTAAATCTATCTTAATAATGCATTATTATTTATTATTTGTTAAATTAAAATGTAGTCAGATTTTAACTAAGTTAACAACATCTTTAAAGTTTTATTCCGAAAAAATGAGATATTATGGACTCATCAGATATGTTGAGTTTCTGTATGAACAACAACGCTTTTGATCGCCAAGGGAAAGTTTCAATAAAAATGCAAAATTTTGACAAATTTTCGAATATTTTAGCTTGACGTGAGCGAATTCGATCGAGAACAAGAATCGACGATAAGAATCTTGTTTTAGTTTCCTTTAAAAGATCGTGTGTCAATTACTTCTAATTTAATTTTGGAAAAGAAAATAAGTCTGCAAGTGTGAAAGAGGTATCTTTAAGATTCCTCTTATGGGAAATCCCATATAGCGTTCCAACCAGCCAACCAACAGATTAAGGCTTTTATTAATAGTTTAATTAATAATAATACTTCCAGCGTCGCCACTCGTTCTTTTAATTATCTCGACATGAAATTGTTTTACAAAGAAACGGTGAACTAAATTCCAGCTCGGAGTATTTTCTTTCCAAAATCTATGGATCGTCACAAGAATGATGCTACGTGCCTTATGTCAGAGTTTCCTAAATGTGTCCTTAGCGATTTGGAATCCCTGAACCCTCCATTTTGTTGTAGGCATTATTTGCAGGTAGACAAGTAATACATTTAGAAGTATTATGAATTAAGTTTATCGATTTCTCGAAAAAGGGGTAAAAAATATGACATAAAACGTTTCTCTTATTTAGATCCACTAAAATTTTTGGATTTATTTTTCAAATACGTACATTATTAAATAGGCACACATTAATCTTAATTTAAGTCATTGTGTAAAAGGAATGTTCTGATAGATAATTATGAACCAAAATAAATTTAGCTGCAGATGTTTTGGCGTAGATAAATCTCATAAAAGTGAATTTGTTTACTGCACGGAAGGCTGAGAAAGACAGAAGGTTAGATAAAACGTTAACTATCTGCGTTCATTTTGTACTCTGCGTGCACAAGACGTGTGAAAATGAAAAATATTTATGGATTAACTTAGGAAAAAATCTGATGTGGCCACCATATGACTTTCTCCATATCTGTGATATTTCTAAAAATGTCAATTAGGTTACATAGTAATAAATATTTTAAGAAACTGTGAGAAAATTTTAGACTTTACAAAGAACAGAAATAAACTCAAACCATAGCCTTCTGATATTGGATACTAGTAGAAGGTGCTTGCAGACTGCAAGCATTTCATCTCACCTTGAAAAAACATTAATTTTTCAGACAGATATTTCATCATTACAAATATTCTATTAATTCTAATGATTTCACCTCCGCAGCGATTTTCGTTTTCCCCCACATGTAAAAATAATACTTTAAAACAATCCCCAAATGTTGCAATTTTATACATTTTACACTTTGTCCATTATGGGGTACTAATGCTACATATTTCAGCCAAATTTTAAAGTTGTAGCACTTCTAGAAGTAAAATAATATTTTTCTAATTGTTTAAAATTTAAACATTTTTAACGGTTGCAGCAATATATATATATATATATATATATATATATATATGGGGAAAGATTGAATTGTTTATTTGTGCAAATGCATTGTTCTGTAAATAATTTGAAAATTACAGCTTCCTAGCTCATCCCGTAATACCTAAAAAATGATTAAACTTTAATGTTTAAATGGGGTTAAAACAACCCCTAAAATTTACAATTTTAAAATTTTCGATTTTTATAGTTGATTATGAGAAAAGTTCTATAATCTTGCAAAATTTCAGCTTCCTAAACTTATTATATTGGTCTACACACTGGATTGCATTTTCCCATGCAAACTTATGGGAGATATTCCGGGGTCTCTGGAGTCGAACCCAAGACACTGTAAGCAAAAATGATAATAATTCCTAATAGATATTGCAGCCATCTAGCAGCACTGAAAATTTCATCTTTCTAGCTTACCGGCAAATACCCAAAATTATTTTACAAAAATGGCGCAATGCTTTTCTTATGGGAAAAAACGCAACTTTCGGAATTTCTGGAGTCGAACTCATGTCACTGAGGTAAAAAGTCTCATTTTATCTGAAGGTTTCTCCATCAAATCTACAAAACTAAAACTTTCAGCTCTCTAGCTCTTGTAGTTTGGGCTGGACATTAGTATCCTCCTATATGTTATATGTATGTTATGTCCTCCTCCTCTGTAAGAGTCGTCGATATATAATGACTAGTAGTTGGTGCATGCATACTGCAAGCATTTCATCTCAACATAAAAAACATTCATTATTCATATTTCATCATTACACATATATTTTTAATTCTAAATATTTCACCTCCGCAGCGATTTTCGTTTTTCCCACGTAAAAATAATAGTTTTAAACAATCCCCAAATGTTGCAATTTATGTTTACGGTTAAATAGTTGTAAATGACGATAACTCGAAAATATAATTAGTTTTTCCAGAAAATTTTGATTTAATATAGAATATGATTCCTTCGAGACCTTATGATAGTCTTACCTGCTTAATTCAAAGGACGACTTCAAAACCAAACTTTTAAGGGGAAAAGTGTCAAGAGTAAGAATACAAGAATACATAATGTTGGAGTTAACAATGAAAACACTGGATCAAGTTTAAAGGAAAACAGGCGAGGTAAAAATGAGCAAAGAAGAAATTTGAATTTGGCGAACATCGCAGATCTCATTAACCATAGGAGACATTGGGTGTTTTTGACTCAGTCATGTATAAAAATTTCTTTCTTTAAAAGTTTTCAAAAATAACGATTTGCGGTCTTGCAAATGCCTCAGGCATTCTCTTGGTGACTTAAAACCAGTCTTTTGAAGGTTTCATCATTTATTGAGATTTGCAAAAAGCATCAAACACTGCGCATTTACATAGATGGAGTGTATTTTACCCGCTATATTTTTATACCATTTCATGCATGTTTAGCAATGACTCATTCGTTTTTGAAGGTTTATGTTTTGATGACTAAGAATGAGGATTAGCCAAACTATTATAAAATGGGGATATTTTTTGCAACTCTCGATAATTTATGAAAATTCACGGAAAAAAGATAAAAGATTCTTCGTACAAAAATGAGTTCAACACACAAACCGCGAAGAGTTCAGGAGGTGGGTGCCTAGGATGAAGACTTTGAAGAATGAGTTGCCGAATGGGTCGATATTAGGCCGGTGAAGAGTCAAACAGCGAGACATGCTTGGAAGGCGAAGGAAACGCCACGGTTGAGGTGGCGACCTTATAGCAATACGACTGTTTCGACAGTAGCAGTGTTTCTGAATTGGGCAAAGCGAACGCACCGCGATATTTCCAGCTCACAGCCGAACCAAATAGAACATTGTCCGGCTAATTAGAAAGGCCTAAAGACCTATAACCATAATTCCACTTATTCGTAAACAAAAGGTCAAAAATCTACGAATCTTTACAGCAGTTAACGCTTGAAGATATTTAATCACAGATGATATAACAGAAGAAATCAGAATGTGACCAACTAAGAAGCCAGCCTCATTTTCACCGGGAAGGACATGGCAGCCTATATCTTCAGAAGAATTGTTCGCTTTCTTTGCCATTCTTCTATTAGAACTATGCCGGAAGATATGGAAAATGTTCACTTATGTAGAAGAACCAGAAGTCGCTCATAAGCCTAAACGAGGGAGGGACGGCATCCCAGCGAAGAAATTTAATAAATGTGAAAGGAGCAATTAAAATATACGTATATGTACATGTGTGTATAAAAACTGTAAGTAATTTATCCAATTAAAAACTAGTGAATCTTTTTCACCTCACGTATGTAAATTGGTAAAATGGTCGATCGTCATAAATATTTCAATGCTCGGAAAAGTGGATTCAAAATGTATTCTTTGAGAACTTGAGTTTTTGTAGGCGATTAAAAGTTTGAAAAATAGCGAATACATATTTTTGGAAGCGTTTTTAAGCGGCTTTGGGAAATTCCTCCGATCAATGAATTGGAATAAACTTTTCACTTTAAAACAATTTCCAATACTATCTTTTGCAGATAAGTGCATTCAAAAGAAATGTATCAAATAGCCAGGTCAGTTAAACACTTCTAAATCTTAAATTGAAAATCTTTTGCTAAAAAAGTTAATTCTTGGAGATAATCATATAAATATTTCCAATGATCACTTCCAAAGCTTTCAAAATCATTATGAACACACTGTATGTACTCTGCATATGTAGTTAATGAGGTTGATTTAGAATGCATTTTGGATTTGTCATATAATTTAGGCAAAGTAAACATTTTAAATCTGACGAGCGCACTAATTTTTTCAGTGGCATTTTTACTTTCTCCATATACGTAGTATAGGGGAAAGTATTGTATTATTGAAAAAAATCGACTTCGAGATTTCAACGGAAATACACGTTTTGAGGTCCACTGAACACGTTTTGGCCATTTTCTCGATGGTGTGTGTGTGTTAGTGTGTGTGTGTGTGTGTATGTGATAACTTTTTGTGGGTGCTCTAATTCAAACACTATTAATCAAGTCAACGCGAAATTTTATATTTAACATTTTTATAAAAGTCAAAAGAACTGATTAGTTTTTGGTAAAAATCGATCGACCGGAAGTGGGTGTTTATTCTTGTCATTTTTCCGTTATTTTGAAATATTTCCTTTAATATTTGATAAATATAAAATTGTATTGGCATAAATGTTATAGAAAGTTTAATTTTCTACAACCTTTGTTTGAAATATTTTTCCATAAAATGCATTGTTTAAGAGATATCTTATATTTTATCTGCCACCACCACGCCACCTGCCGACGACTATTGTTAACAATTAACGCTTAGTTGCATCTTAGTAACGCTCCAATTTCTTTTCTTAATTGTTGGAGCTTTGTGGCTATCATTATATATCGACGACTCTTACAGAGGAGGAGGATATAACATACTAGTAGTTGGTGCTTGCATTCTGCAAGCATTTCATCTCAACATTAAAAAACATTCAGTTTTCAGACAGACATTTCATCATTACAAATATTCTTTTAATTCTAAAAATTTCACCTCCGCAGCGATTTCCGTTTTTCCCACATGTAAAAATAATAGTTTAAAACCATCCCAAAATGTTGCAATTTTAAAATTTTACACTTTCTACATTATGGGGTACTAATGCTACACATTTTAGCCAAATTTTAAAGTTGTAGCACTTCTAGAAGTAAAATAATATTTTTGTAATTGTTTAAACTTAAATAATTTTTAACGGCCGCCTCATTTAATATATGGTAAAATTGAAATGTTTATTTACTCAAATTCACTACTCTGTAAATAATTTGAAAATTTCAGCTTCCTAGGTTATCCCGTAGTACAAAAACAGTTATCTATTTGTTTAAACTTTAAGAATTTTTAACTGCCAAACAAATTAAAATATCAAAATTTGTATAATCTCTATTTCGTTTTTTTAAGAATTCTACTTTTTAAAAAAATTTCAACTCCGTGGCACATTCGGAAATATATAAACCTTGAAAATTTGTTTAAACAATTTTGAATTTTTAGCGGACGCATTGTTGCACTTTTTAAAGATTTTCGCTTTTTCTAGTCGGTTTTGCACAAAATTCTACCTATGAAAAAAATTTCGAATCTCCAGCTTATCTGGAAGTGCCTAAACATTAGTATCCTCCTGTTATATGTTATCTATTATATATCGACGACTCTTACAGAGGAGGAGGATATAACATACTAGTAGAAGGTGCTTGCATACTGCCATACGTAGTAGAGGGGAAAGTCTTGTTTTCATAAAAAAAATCCATTTCGAGATTTCAACGGAAATACACGTTTTGAGGTCCCCTGAACACGTTTTGACCATTTTCTCGATGATGTCTCTGTGTGTGTGTGTGTGACAACTTTTTTGTGGGTGCTCTAACTCAAAAACTATTAATCAGATCAACGAAAAATTTTATATTTAACATTTTTATGAAAGTCAGAATAACTGATTAGGTTATGGTAAAAATCGGTCAACCGAAGGTGGGAGTTTACTCTTATAACTTATCCGTTATTTCAGAATATTTGCTTTAATATTTGATACATGTAAAACTCCACTGGAATAAAAGTTGTAGAAAATATAATTTAATTTCCTACAATCTATGTTTGAAACATTTTCCCATATGATGCATTGTTATAGAGATATCTTATATTTTTAGCTGTCAATACCACGCCACCTGCCGACGACTATTGTTAACCATTGGCGCTTAATTACTTCTTAGTAACGCTCCTTTTTATTTTCTTAATTGTTGGAGCTTTGTGGCTAAATGCAATATTGGAAGGCTATGGTTTGAGTTTATTCAGGTCTTTGTCAAGTCTTAAATTTTCTCGCAGTTTCTTAAAATATTTATTATTATGTTACCAAAGCATTTGGAATTTTTATAAATGTTACAGATATGGAGAAAGTCATGTGGTGGCCACATCAGATTTTTTAGAAGAAAGTGAATATATATGAAAATGAGAATGTCGAGAAAAGAAGAAATAATGAACTTCAGGATTGATAGCAAGCCGTCAGATCACGTTGAAAAAAGCACTATCTTAAAAGAATTCAATCAATAGAAAGAGAATTATGAAATGAAAATAAGGAAAAAATAAACTGATGTGGGCAACACATGACTTTCTCCATATTTATATGGCAAATTACACGTTGTTAGCACTGGGATCGTTGTCAATATTTACTACCGGTTGAGAATTAAGAAAAGAAAAAGGAGCGTTACTAAGACGTAACTAAGCGTCACTTGTTAACAATAGTCTTCGGTAGGTGGCGTGGTGGTGGCAGCTAAAAATATAAGATATCTCTTAAACAATGCATTATATGGAAAAATGTATCAAAAAAGGTTGCAGAAAATGAAATTTCCTACAACTTCTATTCTAATACATTTTTACATTTATCAAATATTAAAGCAAATATTTCAAAATAACGGATAAGTGACAGGAGTAAACACCCATTTCCGGTAGACCGATTTTCACTAAAAACTAATCAGCTCTTCTTACCTTTATAAAAATGTTAAATATAAATTTTTGCGTTGATCTGTTTAATAGTGTTTGAGTTAGAGGGCCCACAAAAATCTATCACATACAGACAGATTGACAGACAGACTGACAGAGAGACTGACAGACAGACAGACACACAGACATCATCGCGAAACTAGTCAGAAAGTGTTCAGGGAACCTTAAAACATGTATTTCCGTTGAAATCTCGAGTTCGATTTTTTTCATGAAAACAATACTTTCTCTATACTTCGTATATGGAGAAAGTAATAACGAAAATAAAACTGCCTCAGACAGAAAAATTTAACTGTAACAAGTAAAATCGAATAAAGACTTACGGAAGAATTTGTTGAAATTCTATAGTACTGTGTATCGTCTTGTATGGAACGTAAATGATGAGACTATAGGAATAGAAAGATCCAAAACGTATAAATGGAGAAGAATGCAAAAAATAAAAAGATAAATTTGAAAAAGACGAAATGTTTAAGAATAATAGAAGAGGAAATAGCGATTTAAACTCAGTTCACGCCTCCCAACGCATTCTACCCTTCATCTTCTCATATCTGTCTCCCTCTCAAAACACTCCTCGAAGTTGGTTTTCCCACTTGCGTCTCTCCTTACCGCTTATGATTTATTTAAAAAAATCTGACGCATGTATCTCTTCTATCCCTGTCTCATTACTACGCAATTTTTCATCCTACACTTTTTACAGGCTCCATGTGATTTCACGTCAAAGTTTTCACTAATCACTTTTTAATATCCTTGTTCAGACTCACTGTTCTCAGTTCTCATTGTCTCGCAAATGCCTCATTTGCGTTCATATTCTCTTTCTAATCTTTTCGGTACTTCTGCATCCTGATTCAAAATACTACTCGGTAAAATGTTCTGCCTGCTATAGAATCTATCCTTATACTTGAATATATATTTTTACTTTCTCCATATACGTAGTATGAGCAAGTATTGCTTTCATGAAAAAAATCGAATTCGAGATTTCAACGGAAATACATGTTTTAAGATCTCCTGAACACGTTTGACTAGTTTCGCGATGATGTCTGTCTGTCGGTCTGTATGTGATAGATTTTTGTGGCCGCTCTAACTCTATTAAATAACTATTAATCAGATCAACGCAAAATTTTATATTTAACATTTTTATAAAGGTAAGAAGAGCTGATTAGTTTTTAGTGAAAATCGGTCTACCGGAAATGGGTGTTTACTCCTGTCACTTATCCGTTATTTTGAAATATTTGCTTTAATATTTGATAAATGTAAAAATGTATTAGAATAGAAGTTGTAGGAAATTTCATTTTCTGCAACCTTTTTTGATACATTTTTCCATATAATGCATTGTTTAAGAGATATCTTATATTTTTAGCTGCCACCACCACGCCACCTACCGAAGACTATTGTTAACAATTGACGCTTAGTTACGTCTTAGTAACGCTCCTTTTTCTTTTCTTAATTCTCAACCGGTAGTAAATATTGACAACGATCCCAGTGCTAACAACATGTAATTTGCCATATAAATATGGAGAAAGTCATGTGTTGCCCACATCAGTTTATTTTATTTTCTACTATGAAAATGTATTATACCTTTGGTTTGTCAGAGTTCTCTTTTCTGAAAATAATTCTCTTACTCGGTGAATTAAAGAAATTTGACTTAATCACCTTCGACATATTTCAATGGCTCTTTTGCCATTTATTCGGCATATCCATATTTAATTGTGATGGAGGAACGAGCAGCCCTGTCTCATTCCCCTTTCTAGTGTTGTCCAACCTGAATCTCCATCTGCTACCCTTACCTTTGCACTCTTATTCAAGAGGAGATTTCTGATTTAACTATTATCCTTTTAGTCTAGTTCTATTTTGAAGGATATTTCTGTTGAATCAGTTCGAAACTACAGTTTATCATCTCCAAAATAATGCAAAATATGCACTTAAAATTCGCGTCAGAATAATATTCAAACGTTAATCATTTCAAGTAAAATTAGTTGCATTATTATTATTAAGTTATTTGCTGTCCTCATCATTGTGAGATATTGCTTCAGCCACTTTCCCTTGCCGCTCAACGTTTTAATCGTTTCTGTTGCACTCGAATCCATCTTAAAGAGATTCCGTGCACCTTTATCCGAAGGGATAATTCACCCGAGACTTCGTACACTCTACTCTCTAATTACACTTGCAAAATTTTTGCGAACGAAATTAATCTGTAACTTTTGATATTTTTTTCCAAATTAATTTGAGAAAGAAAGTTTTCTCGCTCAACATCAAGCAATAGTGAAGAGATTGATGGATCTGAATTCGATCTAGAAATGTCCTAAACTCAAATTCCTGCTCTATGTGCACTTTAATTACAGATTACGGAAAATTGAGAGTTACGATATCCATTACTGATAGCAAGCGAATTTTTTTGCTCCTCTTAACGTATCTTGCGAGTTTTCAGTTGCAGTCGGATATATTTTTTAGCCCGCTCTCTTTGTCATATTGGAGATTTCAAGAGGCGAGTTTTTGATAAAAAATAAGAATTCGGGCGTTATTTTAAATTTTATCATTATAAATATCTGCTTCTTAACTCGAATATATTATAACCGCTGTGTCCCTGCCTGCATGCGTGCCTACGTTCGAAGCCTCGAGTGACGCAAATAAATCGAAAACGGTCGGTTCGATTTCAACGAATCTTTCGCCTGGATACTCGGCGCGAATTCTTGCAGGTTTTAAGTGGATAAACGCCTCTCGAAAAGGCGTGGGTTCGATACCGGGATAATTTTCGTTTTTGCATTTCATTAACACGTAGATTAACATTTTAAAACATCTTACGATCGTGACTTTGACTAGAGATGCACTATTTCACGTAGAAAGAAATGAAGATTCTTATTATTACCGTCTATTGTGTTGCTGAATTCGTGTTTGCTCATATTTTAAGTTTATATTTGACTTTCCCCGATTTTTCAACATTTCAGAAAGGAGGTTGCTAGGGTTGCTGGCATTGTTGATTTCGGATTTGTGCATTGTTGGACTCGGACCTTCAAGAGAATTTGCGCTAAGTTTACATTGAAACAAACGCATTAAGGACCAAAAACTGAATAATCGTCGACTGACGTCACCTCCCAGTATAAACACAAATAAATCAAGAATGATCTGCTAGATTTCGACAACTCTTTCGCTGGCATTGTTGATCTCGGATTTTTGCATTGTTGAACTCGGGTTTCAAGCTTACAATAAAACAAACGTATCAGGGATAATGACCGATTAAAAATTTATGTGAAAAGTTACGTGCAAATATAAAATAAATGCAACATGTAGCGAAGAAATATGAGTTCAGAAACGACCCCAATCCATTGTAATAATGGACAACTCGCTTTTCGATATTTCACGCTTACATTAAAAATATCGTTTCGTTTGCAAATTTTATTTGGCAGTTTAAAGAAAATTACTATATTGATAAGGTTTTTGATTAATTTCTTTCGATAACTAAGCAAGATATTTGACGCGTGGCTTGTGCATTTATAGTGATTACTTAATATTAAACAAAGCACAGAATATACGATTTTCTGTACCATCATAAATAGTGAACGAAACAAAGAATATTGTGTACCGGTAAGTGTTAGTCTAAGTCATGTGTTTTTGGTTGTAAAAATTATGTAAGCAATACGATTATTTTGAGAAGAGCAATGAAAGTGGTTAAACGAAAAACACCCTGAGCCACAAATCTTTGTCATAGGCCCTATCGCATAGGGCCACTTCGCGTAATGTTCCTTAAATGTTTGCAGGAAGTACTGCAACGGGGCCCCTATTATTTATAATATAGAATATATATATATATATATATATATATATATATATATATATATATATATAAACTTAAGGAAAAGGAAAGGTAGTGATGAGGGTGGCAAAAAGGTGTTGAAGGGAGCCCAGCGGACACTTACCAAGTTGAGGATCAAGTTGGCAGGCTGCTGGGGGCGTCGAAGAGACACATACAAAACACGCACGCAAAAACACGAAAGCTTTTCGGGCATATGCCATTCATCAGCGATGGAGAGAGAGTAACTGAAAGTGACACACTGGGCGGGGAATGACAGGGTGATGTGAGAAGGTTGATGATTGGAGGAGACGGGGAGTGGGAAGGGTGGATAGCCAATAAGGAGAGAGTATGGTAAGCTAAAGCGCGAATAGCTACAATATAACTATAAGAGACATTGTAGGGCCAATAGGGTTAGCGGAGGTTGAGGACAGGTGGGGGGGAAGTGCTACAAAGCTTAAATTTGGCATGAAGATAAGCCATTGCGTACAACTTCTGGAAAAAATCCGAAATTCCGAAACAAATAAGATTTAAGGGGTATTTTTGACCCCAAGCTCCAATTTTAAACACCCATTAGAAAAGCATTAAAAACGGTGCAGGGCTATATAAAATTTCTTTTTAAATCATTTAAAATTAAGATAAAAGGTCGGGATATGCACTGTACTGTGGATGAACAAATAGAGTTTATTTTTCTTGAAGGAAAAATTCAAATCCATGCTGAATTTGCGTAAAAATTTGATTTTAATCATAAAATTATGAAAAGATTTTCAGTTTTCAAAATGAAAAAATATTAACTAAAATAGCGACTCCAATGCCTTGAGAATTGATTATCCATACTTCAACAGCATTGATTTAATGCTTAGACTGCATTATAATCTATTTGATTTCAGCCAACGACGTGTACATAGGATGACGTGATATTTTTAAATAATTTTTTTTTTATCCGGATACATACTAAAAGCCATGGATGATGTCGCCATAATCCTAACACACAAAATATTCTAATTAGGCTGGTTCCCAAGGGAAACATAGCCTTATGAAATCATCCTGTCTGGGTGTATGTGTGTGTCCCTTACTAACTACTTTTGCACTAATATCCGAGCTATATTTTATTTTGCGAAGATTGGAGCCTCGGGTTCGATTCCAGGAACGTTTTTTCCTATTTGTTTTACATAGGAAATCTCAAATCCATCGTGCAGAGATGTTTTATTTAATGCATTAAAATATCTTAAAATAGTGATATCGGAGCGAGGATTGCACTGTTCTAAGGGGATAAGAATGTAAATTCTAATTCTTATCATCGAAATTTGATAATTGTACGTATTTTCTTGAATTTCTACTAAAACAGCGTTTTTACTTTTTAAATCGCATTTTATCGGATTGTTGCCATGAAGACGATTATTACCGAACTCGGCTTGAGCATAGACGAGTGAACAAATGGGTTATTAGCCCACTTTCCAGAATGGTAATAGACTTATTGTTTTGCCGTTGTATCTGTCTGTCCGTCTGTCTGTCTGTCTCTGTCTCCTCCATTAACTTTTGAACCAATTGACCAATTTTTATGAAACTTGGTGGAAATCTACATGGGCCGAGCTCCCGAGGATAGTTTTTGTTGCGAAGATTTAAGTCTCGGGTTCGATTCCAGGAACTATCCTTCCCATTTGATTTACATGGGTGAAATCCATCGTGCAGGATAATTTTCTCTTGCACATTAAATATCTTAGAATTGTAATATCGGAGCGAGTTTTTTACTATTCTCTGAGAAAAGAAATGAAGTTTCTAATTTTTATCATAGAATTTTGCTTATCGATTGTATTTCTTAGAATTTTACGTAAATACTGGAGATTTTGCAGTTTTTATCACTCATTACGAGAGTGGAAATTGCTGCTACGATAGTTCAATGGTAGAATATCCGCCCGGCAAGTGGAAGACCCGGGTTCGATTCCCGGTCATAGCAGACTTTTTTCTCGTTTCAAAATTATTCCCATTACGAGAGTGTTGCCAAAGCAACAACTATTGTTGGACTCGGATTCGGTATATTCTAATACGCACACGCGTTATTTTTGCCGCACAAATACGCGTGATCAATTTGATATTCCGTTCGAATGTATTTGTAGTATTTTATAGCGCTAAATTATGAAATTTGGGAACACAGAGAGCTACATATCCTCGAAGACTTTAAAGCTATTTAAGCCAATATAAGTATAAAATAAATGATTAAATGGAAAGTAGGCATCATAAGTTCTGTTTGGATCATCTTGTTTTATTTTACGCTCGACTACCTTCAGCGATGGTCAGTTGATACAGGCATATTAGCTTATAAACAGTAACATTCACTAAATACGTTTATTTAAAAAGATACATGTAAAATATATCAGAAAGAGATTTTGACATTGTTTTTAGTATTTTAATTTATTTTCCAATTTTTCTCTATCACTGATAAACTATGAATTACAAATGGTATTTATGGTATGAGAATTCCTTGTAATGACTAACACATACTGAAACATTTCCTGTCAATATAAGTAATCAATTCGGGACGTCAACTTTGGGAAACCAGCCTGCATTAGTCCTGATTAGGACTTTTTGCTTTTAGATAAATTTTATTGTGACATACAGGCTAATTTCGTAATGTTGATTATAGCTATTTCTGAAACAGGGCGATCTAAGCCATGAAACCGGAAATTTGAAACCTGGACGCGAGCCGATTACCAGAGAATTTATCAATTCCGGATAGATCCCTTAGCTTCGCGGAAAATGAAAATTGTTGTCTTATTTATATATTATTATGGCATTGATTTTAAACTACGACGCAAACTTATGATGACGTCATTATATCTACAAACACACGAAATTTAGTAAAACATGAAAAGTGTTTTAATGTTGTGTTCCGTAGTTTCTCGAGAAATTTAATCTTTCAATAGTTTAACATAATGGCATCATAACCATTTCGCGAGTTTTTAAATCCAAATACGTGATAAAGTTACGGATGGTGGTGCCATAATCTTAATAAAAAATATCCTAAATTTTCCATAATTTTAGTATAAAGGGTATTGATTGTTTTAATGATGATTTTTATTGCACATGCAGAGCGATCCGAGTCACGAAACGTGAAATACGAAAACTTGGACACGAGCCGATTTCCAGAGAATTTGGAAATTACGTATAGTTGTAATTTTGCGGAAAATTATAAATATTCTGCTAGGACTCATGGAATTTATTATCTAATACATATAGGCTCCAAGTGGCTGAAGTGCTATTGCCCTGGAGATCGCATTGGTTTATTTACGAGTTTAAATCTAGGTGTATTGTGATTTATTTTAAGCGCTTGCGTTATGCAAGCACCGAAAACTCGTAAATTAAAATCTCAACTCAAAAAAAAGCAGTTTAGCTTTATTCTTACGCATTCAATTATTCAATCTTCAATATAGAATGCATTACTTCTTCGATCTGACCCCCGTAATGTGAGATATCTCATGGTATTACTTTGTTGCAAGCATGTGGACATCTCTAGCAATGCGTCTTGCAAATATCTCTTTTCGTAAATTAAAAAAATAAGCACTTAAAAATCAAGGTTGAAAAAATTAGTACTCATCTCAGTCAACTTCACTGACCATAACAAGATTATGAAAAATCAGATGCATTCATGTTTCGGTTACAAAGCAGACGTCTTCAGTGGTGATTCACCAAAAGTTTACTGCAGTTCTTTTTAGAATCTACTTTCTGCGAATTGCCATTGAAGATGACTACTTTTCAGTTGAACTGCGCGTCTGGTTTATTGCAACCTTGTTATGTATATGTACCATGTATACGAATACATGTTTTTACTTTCTCCATATACGAAGTATAGAGAAAGTATTGTTTTCATGAAAAAAATCGAACTCGAGATTTCAACGGAAATACATGTTTTAAGGTTCCCTGAACAATTCTGACTAGTTTCGCGATGATGTCTGTGTGTCTGTCTGTCAGTCTCTCTGTCAGTCTGTCTGTCTGTCAGTCAGTCTGTCTGTATGTGATAGATTTTTGTGGGTGCTCTAACTAAAACACTATTAAACAGATAAACGCAAAATTTTATATTTAACATTTTTATAAAAGTAAGAAGATCTAATTAGTTTTTGGTAAAAATCGGTCTACCGGGAGTGGGTGTTTACTCTAGTCGCATCCGTTATTTTGAAATATTTGCTTTAATATTTGATAAATGTAAAAATGTACTGGAATAAAAGTTGTAGGAAATTTTATTTTCTACAACCATCGTTTGAAACATTTTTCCATATAATGCATTGTTTAAGAGATATCTTATATTTTAGCTGCCGCCACCACGCCACCTACCGACGACTATTGTTAACAATTGACGCTTAGTTACGTCTAACAATGTTAGTAACGTTCCCTTTCTTAATTTTCAACCGGAAGTAAATATTGACAACGATCCCAGAGCTAACAACATGTAATTTGCCATATAAATATGGAGAAAGTCATGTGTTGCCCACATCAGTTTATTTAATTTTTATTTTTAAGTGATTATTTTTTAAATTTGTTTTTATCCATAATTATATATTGAATCGCCGTGAATTTTATAAATCCTCAAAAAAACATCTGCTCCTGTATCAATAATGATGACAGGGCACACAACAAGAATATTATTTTCAAATAAAAAAATCATGCTCTAAATAATTAATCCAAGGGTTGAAAGAGACACGTAATTAAGGATGATTATTTATTGACCAAGTTAAAGGCCCTGTGACGAACGCACAATACGTATTCGAAGAGTGATTCGTTAATGTACCATATAATTAATAATGGTTAATAATTTAGTGTGTCGCCCTAAAATTTAATGTCTATTGCATTAACGAGTTGTCAGCTGTTTCTTCTGCAGCAGAGATCAAAAATAATAATTGCCCGGAAAGTATATCATTTGCAAAATCGATCTATATCTTGGTACAGGCATTTTCATTTCAAAGTAGCGTAAATTTGAAATTCGAAAAATTTCTAAAAATTTCACATTAAAATTTTTATAGTCACATTTTGTGATACAAGTTGGTAGGTGGCGTTTTAAATACTCTTTCAGCGATAAATTGCTAAATAATTCATAACTCTTGATCGAGAAATTCTATGTAGAGGATCATCGTCGTTGCAAATGGCTATACGAATTAAAATTGGAGTTATTTAACAATAATTAACATTCTCACTTGCTCAAATAACAACATTGAAAAATAAATTCTAAATTAGATCAGAACATAATTAAACGCTCCAGCGGTTCCCAGACTTGATGCATCTTCAACTCACTCACTCACAGCCCATATTCATCGTCCAACAAATGCAAAATGTAATATTTATGATTAAACAAAAACCTTCTATCTTTGCCACCCTCGTAAACCTTTCGTGACGCCAAATTTGGGAACCACTGAAATTATCTACCACTTGCTTGGCGCGTTCAATTTGAAAGCAGTAAAATATCAGATTTTATTTAAAATCTTAATTTCATATAAGGTGTTTTCTTAAAAATCCGTTTAAGGTTGCCGAAAAAAACTTGAAGCGAAGCAAATTTTTCATAGTCACTAATTTAAAAAAAGATTTTTTTCTGATAAAAAGAAAATGACCCAAATCAGTACAGATGTTGAGAATATAGAATTCTGTCATCACACTTTCATTCTTGCTAGTTTTCATTGAAATTTGTTTTATGAAGGTAATCCGTTTTTGCCTTGATTATTTTTATAACATTTGTATTCTTATTTAATGAGATTTGCGCAGCACAGTTGGTTCATAAAATATACTTTCTTCTAACGTTAATTGAATTTTATCTTTTACTAGTATCCGGCGTTGCCCGGGTAAATCCAATATACTTCATGTATGACGAACTCTTATAATGGTCTGTGATGCACACTTCTTGAAAGATTTAGAACGTGTACTTTCTCCAGCGACGTCGAAGAAATAATAAGAACTCCCACCTATATCGGTAGAATGGACCATCCTCGTAAAATAAGAGAGACAGCCTGTAGGACGGAGAGATACAAAGGCTCATTTTTCCCTAGAACGATAGCTGAGCAGAATAAAACTTGAGATCAAAAGTAACCTCGCGTAGGGGCGTAAACCCAGACCTAATTTTGTGGTTTTCCCCTTGGTGTTAATGCACCCCCTGCCACACACCCTTGCGGTGGCTTGCAGGGTAAACTGTAGATGTAGATTAGAAATTTTATTCGGTGGCATTTGCCATAAAAAGTCAGCTAGAACACATAATTACAACTTATGGTTTCGGAGTTAGGAATCGAAGAAAGTGCCGACCATGCCATTCTGTATTTTTCTACATTGGCTGACACGAATATTTGTTTGGTGAGCGCAATAAGAAAAAACATTTTCCTATCTCTGGTTCTTGTATGATCTGTGAGGTAGCAATTGAGGAATTTATCCCGAGATGAAAATTCGAGAATTTCCCAAAACTGCTTCACTCGCAAATCCCGTAAACGAAGAAAAATTGCACCTGGACTCGAACCCTGATACTTCAGAGAAAAAAAACAACACCTCGTTACCCTTCAGCTGGAAAGGAATCACAAATAGTATCAAATTTTGGCGCGTTCGGTGGCCGCTGTGAGTGCCAAAGGGTATAAGATTACTAAGGGACCTCAAACTCACAAACAGACGGAGCATAAACATTTATTAAATGAATAGAGGCGAAAAATTCAAATAACTTTTTCGCGAGAAGCCTGGTGGGAATTTCGTCTTACTTATGGCGACCTTAGGAGTCACCGCGCCAAGTTTGGTGGAGATTAATGCAATAGTGTGGGAGGAGTTATCGGACAAACAAACAAACATACGATTTCGCTTTTATATGGACGTGTAGATTATATTGGCGCATTAATGCTTTTATATTTTCATAATAATTTTTTTATTATTCTTAGAGCATTTTAGCGTATCAGCCGTATAGACTATGCTTTCTTGCTTATGGTAATACTTGCATTCTACAGCCCTTTTTTGAAAATAATAGGAAATAATTTAGCCATATATAAAATTAAACTAAATCCATTATTTGATGTAAATATAAAAAATCTAATAAATAACTTTCGAATAATTTTTAAAGTATGTGCCACGTAAATCTGCATTACATTTTCATTTTCCTACATATGAATATCTAAGAAGAACATTCTTTTACGCCTTAATTAATCGTTCAGATACCATAAAATTGGTATATAAGCAATTTTGAGAAAAATAATTTTCGAATCTTCAGAATATACACCTTTATAACTAAGTCAGTTCTTATCTATAACGATTCCGTTATAATGTATTCATTAACTTTATTTTGTCTCATCTTTTAACGCATCCTTTCATATACTATGATGCCTCGATCGATCAAAATAATTAGGATGATCTTTCCGCGGCACTCTAATATCGTGCATTTCACTTAATGTTTTGTAAGGACAGCTTTGTTATAAAACGATCTCAGTGTTTGGAGTAACACTCAACAAGAATAGCGTGAGAAATCAATAAATGCCAATATGACTACAATCTGTCCTTCAGCATTTACTCAAGTCAGACACTCATATCTTTTATACAGTTCTCTAATAGCAGCGCGATACCGGAAAGTCTCTGTTCACGATTGGGTTTAAAATGAAGAGTACTGAAAGAGAGGATATTTTTCTGATTACAAAAATATGGATATTATTATCAAGATACGAAATGAGAACTTAAACTTCTGTGTTGCTCTAAGAAAGCAATTCATTTCATTTATATGAAAATGCTAATATAATCGGCATCAACCAAAATTATTTAGAATATAATAAAACGCCGCTGTTAAGCAGTTTTAGCTACCAGAAGGGTAAATGAGGCAGACGTTTAACGAGCGTGGGGCGGGAGATATTTCGTTTTTTTGGTGTTCGTATGTTACTCGCGAACTACAATGTATAAAGGAAAATAAAAATTTCGAAAATTTTCAAGAAGATAAAAAATAAAGGATTTTAATTTTGAGTAGCATTTTTGGAGACAAAAATATAGCAAAACAACGAGCAGGGAGTACCCTTGGGGAATGATGAGCGCGCATGAGACACGGGGGACGGAAAACCCGTGTAGCGGACAATGGTTGGCGCGCGAACCGAGCAGGAGCGTCATCCCTAGTAATTATAAGAAAATCTTTAAAACGCTCGGGTGTAAAATTCAGTGCGTATTTCGGTAATTGGAGTTGCAAATTGCAACTATCGAAATGCTCGTATCGAATTGAAAAGATCACGCTCTCGAGTTACAAAAAAATATTCGTTGAGAAAAATTTAAGATGGTACACAAATATGCATATGGTTTCTGCTAGCGGAAATAAGTCGACATTGTGGAAGAATTAATATCATCTCGAGAGAAATTTACTGGTGTCCGATATGAAAAGAGCAAAACTCAATCCTTGAGAATTTTTGCCGCTGTTTCAAATAGAGCTGTCAGTTTGTTGTCACATTAGAATTTTCTTTTTGTCAAGGTTTAAATAGAGTTAATTTATGAAATATACTTTAGCAGTGGGAAGTTAACTTGATTAAATGAAAATCGTGTTATAATGATTCTCTTTTAACTCGTATAATTTTCCTCCTTTCGCAATTACGATTGAGATCGCAATGAGAAAAGATGAAAACCATTACATTTTAAGGAATAATCTACATTATAATTCTCAACTGACCGTCCATGAAGCTTTTTTCGGTCAGTTGCAGACGAAAGTTAGAGATGAAGTTTTGTGCATACGCAAATGGCATTTTGCTATGGCCGAGGAAGATCTAAAATTTCGGAAGAAGAGGCCGTGGTCCAATTGCAGCAGAGACTTTTTTCTCCAATTGATTACTTCGGAGGAGTTTGTGAGGATATTATTAATATTCAATTAAAGAATAATTAGAAGCAAGAGAATAACTCGGCATTTTAAGGGTGTGTGGAAAAACGGGAAACAATTTACTTTTACTGATAGCAGGAATAGAATCCGTCGCGAATAATGTCAAAATTCGATCTTTGAATAAGAAAATCTGATGTGGCCACCATATGACTTGCTCCATACCTGTAATTTTTCTAGAAATTCCAAATAGGTTAAATGATAATAAATATTTTAAGGAACTTCGAGAAGAAGACCTTACAAAGAACAGAAATAAACAAACCGTAGACTTCTTATATTGGATATAGCCCCGAAGCTCCAACAATTAAGAAAATAGAAAGGAGCGTCAAGTCTTTACAATAGTCGCCGGTAGGTGGTGTGGCGGTGGCAACTAAATAATTTAGTTTTAAAAATATCTCTTCAACATTGCATTATATGGGAAAATGAATTGAATTGAAGCATTTGCGAGACTATGAGAGCTGTGAGAACAGTGAGTCTGAACAAAGATATTAAAAAGTGATTAGTGAAAACTTGGACGTGAAATCACATGGAAGAGGCGTTGGAGCCTGTGAAAAGTGTAGGATGAAAAATTGCGTAGTAATGAGACAGGGATAGAAGAGATACATGCGTCAGATTTTTTAAATAAATCATAAGCGGAAAGGAGAGACGCAAGTGGGAAAACCAACTTCGAGGAGTGTTTTGAGAGGGAGACAGATATGAGAAGATGAAGGGTAGAATGCGTTGGGAGGCGTGAACTGAGTTTAAATCGCTATTTCCTCTTCTATTATTCTTAAACATTTCGTCTTTTTCAAATTTATCTTTTTATTTTTTGCATTCTTCTCCATTTATACGTTTTGGATCTTTCTATTCCTATAGTCTCATCATTTACGTTCCATACAAGACGATACACAGTACTATAGAATTTCAACAAATTCTTCCGTAAGTCTTCATTCGATTTTACTTGTTACAGTTAATTTTTTCTGTCTGAGGCAGTTTAATTTTCGTTCTTTTTTCCTTATTTTCATTTGATAATTCTCTTTCTATTGATTGAATTCTTTTAAGATAGTATTTTTATCAACGTGATCTGACGGCTTGCTATCAATCCTGAAGTTCATTATTTCTTCCTTTCTCGAAATTCTCATTTTCATATATATTCTGCTAAAAAAATATGATGTGGCCACCACATGACTTTCTCGCTTCCTGTAATATTTGTAAAAATTCCAAATCGGATAAATGATAATAAATATTTTAAGGAACTGCGATAAAAATTTAGACTACAAAGAATAGAAATAAGCCCAAACCATAGTCTTCTTATATTGGATATAGCCACAAAGCTCCAACAATTAAGAAAATAAAAAGACTAACCAAGCGTAAAGTGTTTACAATAGTCACCAGTAGGTAGTGTGGTGGTGGTGTCACTACAAAATTAGTTTTAGATATATCTCTAAAACAATGCATTATATGGAAAACTGTTTCGAACAAACGTAGAAAATTTATTTTCTTACAACTTTTATTCCAATACCTTTTTGCATTTATCAAATATTAAAGCAAATATTTAAATAATCTGATGTGGCCACCACATGACTTTTTCCATATGTGTAATATTTATAAAAATTCCGATTAGGTTACATAATATTAAATATTTTAAGAAACTGCGAGAAGATTTTAGACTACAAAGAACAGAAATAAACTGAAACCATGGCCTTGTGATATTAGATATAGCCACAAAGCTCCAACAACTAAGAAAAGAAATTGGAGCGTTAGTAAGATGTAACTAAGCGTTAATTGTTAACAATAGTCGTCGGGAGGTGGGGTGGTGGTGGCAGCTAAAATGTAAAATATCTCTTAAACAATGCATTATATGGAAAAATATTTCAAACAAAGGTTGTAGAAAATTAAATTTCCTACAACAGTCATTCCAGTACACATTTACATTTATCAAATATTAAAGCAAATGTTTCAAAATAACGGATAAGTGATAAGAATAAAACCCACTTCCGGTGGACCGATTTTTACCAAAAACCAATCAGTTCTTCAAACTTTTATAAAAATGTTAAATATAAAATTTCACGTTGACCTGATTAATAGCTTTTGAGTTAGAACACCCACAAAACGCTAACACATACACATACACACATACAGACATCATCGAGAAAATGGTCAAAACGTGTATTTCCGTTGAAATCTCGAACTCGATTTTTTTCATGAATACAATACTTTCCCCTATACTACGTATATGGGGAAGTAATAATCAAACTTTGTTCAAAGGATCTTAAAACATGTATTTCCGTTGAAATCTCGAATTCGATATTTTCATGAAAGCAATACTTTCTCTATACGTACTTCGCACATGGAGGAAGTAAAAATACGTTTTAAACCTTAGAAATTAGCATAAATAAATTTTTGTAATCGCATCCCACGCATTTCCCGTATCAGTTGGATTGAATTAAAATATTTTACTCACGCAGTTTCTCTGAAATTGTAAATTTTGCAGATGTAAGTAATGACTGCATGTCTAATTCTCTCCCTCAAGACAAAGACGATTAAAAACTGTTTTTGGTTTATTTACATTCCTTTCCATTTATTACCTCCTATTGTGAAAGTTTTTATAAAGGACAAAATCCTTTTATTCCGATTTGTAAACATTTGGCTATTAGAGGCATTCTCTCAAGAGAAACGCGCTTTCCGCAAGTAAAATACCTCCGAAATGTTGTAGTTGAATTAATTCTCAGAGAAAATTTCTGCAAATAAGTTATTATGATCACCTCGAAGAAGATGGGTCGTATTCTATCATTTATGTGTTAGTAACCTAATAACGGAGCAAGAGAGATTGCAGGAACTTTTGCAGTGGCGGGGCAGGTGCGATGTAAAGCAGTGGTGTCCAAACTTTTCTACATGGCAGGCCGCATCGGTGGTTGCGCATTCTTCGGCAGGCCGCATTGGAAGTTGCCAATTCTTCGGGGGCTGGATAAGTGTTTAAATTGGAAGGTACCTGTATATACTTAGGTGTCACATAAGTGAAAATGAATTCTAAGTAAGGTTTTTATTGTCAACATTTCATTATGAAAAGTTTTATTGTCAACATTTTTATAAAAATATGATGTGGCCACCACATGACTTTCTCCGTTTCTGTAATATTCCTAAAAATTCCAAATAGGTTACATAGTAATAAATATTTTAAGAAACTGCGAGAAAATTTTAGACTACAAAGAACAGAAATATACTCAAACCATAGCCTTCTGATATTGGATATAGCCACAAAGTTCCAACAACTAAGAAAAGAAATTGGAGCGTTACTAATTGTAAGATGTAACAAAGCGTCAAATGTTAACAGTAGTCGTCGATAGGTGGCGTGGTGGTGGCAGCTAAGAATATAGGATCTCTTAAACAATGCATTATATGGAAAAATGTTTCAAACAAAGGTTGTAGAAAATAAAATTTCCTACAACTTTTATTCTAATACATTTTTACATTTATCAAATATTAAAGCAAATATTTCAAAATAACGGATAAGTGACAAGAGTAAACACCCACTCCCGGTAGACTGATTTTTACCAAAAACTAATCAGATCTTCTTACTTTTATAGAAATGTTAAATATAAAATTTTGCGTTGATCTGTTTAATAGTGTTTGAGTTAGAGCGCCCACAAAAATCTATCACATACAGACAGACTGACTGACAGACAGACACACAGACATCATCGCGAAACTAGTCAGAATTGTTCAGGGAACCTTAAAACATGTATTTCCGTTGAAATCTCGAGTTCGATTTTTTCATGAAAACAATACTTTCTCTATACTTCGTATATGGAGAAAGTAAAAACATATATTCGTATACATGGTACATATATAATCTTTTTTTGAACTCTCGGATGATTATGGAAATATCTACAGGAAAATAAATGTTGACTGTCAATTTACAGGAGTACCTAACATCGATATTTTTAATGTAGTAGTTTACATCAAATTTATTATATGAAAGTTTTCGAAATAAATTATCTGCTATCTATTGTTCGTCATTTTCCCTGCACATGTAATGTTGGAGTTATGAAACGTGCTAAAAGGAACTTAAGGCCTACGTGATGACTGTTATTATTACATTTCATTGGAATAAATTCTGAGTAACTCCAAAATATCATTACAATCAATTCTATTTTTATATCTCTCAGAATTGATAGTTAATGTAAAAGCTTTGTCAAATGCGGTCCTTCTGTCGAAATTGGCGAATTATCTCTCATATTTATAAACTCGATAAGCACACTGACTTTGTATCGTGGGTTGTTAAAAATAATGGCACTGTCAATGCTATGAATGATTAAAGCTATTAAATAATTAACATTTAGAAATCAACTTAACTACGAAAGCTGGCGAAATATTAATCGCTAGCGCATAAGTGAACACGAAAAGTCATAAAGAAAGGTAATCTCATATTTGTAAATTTTCATCAGTACACTTGGTAAGGGCTAAACAACAATGATAATAAATATGACTACATAATTAAATTCGCTTACAGCGAGAAAATTGTTTCTGAGAATGAATCTTTTATTTTTTTTACTAGAATAATGTATCTGAATAACTTATTGACGCGCGCGCGCGCGCGCACACACACACACACACACACATGTATGTATGTATGTATGTGTGTGTGTGTGTATATATATATATATATATATATATATATATATATATATATATATATATATATATATATATATATATATAAGCATGCATAATTATATTTACAGTGCGTTTCGTTTTAAAACATCAGACAGTTATGGCCCAATTAAACCGGAATTGTTTTTTTAAATCCTTTTCGAGTGTATTTTTGTTGAATGTTTTAAATATGAGTTTATGGCGACTTCTAAATTTAGCGTCATTCTTATAGTTTCTCATTAATTTCTTTCGCTTAAAACGATCTTCCTCTCATTTCCTTCCTTTTTACTTCCTTGACACTAACTATTCCCCTTCTCTCTCTTAATTCCTCCCTCTCTCTCTGTCATTTGGCCATCTTACTTCTCCCCCTCTCTCATCATCCTTCTCACGCATTCCCACACTCGAGAGAGAGAGACTCCCCTTCAGACGCACAAACACCGTCATGGACATGACAAATAAACAACAGCCGCCGTTCTCCTGAGAATGGGTTGCCCCTGACTACGGCAGCGGTCAGGAAACCACGAAGGCAGAGGGCGCTAAGAGGGATCTGGGGATGAAAGTAGGGGCTGCCACTCAACAATAAATTTAGACGCCTTCAATCGCATGTGTCTTTCCCTCTCTCTCTCTCTCTCTCTTATACGGCTCCAGAAAGAACTCCGTGTGATGAAATTCACCATCTTCGGTCTCGGAAAGATAAAAGAAAAGGAATCATCAATCTGTAGAGTGGTCAGGTTTTATTCCGCCGACGGAGCATGATTAACTACCAAAAAGATACAAGGAGCGAAGAAAAATGACCTGAGATTTCATACGGTCGGAAAAAGTAGCGAAAGTTTTCGTGTGGGATACACAAAATAAAACTGCGTTATGAAGCCTTCCTAGTTACTTGAAGTTACTATCCTAATGAAATGGAAGAACCCGTACAATATTCAGGGCAGCCTCTCCAAAAAGGGAAGCATCTCATAAAGTGATTACCTCAAAGCAAGATTTTGGAGACCAGCAGGAAACTAAGTCACGGCGGAATATGCAAAAGAAGATTATGATCTGTTTCGTCTTTACGACTTTTTCATGAAGCAACGCAACCGAATACGGGACTAGAGAATATGTAAGTGACTTTGTGCTATAATCCGATAGTTTATTTAAAAATATATCAATTAAAATGAAGGAATAATAGGGATTGCATCACGAAGAGCAAGAAACGATAGAGTAATCCTCGGCGTCAAACAAATTCAACAAACATTTGAATAGGTGCTTTAAGGCTTAAGTGATACAAGGGGACCATCACAGAGTGGAGAAAACCAAGAGTGCATTTAAGTTCCAAACGAGTCATTATTACTTGAATAATCATTTGAGGTACTGGCGCAAAAGAACCCTGCTTTGCAGTCGGAATGCGCTTGCGGTTTCCTCAGTCCTTTTGTGGCTTTAGAAGTTATCCTTTTCATTTAAATTCAGCACAGGGAGCTACTTAAGGGTGTTGTTATGCAGTATCCAACCGAAAGTGAACATGAGAAGAATAAATGGAACCATTTTGAACGATGGATCTCTAGACAAAAGTACGAATTTTTAGCTGAATTTAAAGAAACGACTCAGCACGAACTGAATGTTTACGCCTCAATAAATAGAAACGCGCAAACTATTTCGTGCAACAAATTCAGCGTTGAATTCGTTTGACTATGAAACTATTATAATGTAACGCGGAGAAGCAGGATACATGAAAGGATATCGAAACGAAGAATTAAATAACAAAATGTCTAAAGAGCTCAGCAAGATTGGACTTTTGCGCTTAATGAAATAGTAAACTCCTTTATCTTATTAAAAATCAGCAACCAGTGGCTTTCCTTTGAGGACGTCTATTTCTTAGTTTAAATTAGTATGCGTTTACTCGATCAGTGTATGACCAAATGAGTTATATATTCCATTTGTGTACTCTTGCTACATGTAGACTAAACCTATTTCGGAAGAAAAACCCACAGGAAATTGCACGAAGAGAAGGAGGCAGTAGGAAAGATGAAGACGAAAAACAGTGAGCTTTACTTGTACTGTGTGTTTTCTGACGAGAAATTTCACTCAGAAAAAATAGAAATAAACTTAAAACAGAGTAAATAACAATAGCTCAGTAAAAATTACTTTGTGTCAGAGTACTGGCTGTAGCATCGTTACCTCCTAAAATTTTTCATTTCTGCGTAATGTTGGTGACAAACAAAACTTTTGTATTTCAGTACAGGCTGAGAAAAATTTTTCATTTGATTTAAACAGAATGCATGTAGCTAAATAAGGTTTTACTTTGTGGAATGCAATGTCGATGGAATAAATTGTAACTTCATAACTTCCATTTAATTTGAAAAGTCTTTGCGACCTATTTTATGATCAGGCAAATTATAAGCTTAGCCATGGACATATATAAGCACAGTTGAATAGTGAAGTTGTAGTTTGCCTGATGATGCAGGATTAATTGTGAAACTGTTCGCAAAGATTTTCCAAAGAAAGCGGGAATTATAAATTTACAATTTATTCTGTTGACAAGGGAACTTGGAACAAAAAAATGAGTTATACGTATGTTAAACTGGAAGCTATAAAATATCTTTTATAGTAACAAATGTAATTGCTATAGTATAAGGCCAAGTTTAAATGATTAAAATGGTATTTATATGACTGATAACCTAAGACTACTCGGTTAATACTCTAAATAATCGTTTCGTAAGCAATGCGTTATGTTAAAAAATTTAATGTGGCGAATTCTTGAATCCGAGTAATTTTTAAACTTATTCATGGCTTTTAAAATCTTCTATCATTAACCTTCTTGTTTGCTATAACGTAGTTGACTGAATTTTATACCGATTTGGTTTAATTAAACTATATTTAACTTTTTGCAGACAAATTATTAGTTTTAGCTTTGCGTATTGCGTTAATTAAAAAAATAGTTCGTTATATTCCATGATCGATCAAGTGTCACAATGGAAATTGAGATGAATTTCGTTGTGCTTATTTATTTTGTATAACACTCATAAACCCTTTATGTTTATATAATGACATCCTCCGCCGTTATTAGCATTCCTCTTTATGTTCCTGGGCTTTAGTCAAAATTAAAGAGATGTTTCTATTCTAAGACCGGATTAATGATCTTGTTGTTAGTAACGTCATTATTTATCTTTTCTTGTTTTTACTCTGATATGAGCGTAATTAATTCTAGGTCACACTCAACCTCCAAAGTCTTTTTCACTTAGAAAGGTCAGTTTAACTCTTGCTAGTGTTGCTCTCTCGTTGAGTGACCTGGGATATGGTTAAAGCCGAGTGTATGGGGAAACCACTGCCCTTCCATTTTCGAGACACTGGAATGAAGGGGAAGAAAGAAAGGTTATGCAAAATGGAGGTGTCGGGGAAGGGAGGAGAGGATCAGGTAAATATCCAACTGACCGCGACTCGTGGCTCCACGGAGGAGGCGAACACTGCAAAGCCTTAGGGCTTTAGTAGCTCTTCGGCGGTAGAGAACAAAAAGACTGTCGTAAAATTTCCCCCCTCACTCCGTATCTCTCGGTGTCGCTGCTGGACAGTTTTCACTAGCCCTATACATATGTGCGTAAGTATGTACAATAAAACGTGCCATTTCCAAAATCTTCGTGAATAGAGAGTTGCCTGTTTTCGGAATTTGCCACATTTAAGAAACATTCTCGGACAGAATAGGTTAACTTTGGAAAGCTTAGAATCGTCTT
This sequence comes from Tanypteryx hageni, assembly GCA_028673005.1. Taxonomy (NCBI): domain Eukaryota; kingdom Metazoa; phylum Arthropoda; class Insecta; order Odonata; family Petaluridae; genus Tanypteryx; species Tanypteryx hageni. Next base: position 170,340,298 of record CM054114.1, on the reverse strand, counting down.
TTCAAGTAGCAAAAATCGTAGTGTTGAAGCAGCACAACATCTAGAAGGTAAATGTGAAATAACTAATGAGAGATAACGAAATAGATCATCCATTTGCTTTTCTTCTCAAGTTATCTTTCTCCTTTCATTTACCAAAGCAAAAAGCGCAAGCCAAAAGATAATGCGAGTTTACATTGGCGTAGATGAGGGTGGAAAGAGGGGTGGGTTCTTCCTGGTGGCGGAGAAGGAAGCTTGGGGGAATTTTTAGAGTAGACGATGACAGCATTCGGAAGACAAGGTTTTGGGCTGTATTTTTAAAAATAACCTGTTTTCGAGAGAAATAGCTTTTTTGGAACGCCGGTGTTTGGAGGTTACAACGTATGCACAAGTGTGAACGTGTTCGCATGTGTCGTTTCATTCTTTTCCTCCAAACAAGCGCGCATTATGATTTATCCACGGAATCTATGGTGAAATTTAACCACGTTTCTTGCTCGTTTCCGTCTATTTGTGGAGGTTCTCTCTTTTTGCTCGGTCTTGTTTTTCTTTGGGAGCTGACGGTAAAACTCGCCTTTGATGTTCTTACTCGTTATGTACCGAAAAATTCGCAATTCATTTCACCCCGTAAAGGGTTTCATCGCGTTTTTCACCTGTTACTCGTCTCTGTAAATCTCCGGCGGAGACATCCCTCGCGTTCCCCGCGACTTCCTCCCGTTCGAACATCCCCCCCCCCACTGCATCTCCCCCATCCTTACTCCTCCCCTCCTTTCACCTCCTCCTTTTACCCATCATCCTCCTCTTTCCCCTCCCCTACTTTCCCTCTTCTAAACCCACTGGGCCGCCCAACCTTTCAGCATCCTCACTCCCTTCCTCTCTCTCTCTCTTCCGCCACCAAACATCCACCTCCCCCCATCCACTCCACAATCCCCTTGCCGCCTCTTTTGAGGGCGTGCGTGTGTGTGTCATTTTTAGTTTTCTATAATGCCCTTAATGTTAGCGGTAAGAGGGAAAAAGGCAGAGGAGGTGAGAGATAACGTCGAGGGGATGGTTTCGAGTGGAAGGGGAGAAGATGTAGAGAGGAGAGAGAGAGAGAGAGAGAGAGCTTCAAAGAGGCACGAGATGCGTGCTTTAGGTTGAGATGGGAGAGATTCGAGGAAGGGAGACGGGAGAGAGAGAGAGAGGGAGGGAGGAGGAAGATATGGGGGTGCGATAGTGAAGGGAAGGGCAGCGAAAGAAGGAAAGAGAGGATGGGAAGGGGGTTGGAAGTGTACGGAGGGAGAGAGAGAGGGATTCTGAGGAAGCGGTTGCAAGGGGGAGGGGGAGAGAGAGACTAAGCTCGTGGGATAGAAAGGGATAGAGAGAGGTAGAGAGGATGCCGGGATATGTTTGCTGGTGTAAGAAGGGAAAGAGGAGAGGGGTGAGGATAGGGAGGGGCGGAAAGATAAAAGGGGAGAGATAGTGGGGGAGGGGAGAAAAAGAGGTGGATATGGGGAGGAGGAGTAGGAGAAAGGAGGTGGGGGTGATATGAAGGAAAGATAGCGGAAGGCAGATGAGAGAGAGAGAGAAAAGGAGCTGTGGGAGATGAGAAGGAATTGAGGGAAGAAGTGAAGGAGAGGGAGAAGTGGGGGAGGAGGGGGTGATGTAGACGATGCGGGAGACGTGGGCACGCGGGGACATTCACTCGGATGTCACATGTCACGTATTCGCTTCAATTGTGAGGCCTTCTACATCTACATGATACCCTGCAAGTCACCTTTTTGGTGGATGGCAGGGGGTGCAGTGCACCAAGGGTCCATAGTTTTCCTACGTTATCTTTTCCTATTATGGTCTCTTATCGTCCTAGGGAAAAACGATCCTCTATATCGCTCCGTTCTACAGTCGATCTCTCGAATCTTATCCTCACTGTCCTGCCTTCCGATATACGTCGGGCTTCTGATAAGTCCTACTACCTCATTCGCTAGTCCCTCCGACATAAATTTTTCCAGTAGTTTAATTCTAGCCTGCAGCTTACGTTCCTCTAACGATGTCCATTTCAGATTTTCTATTAATGATGTTACGCTTTGTTTACTATCGTAATTCCTCTTTACAAATCTAGCTGCCCTGCGCTGAAATTTTTCTATCTCGTTAGTGAGTCCCTTTTCGTAGGGATCCCACACAGCTGAAGCATATTCGACCTGCGGTCGAACCAAGGATATATAACATAATTCTTTCACTTTTTCGGAGCTATTTCTAACTATTCTCCCTATAAAGGCCAGCTTTTTGTTAGCGGCACCTATCAATCGGCGAATGTGGGTGTCCCACGAGAGATCACGATGGATCGTGACTCCGAGATATTTAATCGAGTCTGAAACTGGAATCTCTACTCCGTCTAACGAATAATTATTATCCAACGAGATACTCTTGGTTCTCCAGAAGTTAATGACGCAGCTTTTCTTTTGGTTGATCTCTAACTGCCATTCCTTACACCATGCAGAAATAGCTTCTAGGTCATTTTGGAGATACTGGTGGTCTTCCAGATTGCTTATTTCTCTATAGATGACGATGTCGTCCGCGAAAAGCCTAATTTTACTTCTGACTACTGATCTGATATCGTTTATATAAATTAGAAATAATAACGGACCAATTACACTACCCTGCGGAACGCCAGAGAACACCTCCACTAAGTTTGAAGATTTTCCATCTATAACAACCTTCTGCTTCCTATGATTTAAAAATTCACGAATCCAACTAACGATTTTAGAATTAACGCCTAAGGTTTCTAATTTCGTTATTAACTTCCTGTGAGGTACTTTATCAAAGGCTTTCCTAAAATCTAAGAAGATGGCATCGACCTGCGTATTCTTTTCTCCGCTTCTCAGTATACAATTAACAAAAAGACCGAGCTGAGTATCACATGACCTACCTTTCCTGAAGCCGTGTTGACAATCATCTAACAATAAATTACTATCAAGAAATCGCATTATGTTGCTAACGAGTATATGCTCGAGAATCTTACACGATATGTATGTATGTGTGTGTGTTTATTGGCGCACCAACAGTTAGAGTTATAGGCGCTCTTACACGATATCGAAGTTAAAGAAATCGGCCTGTAATTTTCTGGGTTCTCCTTGTCACCGCCCTTATGAATCGGGGTAACGTGCGCTAACCTCCAGTCGCTAGGGACCTCTGCGCGGGAAATGAATTTCTCGAAGATTATCCGAAGAAAAGGTGCTATTTCTTCAGCTAATTCTTTTAAAACGCGAGCAGGAATTTCTTCGGGCCAGTGGCTTTGTTATGTCTGATGGAACTTAATTGCTTTGCTATTCCCATCTCAGAAAATACTATATCGTCCATCAGGCCCCCCCCCCCTTATTGCGGATGCATAGTGTACGCAATGATCGCTGACGGCTGTGAATGCTTTTACAAAATGACCGTTTAACAGATTGGCTTTCTCTACGCTATCATGAATAACGGCACCCGAGTCATTACACAGGGAAGGTATTGTAGGGCCTCTACCTTGGACCTCTCTCACATAGGACCAAAACGCTTTAGGGTCCTCCTTCAAATAATTATTTAATACCATATTCCGGAAGTTAGTAAAAGCCTCGCGCATAGTAGTTCTCGCTTTAGCGCGGGATTCCTTATACGTCTTAACTTTAGTTGCTCTATATTCATCGGATGATGTAGACGGCATATTTTTTTATTTTTGCGTGGCTTATTCTCTGACGCCTAAGCGCACTCCTAACTTGCTTATTGTACCAACGTGGCTATTTATTGTCGCACTTCAATTTAATTGGAATGTACTTATCGATGCTCTCTAGCATTATATCCTTGAATAATGTCCATGACGACTCAGCGCCTGATCGTTCGGTCATATCACGGAAGCCAGGAAGTATTTCACGTAGGCCGGTATTGAGTTTCCCGTTGAACTTTGTGAGTTACGCTCACGTAATCGTTTTATCCTCTGATAGATTCAAACGCATACGCTGATAAATCGCCGGCTATGGAGTGCGAACTGGGGACCGCAACGGCGCCTTGTATTTATTGGGTTGTATTGAACGTAGAAATAGTGCGCATTGGATCGGACACGGTAGAATCTAGTGGAAGAGGCAATGAGCGAGCTCAAAATGCAAACCGACGCCATGAAATGCGATGGCGGGGATTTGCTTAGAACTGATGAAAAATACTACCAGTTGTCAAGCGCATAAGGAAAATGGATTCAAGGAAATTAGAGTTTAACGATCAGGAACAAAGAGCACTTAGTTTATTGCTTGGGAAGTATTAGAATCTGCTCGCATTTGGCACAGTCCATCTCCAGTGTAGGGTCCTAAAAGAGCAGAAGAAAAAAGGAAGTAAGGTACGGATAAAATTTATGGTTATAGTCAAGAACTTGAAAAATAATAATGGAACGGATTAAACGGCGCAATATCGGGAAAAAGAAGAAACTTTTGTAAAAAGAAGTACGTAATGGAATTTATAATTAATAAATTATGCGATTTCGAGATCAATACTAGGAATTGGAGCAAATGCTAGCGAATATAGATAGGAATAAAGAGGAAATCGCATTAGTCGATGTGAAGTATGTAAAAAATGTGACCGAAAATATTAGATTGCTAGTAAAATGGAACGGATTATGAATATCATACATTTGGAAATGAAATCGGTTCTCTAATGATACGTTGAGAGAGAGAGAGAGAGAACTAATGAAAGAGATTGAATAAGGCATGAAGCGAAGTAAGGAAGGCGCGAGATGATTTTGTCATCAATAACACGGAGTACGTATATTGCGAAGGGACATGACCGGAAGGCGGCATTTATTGCCCCGTGAAAACAGATAACATCGGCAGGCTGCGAGAAATGTAGGCCAATGGGTTGTATTTCACATGCATAAAGAGTGGGGCTCCGAAGATAGAGGTCAAGATATATTCCTATCTGCGGGAAAGCCAAATAAAAGGAAAAATATGCGATGAAGTCATGGGTAGAAGTAAAATGTGCAGAGATTTTAACGTCAGCTCCTTAGATCTCCCGTCTGCAATAAATGCTGAGAACCCACTGTAGGCAAAGGAAATGTCACGTAACGCATTTTGTGCACGTGAGATGAGAAAAACCAGAAAAATGGCACATCAAGATTTGCTGCTTGTTTCGGAAGTGTTTGCTTAATGTAGTCAGGGGAAACTGCCGCGAGAAAATATATTCGGCGGAAAATATAAACTCTGTGGGACTCTATTTACCATCTTATTGCATAAGATATGAACTTACGGACGTGTTTCTCCTAAAATTTACGCCGGCAGAAGAAACTCTGACTCTAAATGGCAATAAATTAAAAATACAATATCAAACGCCGTCGAGCGTGAGAAACCCATAAACCATAAAAGTCTCGAACGATTCCGGAATCGTAACTTTTCTCTCCCCGATATTCAAGATTAAGAATTTGATGTGAAATTGAAACTGTTTACATGCCGTATTCTTTATGTTATTTATGAAAGATAACATGTGGCACGACATAAAATAATTAAAATTAATTCGACTGATATCGTACATAAATAGAAAAACCAAGTTAGAATATAAGTTTATATTTAAAATGGCGTGAATAACGATTACTGACGTTAATAGGAAAGTTGGAGGGTACATGTTGCTTTTTAAATAGATGACATGGAAAGAGGGCACTGGAAAACAATGCGGGAAAAACCACTAATAAACCTAATGGGTTACAGACATTTCTGCATAAAACAGAAATAATCGAATTTCCGCATCCAGTCGGCACTTTCAACCTTTCTCTATTTCTGTGAGCATGGAACGTTCATATTGATTATTTTCAAAAAGTTGCAATTATTCCAAATAAATGAGCCAGCGGATTAGCAGAAGTACACTCCCAATGAAGCGGAATAAGGGCCACGTGCTAGGATAAGCGGATAACGAAAAACATGTCATCTTTCCGCTTGAAGAGCTCATTTACTCCACCTCCGTCGCAGTATCTCCCCCATCCGTACACGTTCTCTTCGACTCTCTACATCCAATTTGTCCTCACCCTCCCCCCTCGCCCTAACAACCTGTCCTTACCATCGCCCTCCAACACTTATTATCGCTCTATTATCCGCCCCCCCCCCATTCGACAAACATTCTCTCTTCCCGCCCCCCTCTGCGAAAGTGTTAAGGGGGTAGGGGGATATTGGATCTGTGCGAAGGAGTGGAACGGGTTCTGTTACACATGAGTGGTAGTATTGGATCGAGGGAAATTCTGAAGACAGGTCGATTAGGAAAAGGATAGAGAAAGAGAGGGAATATTGGGCGGAGAATTTTGAAGTGGACTTGGAGAGGAGGAAATATCGCGTCAAGGAAGATAAAGAGAAAGCGAGAGGAGTGGCGGAAATATCGGATTAACGGAAGTAAAAGTGACGTATTTCTGATTTATTGGTCGTGCCTCTCGATCCAATACACCTTCCCCTGCTTCTAAATCGCGACAATGCTCTCCTTTTTTATCTCGATCTCTCTCCATCCGATATTCCCTTATCTCTCTTCCTTCTCTCTCTCTCTCTCTCCTACTCCCATCACAAATCCTCCGAATCCACACCAAATCCTTTCTCCCTCAGGACCTCTTCCACCGATCCAACTCTATCCAACTTTCTCCTTTTATACCTTATTTTATGAAATGTAACGTCTTTACGTCTAGCGTCACTTCTTTTCCTTTGTAACCTTTCACACCTTTAAAGTATTTATTTGCTTCTAAGCTTATTGGTGTAAAGTTAAGATGGCTTTCCGTAGGCGCAACCGTTTCGACGTTATCCGTCCACCGGCGCACGGCTTTGGCAGAGTGAGAAGTCGACGCCCTTGTTGTTACTCTCAATATCTTTCTCTCTCTCCAATCCCTGTCCAAAATACTAAATAAACAAAATACCAGGTATAGGTATGCAGGGAGGTTACTCTTTGACTGGACGGACTTATTATAGCGTTACCGTGCTCGTTGAGAGGTAAGAAAGAATCTTTATATTGAGGTACATCTTTGTTATGGAAAATTTATTTTTTCTGGGGATGGTTATATTTGTGCATAATTCAGAATTCATTTAGAATGGCACACCTCCTATTAATATTGCTAGATCCTGCTTTTGGTGAATTAACCACGCATGAATGCTGCATTGTAGCCGAAATGCCAATATGTTATTTGCACATTATTTTACGGCTTTTGAGGGTACTGAAAATACCAAACGGATTCTGGTACAGAATGAGTTCGATAATATGTTTTAATAAGAATAGAAAATGCATTCGAAAAAAGTATGGTATATTCTAATGAAAAAAATTATTGGTGCAATTTAGGAGAGATTTAAAGCGTTTGGATATTAATTACGGAGGATTATACCTTTGTACTTCAATTTCCGTGCACATTACCGAAATTCAATGATAAAATAATCAAGAATTTGTTTACGTGTTATTTTGACAATTTTTACTTAGCTCGGTGTTTGTTATGAAAAAACTCAACATCTCCACGGCACTTGGAGGCCATTATATGTAGTATTTATAAGGAATAAATCATTCCAGGTCATTTCATTATAATCCACGAAAATGTCACTGACATCGAACTATTGTTAAAGATAATTAATTACGAGAGAGAAGAATTGATACTTATTAGTAGGTGTGTCGTCTTGGATATTTGGTAGGACCACATCGGTAACGATCCATTTTCTCAACTCGTTGCTGAATAATTACAATCTTTCTCTATCATATTCAAGACAGTGGAAAATGAGGCATCCAATCCCGCGAATTTTTATGGCCTCGCTCTTTTATAGGTGTTGACGACGTGTAACTTATAAAGATGCATTGTTAAGGTGTTAATTTCCCAATACTGATGGAAACTCTCTGTAAGGAAGTACTTCTTCATCGTGAAGATTAAATTTTCTCGTCTATTATTCTAAAATAGCCTTTTGAGATTCAGAAGATGGTTCTCTAAGGATTACCAAATTATCTATGGTCTCATTGTAGTTATAGTACCGATGTAATTAGCCATTAAGCTCGAATTCGTCTGTAACCGAAATGCAAATCAATATCATCTACTGTAATAGCATAACATAACTATTTAGTTTTGTTCTTAAAAAATTCTGTTATTTGTTTGCATCGTCTTACTTCAGCGTTTTGTATTAGTATCCTACAATTCCGAAATCGTGCCATTTTAATTTAAAATGTTACATTTTGCTGCCGGCCTTGTATGAAGTAATTCACCAAATGCTATTTACAATTACGGGCTACATAGGTATTAATTTTTCAATTCCGTTTCACTCGATTTAAACTCCATTCAATTTTATCACCAATTATTCATTAAAAGCCAATGCTAATAATATTTCAGAACAGAAAGGCTTTGGCAGCCCTACTCATTTTCCCCGACTTAAGTAGTGCCTTACCGCTCAAGTTTACACTTAAAAGAAAGTATGCACTAAGTAAGTAGATTAATATAAAGTATATTATTACCAAGGTTGGTAGAATTCGACGTTTATTTTTTTGAAAATCGACTATTAAAATCGATGTTTATTTTCCCGAGATATTTTAGACGAATATCGACGCTTACTATGCTTGCATATATGGCTGGTAGTTTTCAGCCTTGCAATTCGATGATTTAAATTTACTTTTTATTTCGAAATTTTACGTAAAATTTACGTTTACTTCACTATACTTTGATTATCTATTTAAAATTTTATAGGAAGGTAATTCTTTATGTAAAAATTAATCGAACTAAGTGTAGTACGAGAATCTAAATCCGGTACACAACGTGCTATTGCGACGTATGCACAGCGTAGAACCATATATATATATATATATATATATATATATATAAAAGGATATTTTGATTTGAAAGCTTACCTCTTTAAGTAACAAAAAATAGTTGGTTCATTGTGCAATCATGAAACGATATTTCCTGTTCTTGTCTTTTTTATACTTAGAAATTTTGCCAAACGTGATGATTTCAACAATAAACCTACATGATAAAACATACATTAATAGTTAATTCGCGAATTTTACTGAATCTTGATGATTATACCAAATAAGCTCCTTGCATATATTTAATATTATTGTTGTTCTACCACACTGAAACTTAGTATATTTTTAATCTCAAATATCGTAAGCTGGTGTTTCAAAATCTAGATATTTTTTATTTTGTATAATTCTTCCAATCGCGTCGTTGACAAATGTATTATATCGCGAATGTTGATAGTAAATTATGTAATTATGTATAAGTTGTATAATAAAAACTAGAAAACGTTTTATTTATGAAATCCGAAAAATATGCTGCTGCTTTTGCCGAGAAAAATAGAAAAAAATGAATTTGCGAGTTCAGCTTAAAGGCTTTTAGACATTCGTTGATGTCAATTAAGGACTAATTAAGGAAAAACATTACTGATATAACTATCGCAATAATATTTTAGATGTCAAAAAAGAACTAGGTATCTAATATTTTGTATCATTTGATATATTTCATCACTGTACTAAATATTCTCTTTATCTAACATAAAATATATAGAGAGAAATATCAGACAATTACTCTGCGCTCGATCAACTCTCTTACCTAAAATCCTGATGTGTAGTTCCAATAGGTAAAATATTTTACAACAATAACAAATAAATATTAATCCTTAATCTCTCTTCAATTTTAAGAAACGATTGTTAATTTATGTGCACCTTTTTAAAAACATTATGTATAAATTGAAATTTACTAACGTGTAGCAAAGGATGAAGGAGCCAAAAGCAAGAGAGGAACGGGTAATACTCAACTACGCTCCGCGGTCAGTTTAGACCCTTAGCAAAACACTCAATTGCGCCCCTGGTCACTTTCTGTCCACTCAAGTTCTGCGGTCTCCTGCGGTATTTTAGATACCTATCGAAACATTGAATTGCGCCTCTGGACTCGCAGTGTGCTACAAATACCCGCAATCTGAATGTGGAAGTTGGCTGCGATGGATGTTTGGCCTTCCACTTCTCGATCCAGCTGAGGTATAGGATGCATTTTTGTAAAACATTCTACGAGGAAATACGGTGAAATATTTCAATATATTAAGATGAACGCTACCCTACCCAACCCGAGAGGGGAACACAGTGAACGTGAGTAGGAACCAAAAACACTTCACCTAACTTACCCAACCCGGTGAGGCCGAGTAGAATGTTCCTTCATGCTCAAATTTGGACGCGACGAATCGAGTTACGCTTTCCTCAGGTAAAAATTATCAACGTGACGAACCGAAACTCGCCCTTTAAAAAGAGGCAAGACTATCTTTCCGGAATTAGGACTGCTTAATGACCGGGGCGCAGTTGACAAGTAACCCTTTCGCTCTCCTAGCCTCTTCCCACTGACCGCGGGCGCAGTTGAGTAGTCCCTGTGTACTATACCCCCCGGAGTGGGGTAGACCCAAGCTGCTTAATGACCGGGGCGCAGTTGACAAGTTGACCCTTTCCTTTTCATCTCCCCTTCCCAATGACCGCGGGCGCAGTTGAGTAGTCCCCAGCGGAACAATCCTTCCCGGATAACTTTTAGAGGAAGGCTGGGTTCAGTGCATACGGAGAAGAGGTGTAAGTGCATACAACAACGTACATTTATAGAGAAAACCCTAGCAAGGAAACGAGAAACATTTGTTCTAGGAATACACTCCACGGAGTAGATGCGTGGAAGGGGTAGCAAAACGACCACCGAAATTCCTTTCTTCCGAACCTCGTTTAACTGGAGTCAAGGAACTCTCAGCAGGACATATCCATGACCTTATCTGTATAGAGATTAGGTCGGCAAATATAATCAAAAGTCTAAGAAACACGTGTTCTCGAAACTACCCTAAGACCTTGCGGTTATAGTCCATTCCAGCATTTCGTGCGGGTGAGGCGTGTCTACAGTTAGACACGTGGGGTGAGAAGAAAATACCAGCCAATAAGAGGTAGTAAATTGCCCTCTCCTCTCAAAATTTCTTGATGAGCGCTGTTGGCACGATTGCTCACACTTTCCAATCGTATTTCGGCGAAGGCTGAAAGCCTGAACGAGCTTCATCCGGATCTATTGGAGCATAGAACATCACTCGTCAGCAGGTACCAATGAACTGAGCGAAATTGGAAACTTGGCAATATAGCGTCGTAGCCAAAGCGAAATAACCCGACGCAAGCGGAATACTTCGAGTCCCAGCTGCACAAGCAGTAGAAATAGATTGTAACTGATTGTTCAGAGTACAAGCGTGAGCATTTCAAAAAGACGCATATTTGTGTTTAATCAAATACCCTTCTTTCAGTCGCAATGCTAATGCAAGCCCAGAAAAGGAACGAAATCGTAGGTAGCAAATAATATTGCGAAAAAAGTAAACAGAAACGATTTTAATATTATAATTCAGAATAGGTTTTTAGATATATATTTTTCCATCTTGCTAGAAAATCGACGCTTATCGACGACTTTTCATTTTCGTCGATTTTGAAATTTGAAAAAAATCGACGTTTTTCGATTTAAATCGAATTCTACCAAGCCTAATTTGTTGAATTAAATGTTGTTCCGGAGGTATTCAAGTATTTTCAACGGCTAATGTATATATAGTCTCAACTTTAAAAAAATCTTTTATGCATTATTTAATTTTCCTATCAATCTAAAAGTTGTTGATATTAGTTGAAGCGCACCTGTTTTTTGGGTTAGTTTTTTTGCTAGTAACAATTTGGTAAATGCTGCTCCTCATCACGGCGGAAAAGTAAAATCATTTATATATAATTACTCAATGTCTGTCCGTCCCCTCTTTATCTCTTGAACAGTTTGTCATAGAGAAATGATGTAAACGCCATTTTGTTTCTGCCAACTAGGAGACCCATGAAAAACTGTTGTTGTTTACAGAATTGTCCCAGGTTCGACTCCAGGAGATTGTTTGCATTCTCTATAAATTAACACGTAGCTAGAAGATTGACATTTGGTGGGAATGTTTGATTCTTTAAGTAAAAGCCATTTACGAAAAAAGATTTTCCAAAATCGATCCGAGTCTGATTCCTGAGAATGGTTTTCATTCCCCATAAGATAATATGGAGAAATCGATATTTTGACCTGCAAGCTTATTTTCTTTTGCTTATTAAAATTCACGTATTTGATCTTCGAATTAGTTTTTACTTTCTCCATGTAAGTAGTAGTATAGAGAAAGTATTGTTTTCATGAAAAAATTCGAATTCGAGATTTCAACGGAAATACACGTTTTGAGGTCCCCTGAACACGTTTTGACTATTTTCGCGATGATGTCTGTGTGTCTGTCGGTCTGTCTGTCTGTATGTGAGAAGATTTTTTACTTTCTCCATATGTAGTATAGGGGAAAGTATTGTTTTTATGAACATGAAAAAATTTGCAAAACCTGAAATGATTGTGTTACCATATGACACACATAATTTTATTCTCCGACGACGTCTGGCGTAGCCCGGGCATCGCCGGGTACTTTCAGCTAGTATGCTATAAAGGCGATTAAACCACATCCTTTCTGTTATACATGTACATATTTTCATGAAAGCCCTGGACCTCTTCTGCCAAACCTCAGAGTTCCGCGGAAACCAGGTTGAGAAGCGCTGGTCTACATGTTATAAGGATTGTACAAATTTGGTGTATCTAGGATAAGTTTGTCGAGAGTAATCAGTGTCTTAATTCAAAAGAGAGAAAAATTCCTTATTTTTAGCCTACTTTCCAGAATGTAAATAGGTTTATAGTTTCTTCGTTGTGTCTGTCTGTCCCATTCTATTAACTTTTGCACCGACAGACCAATTTTCATGACACTTGGTGGAAATCTCTTGCTACTAGGTTCGAGCTCCCGAGGATAGTTTATGTTGCGGAGATTGAAAGTCCCGGGTTCGACTCCAGGAGCTATCCTTCCCGTTTGATTTACATGGGAAATCTGAAATTCATCGTGCAGGGTAATTTTCTCTTGCACTTTAAAATGCCTTAGAATTGTAATATCGGAGCGGGATTTGCACTATTCTCTGAGGAAAGGAATGGAAATTTTATCGTAGAATTTTGCTTATCGATCGTATTTCTTCGAATTTTGCGTTTATGCAGTTTTTATCACTCATTACGAGAGTGTTGCCATCGAAACGACTATTGTTGGACTCGAATTCCGTCGAGCCTAGTATGTTGTTTTTGCCGCACAAATACGCGTGACCAATTTAATATTCCGTTCGAAGGTAATATTTTATAACGCTAAATTATGAAATTTGGGAACACAAAGAGCAACTCATCCGAGGTGATTTTAAAGCTATTAAAGCCAATGTAAGTAATTGCTACACCACATTTTATTTCCATGTAATTATGAGGCAACTAGGCATCATAAGTTCCGTTTGGAGAATCTTGTTAACAATAAGAAATAAAACTGCCATTGCAACGAGTCCACTGCTTTTAAATGGGAAACATATTATTATATAGCATTGTTATAATGTTTTAAAGAAAATTTATAGATTATATTACAAGTCCGTCAATGTAAACCAAATATATAATCTTATGATGACGTCATAATCCAAAAACAAGAATAAAACTGCCTTACGTAATTTGCTCTGCAATTCTTCCCTTACTAGTTTTCATTCTTTTGCGTCATTTTTAACAACAATGAAAACAATTTTTGGGCTTTGGCTCTTCATAATTACTCCCTGCTCCTTCATTTTAGACGTTCTATACAACAAGTAAAAAAAGAACGCCTTATAGTCAGGTCGTGTCCATCCGTCCGTCCGTCCGCATGCTTGACCTCAGAAACTCCTGGGCGGATGTCGATGGAATTTGTTTAGGACATAAGGGCAAAGAAACTAAGAAATCGATATGATTGCTTTACGTAACGTAATCGACAGTGCTACTTTACTGGCGACTAAAAATGTACTTTTCTTTATATCTCGTAAAATATCATTTATAGCTAAAAGTCTTCAACCAAAAATTGTAGAACTATTCAAATAGCATTTGTTTTGTTCTGGACATTTTTATCGATGGAGTTGCCAATTTCAAGAAATGAAGGTGAAATACTCCTTTGGCCAAACAATTAGAGGGTAACCCTCTAATTGTTTGGCTAAAGGAGCATTTCACCTTTATTAATCTTAGCCAAAGTTATTGAGCTACTATCAATTAATTTCAAGAAAATCAAACGAGAAAGTTGAAATTCACTTTGGACTTCACTTGGAAAAGTTTTCCCGTTTTTTTAACTGTCGTCAACGAAAAGAATCTTCGTGGCAACTGAAGTGATCAATATCTGCTGTAAATAACCAATTAATTTAATTTTCTTTCGTGTGCACACAACATTTAGTAAATAGATTATCCACGTCGAAGAAATTAACGTAAATACGCATAATTTCTTTACGCTTACACAGAGTTTGTAAGTGAAAGAAAATGGGTAATTTACGACGAAGGAATGAACGTGAACATAGAAATTACAATACTATTATTCGAGTGAGGAATGCTTAAAATAATTGTCGATTGTTTTATTAATTACACCTGCTTAGGAAATAAATCGGCGAATAAAAAATTCGACGTTTCCTTGGCATCATTTCAGGCATATCGTCTTTTAGTTCCTATACATTATACTAAGCAATTAATACGATTGCATAAATCGTAAAGAACGCCTCTGACTCGCATGTATGCACGCACGACGTGTGCATCTTTCCTCTCTTGTTTAGTTCCACGGATTGCAGTGTGCAGTGCATCGCGCACGTGAGCATCGACCGTCTTGTGTGTAGCGAATAGAATAAAGATTGAAAACCGTTGTCCTTAGCTACGCTAGCATCATTAAACAATCGTATATTCTTGAGAAAAAAAATCCTTTCTCATAATATTTTCCAAAACTTATATTTAGAATACGTAGGTATATATGAGTAAACGATGTTTTTCCATTTTTTTCTTCAAAGTCGTCAGCACAAGTGAATTAATTTACGTCGACGAAAATAAGATAACTTATTCGACAATATTAGAGCGATTCATCTCAGGAAATATCTCATTTTGAAAAATTAAGCTGGAGGATGAAAATATTTAGAAAAACCAGGAAACCTCCATCGTTCACGAATTAAAAACCACCAGCTCGACATTCTCTTCCCTCGCTCTTCTTTGTGGCAACCGAACGTCTGCATCTCCAGACCCCCTGCGTCGTCGCATTTGTTCTTTATTTCCTCCTTCTTCCCTCCCCCCCTCTTCGCTTCAACCCTCTCAGCTCCCATTCCTATTCATAGGCACACTCGTTTCAACTAACTACCTGCTGCAACGCTGAAACCTGTGCCTGAGAATATGAAGGGGAATTTTTTACAAAAAGATTTTTATTGCGTTCTTTGACTAGTCGTATGGATGTTTTTTTTCTGACGGTTTGTCCTCAGGGAAACGAGTACAATAAACTCCCATTCGAAAAAGAATTTTAAATCCGTTTTCCTTCCTCGTAATATCGTCTAATTCGCCTTTCACCGGACGATCGAATTAAACAGCCCCTGACGCATTTGCGTTGTTTTGTTCCCCGGGACAAGGCACATTTCTAGAGAAGTAAAAATAACGCTCGTAATTTGGAAAACATTCCCTCGGAATATTCGTGAATTACGGAGAAGCCGAGGCAACATCATTATATGGATTACCGATTCCCCGCGTGCGATCGCGTTTTCTTTTTTATCATCCCAGAAATACATCAACGTAGGCTGGCGCTTTTATTTTCTCTTTTTATTACTCTCATCAGACGCCATTCCCGGGGCTTCCCAGCGTCAAACGTTGGTTGCCCCTGACAACCACGTTTTCCAGCCAATCCGCGCTCAACCGTGCCAGCTTCCATAGCTCCTTTGCAACCCTCCAAGCCACACTTCTGTCACCTAGGTAACCGTTGCTAAGCCCCCGCCTGCCCCCCGCAAGCTCTTTCTCTACACGCAACCCCTGCGTCATTTACCCTCCGCCAAACACTCTCCCCCCCTCCCCCTCCTCCCAACATCCGACCTCCCATTCTTCCTCCACATACTCTCCTCCCTCCTACCTCCGCACACACATTCCTCGCCCACTTTTCCTCCTCCGCCCACTTCCCTCCCTCCTCTCTCTCTCTCACTCCCCTTGTCTACGCGTTTTCCTTTGCCTTCCCTTTTCCCCGAACATTCCGCCGTTCCGGATTAATTCGAAATTTATATATTTAGAATCCATCAATAAAGAGAGAAAGAGACTATTGCGTCGAAATAAATTGCTATTGTTTTAAAATCGAACGAGTGGCGATTGAGGAATGGAATTTCCAGAAAAAATAAATGAAAATG
Source organism: Tanypteryx hageni (assembly GCA_028673005.1). NCBI lineage: Eukaryota > Metazoa > Arthropoda > Insecta > Odonata > Petaluridae > Tanypteryx > Tanypteryx hageni. Next base: position 170,324,131 of record CM054114.1, on the reverse strand, counting down.
AAATTGCTTCTCTATTTATCCGCGTCGTTGCACGGCGTATTCCTCCTTCCTCTCCTCCATTTCCCATCTCCCCCATCCCCCTTCCCCATTCCCCTTTCTCCACTCCCCCTTCCTCCTTTTTCCCATTCCCCCTTCCCCTTCTTCTCCATTCCCCCTCCCCTCTTCCCCATTTCCCCTCCTCCTCCATCCCCCTTCTCCTATCCTCCTTCCCCTCTTCCTCCTTCCCACTCCCACTCCCCCTTCCCCTCCCCCCTTCCACCTTTCCAGGTTCCTATTTCCTCCTTCGATTCCCTCTCTCAATTTCCCGCACCTATTTCCTCCTCATATGCCTCCCAATTTCCCTCCGCTATTTCCTCCTCCGCTCCCTAGGACCCCCTGCCGCGCGATAGACGCGAGGACATAGGGTTGGTCATGGGGCGCACCGCCCTTTTTCATGCGTCGATTCAAACCGTGTTTGTTTGGTCATTCAACAGGTCGCCGGAGCGCGCTGCGGCGACGGCTGAGTCGTAGGCAGAGAGGCTGTTGCTGCCGCTCTACCATAGAGAGGAGGAGGAGCCATCGGGTGGTGGTGGCGGCGTGGTGGTGGTGGTGGCGTGGCGGTGGTTGTGACGCCGCTCCCTTTTGCCTCCTCCCCTTTGTCCTCGGGGGAGAGGGAGTGGGGTGCACGCCCCGGCTAGGTTCTCTCTCTGTGTTGTTTTTCCGCGACGGCTCGGTTTCCAGTAGGGGGCGGAGGGGGGTAGCAGGGTCGGCGGTTGATGTTAGGGGGGCAGGGGGTAGGGCAGGAGGCGAGATGACGGGGGACGCATCGGGGGCGGCGGGAGGGAAGGGGACGGGCGAGCGAGGCTGGAGATGCGGCGTGGGTGTGGGGGTCTCGTTGCGCACGCGCGGATCGCGTTCGGGGGCGGCGGTGTCCTCTCCACCCCCTCGAGTACGTGCGATACGCGTTTCCCCCTCGCCCGCGCACTAATAAGCCCGAGGGAGGCGGTGGGGGAGGCGCGGGGGGCAGGCGGTTCCTTCGCCCGTCGCCATGGACTCCTTGGGCCGCCGTTCCGGACGCAACGGGGCAGCCGGGCACCACTACGCTTCGCACTACGCCACCCACGCGCATCACGGGCACTCCGGTGGCGGAAGGGGAAGCGGGGGAGGAGGAGGTGCGGGAGGCGGGGGAGGTGGGGGGCGGCTGAGGCGGCAGAGGAGCCAGGAGTGGCGCGAGCGGCAGTACTCGACTTCGGAGGAGGAGGGGGCGGCACCTCAGGCCGCGGCGGGGGCGGGAGGGGTGGCGCGGAAGAGGAGCAGCCCCACCGTCCTCGGGGGCGGCGGTAGGGAGGGCGGCGGTGCGGCGGCGGCGGGCGCAGTGCACAGGTCGGCCGCGGAGCTCGACGGATCCTCGCTCCTGCCCCTCGGATACTCGAGTGAGTACGGAGGCGACCTCTCTGAGTCCCTCTCGAAAACACCTCCATATTGCCTCCTCGTCTCTCTCTCTCTCTGTCCCTCCCTCTCTCTCTCTCTCTCTCTTTCTCTCTCTCTGTTTCTCTTAGATTTCGCGTCGCGTCTTACGTGTCGAAAGGAGGAACCCTCTCCCGAACTGATTCTGATTCGGAAATAACTTGCTTTCCGGGCATTAACGAAGTTTAGCGCGGATTGTTACCGATTCTCAGAAACAATCATTGGGGATCTCATTTTTCCCTGCTGGCGTTTATTTCGAGATGTCTCCGATTACGGCAGTTATAAATGTCTCCGATTACTAAATTTGTGGAGCGAGAGGATTGCATTTTTCCATTTTCGAACGCTTTTCTCATTGCCATTATAATTACGATATATATCGCAAAAAATTCGATCGGATTTTGACCATCGGAAATTTTCTTGCGTCAATTCTGATATGTTTATTGTATGTTTAAATATTAATTTTTAATTTTCGATACAATGGAACTCCTTCAAACTTCACCGTTTGCTAGCCTGAGGAGTATTTAATTGACTTATCTACCGGAAATATAATTGGCTAATTTGTCTTTCTCCGACACATTTTTGCGCAAGTTAAACTGGTGTTTTAAACAAAACCTGTTCCAGAATTTTAAGACCTCCATAGAGAAAGGCTTTCTTCGCTGCAACTCGCCAAAATCGCGTGGAGATTACAAATCTTTTAACCATTTTTATTTCATAGCATGGAAATGTGTTTCAAGAAATGGAAAGATAACTCTGTATGCGATCCGTTCTCCAAATCTGCGAAGATCGTTTGCATTTCTTTCTGCGAATATTTGACGATGCAACATTTAGAATGAACACGCGTAGCCATTAAAAAGATTAGCGAGTTCTTTGCGCGTCCTTTTAAACAGTAACAAGTGGTTCCCCTCCGACCCCATGCCACCGCCCCCCCCCCCCTTCTATCCGTCCCTCCCCCGCTGCGCCCCCTCGCCCCACAATCCTCAACCCTCCCTACGCTTCGCATCCGCGATCCCTCTTAGCCTCCGCCATCGCCCCTCTGATCGCATATCCCTCCCATTTCGCATTAATCCCGCCCCCCCCCCCCAACTCCACCCCACCATCTTATCGTCCATACCTCTCTCCACTCCCATTTAATCACCCATCTCATACCGCACCATCCTGTTCCCATCTCGTTCCACGCCATACGTTCCTTCATCCATGTCGTTCCGCGTCTCATCGCTTCTCCACTTCCTTCCCTCTTTATCCTCCTCTCCTCTTTTCCTCTTCCGTTCTTCTCGCCCCCGCACACCTGTTATCCTTCCATTCTTTCCGCGCACCCCATTTCGCCCCCTCCCCCATTTCGCCCCCTTATCTCGTTCGCCATCCCTCTCGCGACCTTTGCCTCATAATCTGGCGCCTTCATTCCTCCTCACATCTCCCCCGTTCCAAGCAACAATGGCACACTCGACCATTAATATAATCTTTTACAATAGAATCTCTTTTTTCCTCCCCTTTTTCAAAGTACTTATTTAGCCCTTTCCGTTTCTCCGGGGGTGTAATCGTTTCCTCGTTTTCCTTCTTGGGAAATCCTATCTTTATATCTCTGCTCCAAAACCCTTATTTCGACCTTTCGCCTTATTTTCCTCGCCTCAACACATTTCCGTTTCCCAGTTTTATTCGCCTATTTTTAACCAGCTAACGAACAGAACTTAGCGGTCTTTACGATGGTAACAAAGACGAGCGCATACGACCAAGCCCTCGGCAGAGTTTGAACCTGCGACTCATGTATTGAGATCCATATATCCTGACCGCTCTTCCATTAAGACTTCGCCATTTGCCCTGCCTTCCGCTCACACTCACCCTCATTAATTTAATACTCCACTCTTCATAAAGCTCTCAGTTTTTGCTACGCGTCATACCATTAGTCGACTGCTTAGGCTTTTGAATGCGGTCCTGGTAGGCAACACACACACACACATATATATCTTATAAATATTTTAGAGAGAGAGTGTGTGTGTAGGTATTTATGTATGAATGTATGTATGTATGCATGCATGTATGTATGTATGTTCTTTATACGTTTTTACACCGTTGAAGATGTCGAATTCAAAAGTTTCATGAGCCATCCTATGGACCAAAGGAAGAAATTGGTCTAGGTTTGCAGACCGTGGGGTCTCTTATACCCCATGGGGTCAACAAAATACTATTTCCATAAGAATGCATGGGAAATGGTGTGGAGAAACCCCAAAATGCCATGCAGCCCTTCAATTATGTGGATATAAATATACCTAAATATTAACTTATGATCACAGGAAATGGCTTATTTTACGCACGAAAGACTGAATATTTTCATCTGTTCATGTCTTGTGGTATTACATTACATTAAATCGCTCGAAAAGTTTCTTTAAGCGAAAAATAATCGGTTTAGATGACCATTTTCCAGGCGGCAAAAAAGATAAATTTCTTAGTTGTTGTCCTCTTCAAAGGGAGATAGCCACATAAAGATTAATGCAAGGAAAATCCACGCCGTGACGCACCGTAGAAAAAGAATTGCCAACGCCAAGATAAAAGGTACAAATGGATTCATGCCTAAATATAGTCTATTCTATAAATACTTTTAAAGTGAGTCAAATGATTTTTACGGAATATTTGAACATTGTTATCTTTTACCATTAACATTGAAAGATTTATCACAACATTGATCGATACATCTACTTACATTTGTTTAGTAACCAAGATGTTGTTTATTGTTTACGTTTTGGCTAATAATATTGACATAATTCACATAATTTTATTGTTGCTTCAAAGGCTTCGTTGCATCTATCCATGTGAATATTAGGTAAGACGTAATGCGTAATTATATTAATGGTCAAACATTAAAATACATTACGCAATAAAAATCGTTTGCTACTTAAAAGAAAACTCTTTCCCGAGCGAAGCCGGGTGTTTCAGCTAGTGTGTGTGTGTGTGTGTGTGTATGTGTATATATATATATATATATATATATATATATATATATATATATATATATATATAGGGTGTCCGTAAATGATTTTTCCGATTTTTATCATATATTACTCAGAGCGAGTTATAGCTACATTAAAGAAATAAAAACCATTTGAAATATTAACTTAAAAGGTGTTATGAACAATTAATAAAGTTCAATGTGAGCGCCGTAAGTGGCGCGAGCAATGTCAAACCTATATTTAACTTTGTGTTACACGTTCTGTCGAGTATCGTGGTCAATTTTTGCACAGACATCTGTGATTCGTGTCTCTCAGCTCTTTCAGTGTCGTTGGCAATAAAGGGACGTAGACATTGTCTTTAACAAAGCCCCAGAAGAAAACATGCATTGAAATGAGATGTGGCGATATCGGGGACCACCATGTAGGGCCTCCACGCCAAACCCATCGCTCAAGAAGATGTTCATCGAGGTACGACCTCACATCCTTATGAAAGTGTGGTGGGGACCCGTCTTGCTGGTAATTCAGATTTGGAATATCTTCCTGCAGCTGTGGCATTAACCAACACAGTAGCATGCCCAGATAGACAATTCGTGTCACTGTTTGTTCTAAAAAGAAGAACGGCCTGTTAACTCTTCTTATCAAGATCGCTGCAAAGACATTAACTTTCGGACTATCCCTCTGATGCTCATATGACTCGTGGAGGTTGTCACTTGCCCAGATCCACACATTGTGCCCATTAAATAGTCCCGACAAATGGAATGCCGCCTCTTCACTAAATATCAATCTGTTCATGATCGTGTCACCATTAGACAAATGTTCGAGGACCTCTGAACAAAAGTCATACCGCTTCACTTTGTCTGTGGGTTTCAGTTGTTGCAATATCTGTAAGCGATATGCACGGAGATGAAGGCGCTTTCCAAGGACTTGCCAAACAGTTGTTTTGGGTATGTGAAGTTCCCTACTAGCACGCCGCACCGACTTTCGCGGACTACGCAAAAATGTTTCTCTAATGTTTTCAACACGCCCTTCACTGAAAGAGGCCTGCCGGTGCTTCTTCCTTTACAGACACAGCCATCGTTCACAAAACGGTTGTACCATTCACGAATGAGAGTTTACTTGGTGGATCTTTTCCGTACTTGGTCCGAAACTGTCGTTGCACTCTTACAACTGATTTCGTTTTATGAAAAGCCTAACAAAAAACGCCTTCTCCTGTCCGAACGCCTTCATGAGAAATCCAGCCTTCTGAGAATGAGAGTCATATTTCATGGGTGAACTTCATGATTCATTCATCATAGTGACAAAACCCCACGCTGGACCAGAGTGCGAACTGATGAGTATCTATTTCACTGTGTCCGAAAGACTTCATAGTATGGTTTAACCTACCAGTGCCAGAGGACGGCTATACTCGTACCGTAAAACGGTAAAAACGTGTTCTATTTGAAGATCCACTGTTCCGTAGAAGTAGAGATTTGAAAATCTGACAACTAAATGAAAACATACGTAATTGAATTCCAGAAAATATTTATTCGAATCATATGTTTGCAAACAGAGTTATACCTGTTTACACTAGTGGTTAAAAACAATGGCGTTATTAAATTTTACAGGCAAGAATCAAACAGTATCAAAAATTATGTGTGATAAGACTATCTTTTATATTTATCATTCTCTTCATACTTTATTTCCATTGAGAATTGGCATCTTGAATTTGATATTCTGACACATTATTTAATGTGAACGAGTAGTTCCACTATGTTGCGAAATGGCTACCGTCGACCCTGATACATTTTTCTTGAAGTGTTATCCAAATGAAATAATCGAGTGGATTGAGGTGCGGAGAATCTGATTGCAATTCGCTGGGTTTTATGAGATTTGATGCGTACTGTGTCAAATACGCCTGTGTTACTTTTGCACGATTAGGGGACGCACTGTCCTTTACGACACTGTTATCGCTGTCAGGATACAAAATATAATTCTCGTAAAAGATAGTGAGCTGTACATAACGAGTAGCGTCCACTTTGACCCCTTAGGTACGAAGAATACAGTATTTTTCCCCTCCATGAACGCGACTTTTCATGATGCTCATTGATTCAATGGTAATTTTCTTGTTTGAATTCACTCTGCTATTTTTAGAGTTAGAATTTGTAACGAGAATTCCTCCCTGTCCTGGAAACACGTTGATTTCACGCAATAATCAGCATTTGTGATATAGTGAACAGAACCTGGCCAGTCGTTTGTGCTTGGAGACTTCAGAAAGGCACGATGCTTTCAAATGTCGATAGAATTTTATTCCTTTTAGATTTGACTTTTCGTTACGCCGTACGCTTCAATATCCCTAACTGCCTTTTTATTCTTCTCGGTAAACCTTCTTAGGATAACGCTAATTCTTCCACTTTCAATATTCATAATTCTGATTGATGCTTATCGAACCAACACTTGGTTGACTAGAACTAGAACCCACTGTTTCAAGGCGTTATAAATTCAACTACGCACGGTGCTAACAGTATGATGTTTTTCTGGTAATTCAGCGCGACCATTCTCTTTCATCTCCAGCCTTTCTCTTGTAAACGTCAAGAGTTGTCCATCGAGGAAATGTCGAGAATACGAGCGATAATGAACGAATATTCGTGCGACGTGGTAAGCGTTTCACTTCAAATTGAAAGATAATTATCACTATTGCAGAGCAACTACCTCTCGGGATATTTTACTGTTGCTTATAATGCTGCTACTATGTTTTACAATTTAAATTAATTCGATTCGATTCCAATCAAATTTAATGCCAATTTATATTAATTTGTAGCGCCATTATTTCGGATTTTAAGTAAAAAAACATCTGTAACTTTGGTTTTAACCATATTATTTAAATGTCATTTTTCTGTGATTTAATTTCGCACTTTTTCGTTTGGTAGAAATATTTTCAGATCACTACCTATTATATTAATGGCGCAGCGACTCTACAACTAGGATGCGTTTTTTCCACGATGGTGTTTGCTATTCGTGGAGAAGGGAGAGATATAAGGAATGGTGCGAGAAGGGAGAAGTGATGGCGAAGGGCAAGTTGTGGGTGGAGATAAATTCGGATGGAAGGAGTGCTATAATTATTCTTTATGAGGTTTGGTAACCTAACGAAACATTACTTTTATATGTATATACTACAAGCACCTATCGGGAAAATGGGGAGACCCGGGTTCGATACCCGGTCAAGTACAGAATTTTTTCTCCTTCTCAAAGTTCAAATTTCAATTTCAGATTTATGCCCGCATGCATAAAAAGTCTTCTCAACACCTTTGTTTCTCTTTATACTACAAGTAGTTGGTGCTTGCATTCTGCAAGCATCTCATCTCCCTTGATAAAACAATTTTCCAGAGATATTTCATTATCAGAAATATATTTTTTAATTCAAAAGATTTCACCTATGCACCAATTCTCGTTCTTTCCTCATGGAATAATATTTGATTGAAACAATACCTAAAATTTGCAATTTTAAGAATATTATAATTTTTTCATTGTGGTGCACTAATGCCACACCTTACTGCCAAATTTTAACGTTGTAGCTCACCTAGAAGTGGAATAATATTTATCTAATAGTTTAAATTTTAAAAATTTATAACGGCCGCAATAAAAATTTCAAGGAAATATTCAAAAATTTGTTTGTGCATATGTACTAAGCTCTAAATAACTTTAAAATTTCAGTTTCGTAGCTTGCACCGTAGTACCTTAACATTTACCTATTTGTTTAAACTTTAAGAATTTTTAACAGCCAAACTAATTAAAATATCAAAATTTCTATTATCCCTATTTCGTTTTTTTTTTACAAATTCTACCTTTAAAATTTTTTAGTTACGTAGCACACTTGGAAATACATAAACCTTGAAATTTTTTAAAACAATTGCGAATTTTTAGCGGCCACATTGTTGAACTTTTTCAATATTTTCGTTTTTTCTAGTTGGTTTTGCACATAGTTCTACCTACGAAAAAAATTTGAATCTCCTGCTGATCTGGAAGTGCCTAAACATTAGTATCCTCCTATATGTTATATATATTGTTCTGTTGGAAGTATTGTAAAATACTAGCCTGAATATATTTCGCGGAGCCTTTCTCAGGATTAACATGACCAATATATTTCTTTCCAAGCTCTTGCAGTAGAATATGTTCTTCCATTACGGTTTTTTTGAACCTTTTACAATATTTCTCTAGTATTGATAAAGTTTTATCCTTTAGACTATCAAAATACAGGGCCTGTAAACATACACCTTCCTTTGAATCTGCTTCTTGTATTTCAAATAGAGCTTTCTTCCTTTGTCGCCTAATTTTGCTCTTGTCGATAATCAGGTAAGTATCACGTTTTGTTACCAAACCCGCATCCACTAATACTGCGCTAGCTATAATTGCAGCTTGACGGTCGGATACTCCAGTTCTTTCTGCTGCTTGTGACAGAGACGGTAGACTCCATCTTATTTGAGAAGTATTTGTCTCCTTGGACGAAGATGGTTTTGGTTTATATAGCAGCTCCGTAATGTCAGAACATTCAGATGATGAGCTGCAATATTCTTCTGGTGCTACAGAAACAATTTGCTTTTCGGGTTTTTCCGGTCCTTTGCTCCTTTCTATTTTCCTTTTAAATCTAGTTTTAAGTACTCTCGTACTTTTACTGTCCACGTTTCCCATTATCATTTCTCTCTTTGTTCTTTGATCGTTGAGGAATTCTTGTTCCAACCGAGGCACTTTGCGGGAATTTTCTCAAGTACAATCTGAGAAGTTGAAACATTTGCAGGTAGAGATATCGAAAAGTGTCGTCTTTGCCTCTTCCTGAAAATCGACAATTTTCTTTTTCGAAATTTCGGTCATTTTTCTCCCGGACTTATTATTTACAGATACAAGAGACTTTTTAAGATTAATGAACCTTGTTTAGCAACACACTGCTGACGAGAAATAATCGGCAGAGAAGCCTTTTGCCAAATTTTCTCAAGCTTATCTATAACGATTCTTGAAATCTCGAGAAAGGTATGGTTCAAAGCAACACTTTCTTCGCTTATATTGTGTTGCACATAAAGAAAAAATGTTATTACTTCTTCATGTGTTGGAAGTGTTAGTTCGAAAAGATCTTTCGGATCGCCAAACACAGGGTAACGGGTAGAGTGCCTGACGCACAGTTTAGTCCCATTAACAGAGGCCATTGTGTAGAATTATTATTGTAGAGAACCACAAAGATGAAAAATCACGCGCTGAAAATTCTCACCCGCACAGCACAACGGATACCAGCTCTCTATCGATTGTTCACAAGCGCAACACTTTTTTGTAAAATCAACGGAGGAATGCAACATGATCCATTGCGGATTAGCAACATTTTTGTTGCTCCGAGTTATGAGGGAGGAATACATTGTAAACAACTACTCTCTTTCATTTAGAAAGCAATAAAATGTAATAATTAATCTTTTTTCTTCTTAGAAATTGTGCCTTGTTCTTTCGCCTACATTTTACGCAATGTAATAAACATCCCCAGCGGGAGGCCTAAACTTTATCCGATTTCAGTAAAACTTTGTATATTTATTAGTGGTCCATATACGCAACTTTTCCCGATGCAGGCGATTTCCAATTTAAAAAAAATTTTTTGTCGACCCTCCCTACTGCGGAACCCTTTTAGCGACCCTCTTAAACTACGACTCTCCACCAACCAAATTAACTATGCTATAAATATATATAACTGTACATACGATAAGTAAATATGTTTGTTTTAACAATAGGATCCTATTTTATATTATATTATTATATTATGATTTTATTACATGTTTTTATATTATTTCTTTAATCCGTGAATCACTTCGCCCCACGGGCTCTGCGGAGCACAGTTTGAACACTGGCATAGATAATGTCTTGCCTCATTCGTTGTTTTTCTTCGTATTTTTCCTCACCCAGTTTTCTAGCATTATCTTTTCCTATTCTCAAGTTTATTATCCCGTATCTAATTACTTCTTGATCATCATTATAGATAACGTGTTCTTAGACAGGTCTGTGATTATTACTAGTTAAGCCTTGGCTCTCCACATTCTACTGCTTTACGTAATCTTCTTCGTGTCTTGGCAGCTCTCTTTCCCTTTCAAGTTGTCTATCAACTGAAACCTTTCCCTTCGTCTTTCGCTTTTCCCTTCCAGCTTTGTTCTTCTAATAGATATTTAATATTGCTCTCTCTCTCTCACCCGATAATGCACGATCCAGTTCGCCTTCCTCTTTCTTATAGTCTGTATAATCATTCACTCCTCTCCTATTCTTCTTAGTACTTCCTCGTTTTTCATCTTATCCGTTCATTTAATCTTCAGCGTTCTTCTTCATGGCCACATTTTGTAGCTTTCCAAGTATGTTATGTATTTTTCCTGAGTATTCATGTTTCTGCTCCATACAAAGCGATACTCCATATTTAGCATTTTAAAAATTTCTTCCTTATACCTCCCTATATTTTTCCCCTTGGTAGAAGTCTTTCTTTCTTTTGCTTTCGTTACTCTAGTCCTTATTTCACCGGTGCATTTTGTTTCTCTCGTTATGATCCTTCTAAGGCATTTATTGCCTGAAAGGTTCTAATAGCTTTACAGGAATCCTTTTGTTCAAGTTTTCCTCTATTCCCGACACGCGGATGATCTTGTATTGTTCTGTGAAAATATCCATTATGTATTTTTTACTTGTTATTACCAGTGTTTTTGTCATTTATGGAGCTCCTTTTCTATTCTTGCTAGAAATACTTGGTCATCAGTATATTTCACTGTTTTTATAATCCGCCATTCGACATTCAATTCTCCAGTGCTTTCTGCTGACTCTTGCATTAGCCTTTCTCCAATAACATTGAGTGAGATTGAAGATAGACCTTACCTTACTCCTTCCACGATATTTACTCCGCTAGTATCATCTTCCTCTAATTCGACTTTTACGACTTGCTTCACGTATGGGTTCCTGATAAGCCTTCTGTCTTTCCAATCTACGCCCTTAATATCCTCATCAGCCTTACCCCATCTACTCTAGCTAAGGTTTTCTGTTTGTCAAGGAAAATAACACAGCAATCTTGACTGCACTCGAGTGCTCTTTCTGATTTGGTTTTTACTACTCCGGTGGCGTTTTGTTTCTTGTCCTTTTCTGAAACAGAAATGATCTCCTCCAGCATTGCTTCGGCCTTTTTTTGTGATGACCTTAGAATTATCATTTATATTTTTTTTGTACTCATATAACTCTCCAAACGTTACTAAATTTTTATCAAAATTATTAAACAGTTTTTTCCACGAATATCAATTCCTCGTGGTACATCATTCCCTCATACTTCAGTTTAAATTAAAATATTCTCAAGTAGATATATGCGTATTTTTTCACTAGCTCTACATCTCTCAACTTGTGATCGCTGGCACTAAAATCTCCATAAAATGTAATCAAAAGAATATCCATTCATCGATCTTTCCTGTCCATCCTCTCACTCCTTTTCTCTCTCCCTCCTCTTTCTCTCTCTCTTTCTCTCTCAATCTTTCTCCCTCTTCCCCTCTCCTCCCCTTCTCTTCCTTTCCTTCTCTTTATCCCAGCTTTTTCCTTTCCCAATTTTTTCTCAACTTCCCCCTTCCATTTTTCCTTTCCCATTTCTCTCTGCATTTTCACCGCTTCAATACATTCCAATCTTTCCTTATCTCCAATTTCACCCTTTCTCAGTCGTCAGAAAAAATCTGGAGATAATATTACCTAATAAAATTTCAAATTTATCAAAAATGTCCATCTTCATCACAATAATAAAAATGGCCTCGTGTTTTAAATCATATTTTCATTGCTACGAAGACTTCCTCGGTGTTTCCTTACATGGCTCTCCTTTTCTTCGGGGTTAACGACGACAACGCACGAAGCCATCACCCGATACAATGGAGAGCCGTATTTTCACTGTCATTATTATAATTATTACAGATATAAATGCCATTTGATCCTGCTGATATAACTGAAAAATGAAAACATGTAATTCTGTATCCATTCATCTTCATCCTTCTCCAACCTTTCCTTTCCGGGGAGAATCGCTGCATGAGTGCTTCTTCCACGCGTGGTTATCTGCAGACCACTTTATTGTAACGTGTTGCCTGTAGGATGATTTCAAGTTGCCATCGTAAGGTTCAACAAAATCGTTTCTCTAATACGCATTTTAATTATTTGGTGCTTTTCAGATATAGAAAATGCATCAAATTACAAAAGGCATTTACATTTTACTCTAAATATAAACTTACTTTAGGTCGGAGATGCGTTTCTGAAAGCTGTGGCGTATAACGAAACGACGAATTCCGAAACCTATTTTTCCTATTGGCATCAAGATAAAAATTCGGGTTACGTTCCTTGCGGACATTCTATGACAGTTTTGCACCATTTGCACCCCAAATAATAAATGACAATACGGTGCATAACACATATAATGTAAAAACAAGCTAAAAATGAAAGAAATAAAGTTAAACCATATAAATACACTCACCTGGGACGATCCTCAAGTTGACACTACTGGATACATTCATTCGGCAGTGAACATTTTGCAAACGCAAATTGGTTGGCAAAATGAAACGAAATTACACAAATAAAAATAAACATGAAAATTAAAAACACAACTAAAGATATTTCAAATTAAGTATAGTAAAATTTCATGTATTGCAATTGGAATTTCTTGAATTTCGCCTTTGGTTATTCACAAACGAGTTATATGCGAAGCGACGCAACTTATACATGTTCATTCATTCATAGGCGACGTATAACGAAGCAACGTATAGCGGGAAACACTGTGCAATGATAAATCTTTTTTCTATTTTAGTTGTTATTCTTTCACTCCCATTTTTACGAATACCTCTCACGATGTCGCTCTTAAACTAGTAATAGATTCAGTGAAGATTGGATGCCGCTCCTATAGATATTCTGTTCCATGTTATTCCTTCATACATCTCGTTTATTTTTTCCCATCTTCTGTTTTTTCTTTTCTCGTGGCCGTTTCATGTCTCCTGTGACCCAATAAAAGACATCTTCTGCCCAGCAATGTTTTGGTGACGCAATCCGTCCAACGCCGTTCCAGTTTCTTTGCCCCTCCATTTATTTCAAAGAACCTCGTTTGAGCCTCGAACTACTCGTTAGTTTTGTCATTTTTACGGTTTGATGCCGGCCAACCGTTGGCTCTTCCAATTTTCAAAGTAATATGCTCGCTTCTCTTCTTCGGTCCCCTTTCTTGTTTCTTTTTCATCTCTTTGCAATACTTTTAGCTCACGTGCTTATTATTTAAGCCTCATCGATGCTGTTTGATTTTAATGTGTCAAAGTATTGACCTGGTTAGTATATTTAGATGATGACGGCATAAAATGAAAAAGGAGGCTGGAAAAATTCTGCGTTCCCTAGAATCGAACCCGGGTCTCACGGATTCATTTCCGTAAAGAGATGCGAGCAAAACTCGGACATTTTCTCGCCACTTTCCGATTTCATCCCTTTGTCTAGGTGTAAAAAAAGAGGCCTCCCTTAACAAGGATCGTTTTCTCCTTTCCCCTCCGTTTCTAGGTTCGGATCGCTCTCCACCGCCCTACCACCACCCCCGCCGCCCCCACTGCAACCCCCTCTCGGGCCAACAGCAGCAGCAGCACACGCCACCCAGCACCGCTTCGGACACCGAGGCCACGACCACCACCGACAACCCCACCACCCCTTTCCCCACCCCTCCCCCTGGCCCCACTCCTCCGCCCCAGCACTCCACACACCGGGGCGAGCAGAGGGGAGAGGAGGAGAGGGAGGAGGCGGCAGCGCGGGGGCAGCTGCAGCAGGGCGACTCCGCGGTTTACGCTTCCCCGGGGGGCGTTCTCTCCTCGGGTCTCCTCTTGCTCCATCGCCAGGCATCGCCTTTCCCACTGGAGTCTACCAACTCGGCGGTCGACCAGTCCATTGGGGGCGCTATGGTGTACGGAGACCCCGAAGTGCACGGAGGGCCCAGGATGACGGTGGGGTCGTCGCGGTGCAAGAAGGGCGTCGGGAAGGCAGGCGGCGGCGGCGGGGGCCACCACCACCACAGCTCGGTAAGAAGAAACCTCGCTCCGGACGAATGTAGAACGTTGGGTCGGTCACGTGGAAAGCTCTTATCGCCATCGCCCGAATGACGTATCTTTTACTGATATGCATATGGGTTAAGTTGATAAATCGCATTTCCTTTCTAATCTTAATGTACGCTCAAATATCGGAGTAAGCTCCCAAATGGTAGGTTCGATAATTTTATGGAAAATAAACAATACCCATGTAGTTAATAATGATGATATGTGACTTCATCAAGCTCCAAATTGTAACGTATTGTTTATATATGAAAATCAGGCGGGGTGCTTATGGCGCGAATTTTATACCTCATTTATTATTTCTGCGCACTTCGTTATGTTCTTAGTTTGATGGTCCATTCCCTTCTACTGTCTATTCCAACCTACTCAATCTATGTTTCTTCCATTCAACGACAGTTAAAACTTTAAATTTCGATCAAAAATATTTTTGTTGTGCTTGTGCAAATGAAGGACCTTTAAGACATACTGGAGCGGTGCGAAAACGAGTTGGACTCTAATTTAACAGCTATAGAGCGTAGACAATAAATCAATTTTCGGAGTAGGATATCCTTTGATAATTCTTTGAACTCATTGATGATATGCTGTATTATCACTAATTAAATTGATAATAATTAATTATTAATTAATAATAATTAATATGACGGGTATGCGTGGATTAAATATTAAATTTAAGACACTTCCCATTCTTCCTCCTTTTCTCTCTTCCATTCTCCTCCCTCATATTTTAAGTTTTTATTAGATTTTTTCCGATTTTTCGACATTTCATAAAGAGGTTGCTATGGTAGCTGGCATTGTTGATCTCCGATTTTTGCATTATTGGACTCATGTTTCCAAGTGCATTTACACAGCTTACAGTGAAATGAAATCATGAAGGACAAAAACCGATTGATAATTTATGTGGAAAGTTTCGTGTAAATTTAAAACAAATAAACACGTAGCGTAAAAACTTTAAGTCAGAAACGACTCCAATGCATTGTAATGATGGACAACTCAACATTTCAAATAGGAAGATACTTCACGCGTACATTGAAAATATCTTTTCGTTTGCAAATTTTATTGGGCAGTTTAAAACAAATTACTATATTTACGATGATTATGATTAATTTCTTTCGATAATTAAGCAAGATATTTGACGCATGGCCCGTGCATTTATAGTAATTACAAAAAATGTGTGAATTAAAAAAGCTACTTACTAAGTTCTTTCGTCGTCAAGGTAAACAAAACAAAAAGTTAATTAAAATATTAGCGGTCGTATGGTCGTTCGCATTTCTTCCACGCCTTAAAAATGACGAGGCAGTACACAAACCTATCTTTCAAATTAAGCCAGCATTATTTCCCTTTCGGTTAAAATGCATTCATAATATATAAGAAGATTTCTCACAATTGATTTCAAATACAATTTCAAAGTTCATTTCATTGCTTTTAGATATTGACGTAATTTTGCTAGATCAGCAACAATGCCGTCACCCTTGACTACGAAATTTTGTCTTCTAAAATTTAGCCAAATTTTCATGTTAATAAAGAATTTGTGGAAAGATTCGACGCGTATTCGAAATTCGCTGGCTGGAAAAAGAATATCCGTTCTTTTAGGCGTCGTTTGGTGCAAGTGATATTCATATCGCAATTCTAAGTTATTTTAAAATGCAAATGAAAAATGTGCTGCAACCGTGCAAACGTACAAAAATGCAAACATACAGAAAGAAAGACCGATTTCTCTTTAATATATGTACCTAGCGTAATTTCCCGTCAAATATGACGGGATTATGATAAAAGTATTCGAAATATATTTGATTTCGAAATGAAAAATAAGTAAGATGTGCTAAATGATAAGCCTCTTGTCAAAAATGAAGTAATAATAATAAATAAATAATAATATTCCCTCCCTCTCGCCGTCCCTCTCTCCCTCCCTTCATCTCTCTTTCCTTCCCTCTCTCTCTCTCTCCCTTCCTCTCTGCCTCTCTTCCTCCACCTTCCCCACTATCTCATTCCCTTCTCTCCCAATCCATAGCTCTCCCTCTTTTTCTCCGTCTCCCTCTTTATCTGTTTCCTCCTGTCCTTTTCTAATTCTATACCTCCCTTACTCTATATGTATCTTCCATTCTATATCCCTTCCCTCCTATCTCCCTCCCCACATCCCCCCTCTCTCTCTTACTCTGTATCTATACAGTCATTTAGATAAGGAAAAGAATCCATACTAAATCCGTCCTATAGGATTACGCAATCTCGCGAAAAACCCTCGATAATTTAAGGCAATATATGCATTCGTATATATTACACGTATGCGGGTTGTGACAACAATTGATTCTCGAAGTTTGACAATGACGTGGTCGGCAAGACAACATCCCGTTTAAAAGCCGATATTTTCCCAAAATATGTGATTTAAATGTTTAATATGAGAGATTTAGAAAGGTAGGCGGAAAAAGATGAATAGAATAAAAAACTTCATTAATTTTCCTAAAACATAATTTAAATTCGAAGATCGTACATACATTTTTTCTAATTTTAATTTCCAAAATAATAAAAGCTTGCACTATAAAAAGTCACTTTTTACGTGTTATGTTACGGGAAATGGAAATCGCCCCTCTGGAGTCCAACCCGGGTATTTTTCGTATTTTTATCGTCATTTAATTTTTATATCTGAATCTGAATTTATTCCTGCAAAATTTCAACCTTCCACCTAATCGAGTATTATGTTAAAAACGCGTTAAAAAGTGCCATTGATGACGTCAGCGTCTCACACGGACAGAACAGACAGACCTGGAAAACCATATGTAAGACTAGCCGATTTTCCCGACAAATATGACGGAAGTAAGAATAAAATAATACAATATCTCGGCTCAAAATCGATTATAAATATGGTATTTTTCCATTAAATCAAGTTTTATGGCAAAGTAATTTCGTTTATCTTTCCTTCAATGAAATAGCTAATTTTAAAGGTACCTACTTCAAATCTAATCACGTACATATGTTATGTAAACAAATTTAAAAAAACGATAACAATAAATAACACCGTAAATATTCTTATTATGTTTATTTTTAAAAAATCCTTATAAACTACATTGCATGTAAAATTTCTTCCATCATTTTCAATTTCATGTTTTTTTTTTATAATTTGCATGTGCAATTTTAATTGCTTCTCCCTTACGAAAAAGGTAATATTCCAGCATTGAAATAAAAGAAGATTTTGTTCTTTTGGTCGATCATTTAAAATGCCCACAGTCCACACGCAGTATACTGAATAATTTCATGATTATTAACTGCAATTATTAACGTTGCAGTCTATTAGGTTTGACGTTGCTACAACTATAAATTCGATGCTTCATAAAAACCGTGAAATGAATATCGTAATTCTTTTGTCTATTTGAAGGCTTAATAGATGCTAATTCAATCGGAGACAATAATGCGGGTCGCCTTGGCAACATCCGGAAAGAGTACGAAAAGGCCATAAAATTTCTAAAAGATATGAGTATTTCTTTCAAATTCTTCCATGTATCATCTAAGCATTGCAAGAATAAGATATTTTGTATAGAAAGATCTGATGCTTTCCTGGCGAATCGATGAGGTGAAGAGTTCCCGGGTTTCCAGCCAGGTGAATATGTTGTCTACCGACGTTTCGGCACCTTCCTCAAGTGCCATCTTCAGGGGTCTCCTGAGTGACTCAGGAGACCCCTGAAGATGGCACTGAGGAAGGTGCCGAAACGTCGGTAGACAACATATTCACCTGGCTGGAAACCCGGGAACTCTTCACCTCAAGATATTTTGTAGTTTTAGCCGTCGAATAAAGCAAAAACGGATAAATTCGGCCCATATTTACGTATTTTAATGAATGAATGAAATAAATCTTGAACCTTGAAAAATCGAAGCGTCTCACACAGACCGACCGACAAACTGGAAAACTACATGCAAGAGATAGATAGATGATCGATGAACAGGAGAAAAGATGGCTACAATTTCCTTTTTATTGTATGCTATCATAATATATCACCGTTTTGATATCAATTAATATATTATATGACTCCGATAGCCAAATAAGTTGAATAGTTGAAATTCATTGAAGGCTGCTAAATAGCCCACTGAAGAATATATTTTAAGATCTTAGTCGTTTAAAATATTCAACTCCAAATACGACCGATAACATGGGACGATCTCAGCAACAGACGTGTTTGCAGACAGCATTGCGAATATCAACTAGTTTAGTCAGAGAGCGAGCGAGCATCCTTATGATCCTTTTTCTTATGAAGATACAATGAAGCAGTGATTTCTATTATTTTGACTTGGTTAAAAAAATCAGTCGACACTAAGAGGCAGTAATTTATTCAATACGTGCGCTTGATAATCTGTGAATCCGTATGCTGATCGTTTCAATGAAGAAATTACCGCGAAAAGGGATGGGAAGTCCTTCTTCGCTTTCTTTACGGTTCTGGCCTTTTGCTTTGTGATTACCATCTCTTCGCTCTTCGTAAGGGTCTCTTAGAAATAAATAAATTCAAATTCCGACTCATGGACATACAGTGCAACAGCCAAAAGAATTCTTCGAAACGGGCATGAGGTAGACCCCCAAAATGCTAGACAATGTGTCTTCTGAAAGAGGAGGAACTCGTCGAAAAGTGGAAAAATATTTTGTTTTTCCTGTATGTGAGGCCCAGGGCAGGCCAAGTACTTTCGGGGGCCCGGATGCAAGTAAGTTTTTGGGGTCCCCCTATGTCAAAAAAATACCTGCCATTTTGTACACATCAATGTTACAGCTTAGAGAGAACATGTACTTATAATTATAAAGTAACTATTGTCATAATTAATTTAATAAAAAAGTCAAAATTTGTTTGCAGATGTAAGTATATTATTTATACTCAACATTTGGGGGCCCCTAAAAATCGGGGGACCGGATGCCGTGCATCCGCTGCACCCTCCACTTGTCCGGCCCTGGTGAGGCCTATCACTAAAAGTATTGTGACTATGACAAGTGATCTTAAGACGTAACGCATAAGAAACATATCAATTAATTAGATTAGATTTCCACGACTGATTAACATGTCTGATTTTTACTGGATTCGACGACTTGATGCGTTGCTTTCGTATTGAGTTAGATCACGTGTCATATCAGTTCAGTTAGCAATCTTCCTCACTCTTTGGTATAATATTAATTCAGTTTTGGACCACCCGCTATTCCCCTCTCACCCCTCCCTCCCTTATATGGATATAAATGTATGTACATATGTTTGTATTTATGAATGATTTTTTTTTCTTTTTCTCATATTATTGTATTTTTTTCTTCCCCTGAGCTATTTAGGAATTTTCGCTGTTTTTTACACATCTCTTCTCTTAGTAGGTGTTTTCCGCAGTGGGAATTTTTTCTGTGTTAAAACATAACTGATACACAGTTTTTTATTACCCAAAAAACTAACATTCTTTGGTAATGCTCTGTTATCTACTAACAAATATATTAACTTGTAATTAATATGTATTTTGTTGAAATCTGTATGTAATTAATTACTCTTATTTTGTAAATATTGTAATTACTTATATGACGAAAGGGTTAAATGTAAGTAGGTACTACATAGTCTCAATTTCGACCTAATAAAGTCGTTTGTCTGTCTGTCTATACACTCCAAATATGTATATCACTCGGTACAGCCCCGTTTATGTGGTTGCACGCGTCAAGGGTGTAAATTATGATGCGGATTTCCTTTCGATCCTCTTCAGCATGGAAGCGGAGGCAGCGGAGGAGGAAGCAACAGCGTCGGGGGTCGAAGCCGGGCCTCTTTGTCCGCCAGCCGTCGCAAGAAGGCCTCCAACTCGCCCTCCTCCTCGCCCACTTCCTCATCCTCCGGAGATCACTCGGACACCACGTATCCAGACTCAGAGGTGGCGGGAGGAGGCGTCGGCGGAGGCGGCGGAGGCGGCGGCGTGGCGGCTGGGGTCAGGGGGGAAGGCGGGGGCGCGGCGAGGATGCAGGGGGGCGGCGTAGGTGAGTGTTTGCCAGAGTGCGGGGATCCCATGGGAACGAGGGCAGGGTGCTCGGGGAGGGAGAGAAGAGGGTTCTTCCAAGAGCGACTAAATTAATTACCGCTCGTGATTTATGCGGCGACGAAATTTCGGGTCGATTCTTCTGGACGATTTACTATCACTCAGGCGGTCCTTAACTAAGAACTACGCTTCCTTTGTTTTTCTAGCGACTTAAAAGTGCGAGACAAATTGCCTTAGTGAGAATCGCATGACGCCTTCCGACGTCATTTAATCAGCGAGGGATATTAATTTTCCATTAAGCGTGACGTCACGCGTTTCCGCCTTCTAAAAATAACTTCGGCCTGCGATAACGGCAGGGTTCCTGAAACTCGAAGATCGTTATGGAGCTTTTTTCTTTTTGCTAGGAATGCAATCGCTTGCGAAAACAGCCGTCTAATCAGCAGTAATGGTTTTTAGGGGATCGAAAAAAATGCCGGGAATGTTTGACTAGTTGGAACAATGGCGGCTCGCAAGAAGATGGTACCGATGCCCTCGTCCTCATATTTGGCGAGCACGAAGTATTATAGGTGAGGACGGTTTCCTTTTGGAGGAGAGAGACCTGGACGGAACCGCGTTCGCTGAACTCCTTGGTTGTTTTAGATCTAAAAAGGGTGCTTGAAAACGATGTTAACGTAACTTAGAATGTGCCACTTTCTATGTCCATGCCCGATTAATTAGCGCATTTTCTCTGAAAACGTCTCTTCGTCGCTTAACATTAAAGTTGAACGACTTTTATATCGTATTAATTTTGTACCGTGCATTCATAGTCTATGATATTTTGCCGTATTTGGTGCCGCAGGTTTTCATCCAAATCGGCCTGCGGGTGCCAAGTTTCCTACGGAAGGGCTTTTAGGTTCCCCGTTGATATATAACTATTATCAAATATTGTGTCTATTCATATGGCGTCTCCTAAATCTTAGGAGCTCCAATGTTAGGATTTTCCAGGTATACTAAACTAGTTATTGCTATATTACTCCAGGATACGGCTAGCGGTTGAACTAAATACCATGCCGAGTGTCGTATTATTTATGTATATGTATAAAATCCATATAAAATTGGGCACTGTTGATGAAGATATTAAAGGATATAGGTGTAGACTGGAAAGACAGGAGGCTGATCAGGAATATATATATATATATATATATATATATATATATATATATATATATATATATATATATATATATATAACAACTTACGGGAAAGGAAAGGTAAAATAGACATATGGATGTCAACAAGGTGTTGGGATGAGGAAACCCAGTGAGCACTCACCAATCAGACGACTTCAGGTTGGCGAGGCCCCGGGGATGTCGAAGCGACACACGTAAAATAACACAAAAACACAGAAACATCACAAACGTAGAAGCTTTCGGAACTGCTCCTTCTTCAGCTACAGAGAGAGAACTGATGGCGGTGACAATGGGTGGAGGCATATTTTACGTGTGTCGCTTCGACATCCCCGGGGCCTCGCCAACCTGAAGTCGTCTGATTGGTGAGTGCTCACTGGGTTTCCTCATCCCAACACCTTGTTGACATCCATATATATATATATATATATATATATATATATATATATATATATATATATATATATGTATGTATATGTGTGTGTGTGTGTGTGTGTGTGTGTGAATCAAGTTGTAAAGGTCAGGTTAGAGAATGCGGACATCTGCAGAGTATCGGTCGAGGAGTAAGACAGGGCTGCTGCCTATCGCCGAGCCTATTCAATATATATGGAGAAATTCTAATGCAAGAAGCGTTAGAAGGCACAGGAGATTTCAAAATTGGAGGAAGGATTATAGGAACAGTAAAATATGCGGATGATCGAGTACTTGTAGCAAGAAAGGAAGAGGAACTACAGAAAATGATAAATAGACTAGTGATAACAGGTAGAAAATACGGTATGGAAATAAATACAGAAAAATCCAAGGTCATTCGAATATCGGGCAAAGAAGAGAATCTGAACATAAGTATTGAAGGAAAGTCTTTAGAACAAGTTTCAGACTATAAATACCTTGGAAGCATCATAACAAGAGAAGCAAAATGTACGGATGAGATCAGAACTAGAATAGGAAAAGTAAAAGCGGTTTACAGAAGAAAGAAACACCTACTTACAGGGAATATAAGGGAAGATATTCGCAAGAAGTTCATAAAATGCTATGTATGGAGTATAGCTTTGTACGGGGCAGAAACATAGACACTAAGAAAAAATGACATCAAATACTTGAGAAGCTTTGAAATGTGGGCTTGGAGGAGAAATGCTGAAGATAAAATGGACGGATAAGATGAAAAGCGATGAAGTGCTACGAAGAGTAGGAGAGAAGCGAATGATTATACAGATTATTAGGAAGAGGAGGGCAAACTGAGTTGGGCATTATCTGAGGAGAGAGAGAATGATTAAAGACGTGTTAGAAGGAAAAGTAGATGGAAAATGGGAAAGAGGTAGGAAAATTTTTCAGCTAATAGACGATTTGAAAGGGAAAGAGAGTTATCAAGATATGAAGAGGAGAGCGGAAAATAGGAGTATATGGAGAACCAGGTTTAACCATGAATAATCACGAATCTGTCTACGGACAGACTACCTATGATGATGATAAAATCCTTAGTAAATAGACTTTCCTTTGGCGCCCACTGTCCTTTAAATATTATCAAAAGTTGCCCGCTATTGGAAGGTAAAAGACAGTTTCAGCGCAGTCCGGCCTTTTGAATTTGTGACGTCATAAACAAAAGACGATCGAAAAGCAGTGGCGCCACCACTTGGAAAATGGTGGAACTAAAAACAAAAGACGACCGTAATGCGCAATGGCGGAAAATTTGAATCGAGTTAAAATTTTGCTTTTGGCATCGCCGAATGCGCGGTATATTCGAATCGAATTAAACTTTCTGTGTTTTTTGGATGGCGGCGGATTTGAGTGCGTTAAATGAAACGAAATATTGAGCAGATTGATCAAGTTTTTATTTCCAATAAAATGCAACCATTTTTTCGTTATAAATACCCACAACACAAATAACAATCTTTTTTCCTATCGATATGAATTTCTCCTTTATTGTAGTGTTCCAGCCATGGCTGATATCGTTCCCTCTTATACCAATCTTCTTATTCTTGTAATTCGGGAAATGTGGCGGTTATCTGATGGATGCCACGTGGATGATACAATTCAATATAATCAAAAGGCATCAATTTCATATCCTCCAATTTCATCCTCTTCCAACCATGTTCATGATAGGTCCGAATATCCGACCCAACTTTATGTATAATTGCGAGTTGTTTTAAGTCCATAACTGAAAATTAATTATTTTCAAATCAATAATTGCTTAGATTTATAATATATTAATAATTTTAAATATAAATTAAATTATCTTTGGAGAGCGATCTGATGCGTAGAATATCTGGATGCGTCTTTCTTCGAGAAACTCACTTTATGCGCGCGTCCGTCCTCTGCCGAGTCTCAAATCCGAATGAAACATTCTAACTGCAAGATTGCAAAAATGCTGAGGTTGCGTGTGAACTTTGCCCCCTTACTTGCTCCAGCGAGACTCTGCGTAGCGATGTTGAAGAAGAAGCGATCCCGTTGCAATTCTATCCTAAAAACCGAGGATTTCCTACCTAGTGTCTGTGATATAATCCACCAAAATAGAAAAACAATGGCCATAGAGGTACATGAAAAAGTTACCGTTCAATACGAGTATCGTGACAATAGAGAGAATCTGGAAAATGGCCTTCAGATTTGTGGCAACTGCAACCTGACATTGCACTTTCAACTTGAGTACTGTTTTTACAGCAGATTTGTTTTGCCGAAAAAACCATAGCAGTAGTTTCAAATATTCTATGCTTACCAGATTTAGTTACATTTAATTTTTTATATTGAAACAAATACAGCAAAGAAGTTTTTTTTAGATAAAAAGGGATTCTTCCAAAATCCAAACATCGAGAAAGAAGAGTTTTTAGAGTTGCTTCGAAAAATAGCAGGATCACAGAAATGTTTATTTAGAGGAAATATCTTTGCCCAGATCAGGAATGGTAAACTTGTGACATGCGCGCCGCTTTTTGCACGCAAAACGAGTTTGGTTGGCACTCAACAGAAAAAAAATATCGACTGCCTTGTATTTTTCCATTTCTGACGTTATATGAAAGACTATTTCTAGCTTGACTGCAATTATGTATTTAAAATAACTGCTTAATAGTAACTTTTTGTCCGAAAACTGATGCTTGATGCTCAATAAATGTCGTTCGGCCGTAAATTACCTGAGAAAATGAACCTCTTTATATGATTTAATGAGTTATATGTAACCAACCTATCGTTTCTGAGCTTTAAGTCTGCGAATAAATTATCATAGTTAAACCATAAAATTATTTCTTTTCGTATGTATTTTAAATTGGCACATATGTTAGGAAAGGAAAGCCAGCTTTTGTAATTTTGGCACGCTAGCAAAAAAAGTTTGCCATCTTCGGCCGTTTTCACGTAATCAATTCAATCTCGGAACTTTTTGTTCGCATCATGTATTCAAGTATTCATATGCGAAGCATTGCAATTTCCAAAGTAATCACTGAAATTTATCCACCCCAAGGGTACTTTCCTGCTTGCTAAGATAGTGAATGTTTTCATATACAAGACTAAAATTATGACTGTGTATTTTTTAACAAACGCGGACCTATTCTTCAGAGGAATTATTTTCTTGCAATCCCGCGTTCTTAGAGCCATTCGATTCATCGAAAAAAAACACCCTGCTTTGAACTCGTTCCAATTCCATCATCGATCACAAATTTAAAACCATGGAGATAAAATAAATAAGTGGTGCCTTTTTCGGTGTACGTTCTTAATCGTTTTCGGTCCGTAATTCCTTTAGCACACTCATCTTACAAGATAGACAGTATCGAGGCACATCATACCCTTGCGTAATACGTGCGAGGAAATAGCGAGCCATCTACATCTACATGTTACCCTGCAATTCACCTAATTGGTGGGTGGCAGGGGGTGCAATGCACCATAACCTACCTAAAGATTGTTTATCGAAGTTTAAAAATTTCTATTGTGATTTCGTATTGTCCTCGGAAAGAACGAACCTAGATAACGCTCCGTCCTACAATCGATCTCACGTATCTTATCATAACGGTCGTTTCTACCTATATACGTTGGTGCTTCAATTATTCCTACAACCTCGTCTTTTAGATATTCCGATCTATATTTCTCCAGAAGCCGCAACCTTGAGTTCAATCTACGATCCTTCAGTGGTACCCAGTTCAATTCCCTCAATAATGAAGTGACGCTTTCCTTATGTTCCTACTTTTGTTTTACGAATATGGCTGCTCTGCGCTGAACTCTTTCCAATTGAATTATATGTCCCTTCTCGTACGGATCCCATATGCATGAGGCGTATTCCACTTGTGGTCTAACCAGTGATAAGTAACATGTAACATCGGTTACCTGCGAATCGTAAATACAGAAACACTGATTTAATGTTGCGGATATTCCCGTTTCATCGCGCCAAGCTTTCCTATCGACGTTTAATAGGTGTAAAAGTAATTTGAAGTTGATTGTAGTTGATCGCCGTTTCATATTCTCCTCCGTTTTTATTGGTGCAATGGCTGCAAATCTGGATTTTTTCATAAGGATGAAGATAGTAAGAAGAACTCTCAATTCCGCTTTCACCGCTGCAAAAAAATACGATAAATAATATTTAATACCCTCAAAGTTACACCTTGTTGTACGCGGGAGTGAGCGGAGTTCATCTGGGTCTAAGCCCTTTTCTTGCGAGGTAAGAGTATATTGTTTATCTCATCTTTCCTAGTCCCTGAAGGCGCAACTAATTAAAATTTTGCGCAGATGCTGAAAGTGAACAATAATGATAAACAGCGAGTAATTAATTGAAAGCACTTACTCTGTAATAGACTCACGTGCGTAATTATAAAAGTGAAGTGTAAACTCATCGGTAAGCGAACTGTTAATCGACTCGCTCCTCATTAATGCTACTTTAACCGACTAACACGATCGGGAAAACGTCTGGCCTTTTGCGAGAAATCGTTCTTTTTCCTCTTGTGTTCTTAATTTGCATAGTCATGAATCGTCGAATGGGGTAATGGAAAAGCCATTAAACCGGATTATGCTTATGTAATACTTGGCTGTTTATGGAAATTAATTCTAACGATGACCGGAATAGCCTTCGAAAAGGGTTTTTAAGGAGGAGCAGCCAGGATTGAACCTGAATTTCCTGGCAGGATATGTACGCGTTCGAAGAACTTACCCGCCACAACTCTATGAATTTTTTAAAGATTGTGTATTTCATCCAACTCAGGACAAGTTTTTCTTTTTATAGACTAAAGTAACAGTAAGGCCAATAAACCACATCCTTAATACTAAAAATGATTCTTGTAAAATTTCTGAAGGAGGCAGCGATTGTCTTTTGTCTCTGCCCCCCTCGCTCTCTCGCGTAAATATTCGAGGTCGGCGGACGCATTTGAATGGGTCGAATCGCAGGATCTGGAAATGGTCCAGCGCGGCTCGCTTTGTCCAAAGGGTTTACGGGAAATGACGCTAGCGGGTCGGAGCCGCTGAGTGAATTAGGTTGGCAATCGCTGATGTACGAAATAATTGAGAGGGAGTAAACGAAAAATAAAAGAGGTGCCGAAATGATTAATGGCGGAGTATCGACCCGAACGCAAGCGCATTGCACTGTCACTTCGTGAAATACGACATAATTTCCAAAGTATTATCGTTTTGTGACACTTGACGCAATAAGGGCGTCGCTTTACGCCACAGATGGCCAATTTACGGCTCGTGATTCGCAAATTCTGACGCAAGAAATTACATTCTGTTTCTTACAACTATAGTAAATTGTAAATTGAAATTTTAGCGTTTGAAAGTTGTTTGGGCGCTATTGTGATTTGTGTGATACCACAGACTCCGAACCATTATTGGACCTGCCGAAACTTTCACATTCGGTCCGCCATGCAGAAACGATTTACGACCCCGCGTTGGTGCGGCGTCGTTTCCCTATGTAAACTTGAAAAAACCCGATGCTCGGACAGACGCATTTCCGTTCAGTATTTAACTACAAGCTCTCAAATAGATGGAAATAATGACCACAATCTTCTTTTAGATGCCGTATTGCCAGGGCCGGTTTAAGCGATAAGCTAATCAATTAAGGCAGGGGCCGACAACCATTTTCACAAAAAGAGCCATTTTTTCAAATTATGTGTAATACACAACAAAAGAAGAGCCGCAGTGATTGGCGAATCCACGGGAGGCGATCGTTCCTTCCCTCAGATTTGCCGTTGCTTTATTTTGCGATTATCTCTGTCAGACGAACGTTTCTTTTTCATAATACGTCCATACTGTTTATTTTTCAGCGATTTCCTTTGAAAACAAAATACGAAGCCAATTTCGTTCGGGGAGGTTTAAGGTGTTTTATCGGGGAGAGTTGACATCGGAAGCCGCACGCAAATCCTTAAAGAGCCGCATGCGGCTCAGAGACCGCAGATTGCCGATATCTGGCTTAGAAACTTACAATTTTAGGGGCCTCTAGAAAATAAAAACTGATTCTATTTCAAATTTTATCAAAATCGATTAATTAATCAATAATTTACGGAAGAAAAAATATCACCCTACATTTTTTAGTATAATAATAACAAACTGATCAGGTGAAAGATCTATTTCTCAGCCGAAATTTTACCAGAATTAACAACGGGCATCATTGTATCTAGTAAAGCATTCTGTGCATTTAAAGTGACACACTCGATAGCTCATCATTTGAGGACATCGTCAATGACTTTACCCACCAAAAATCACGAAAGAAAACATTTTAAATTTAATGTGATCTGCAAACTAAGTAAGCTGGTTTTGCTTGAATTTTTGTTTCTACTGGTTAAAAAATTCTGATGTGGCCACCACATGATTTTTTCCATATCTGTAATATTTCTAAAAATTCCAAATAGATTACATAATAATAAATATTTTTAAAAATCGAGAAAATTTTACTTTACAAAGAACAGAATAAACTCAAACCATAGCCTTCTGATATTGGATATAGCCACAAAGCTCCAACAATTAAGAAAAGAAAAAGGAGCGTTATTAAGACGTAACTAAGCGTAAATTGTTAACAGTAGTCGTCCGTAGGTGGCGTGGGGGTGGCAGCTAAAAATATAAGATATCTCTTAAACAATTAAATTAAATGTCCTACAACTTTTATTCGAATACATTTTTACATATTTCAAGTATTAGAGCAAATATTTCAAAATAACGGATAAGTGACAAGAGTAAACACCGACTTCCGGTCGACCGATTTTTACCAAAAACTAATCAGTTCTTTTGACTTTTATAAAAATGTTAAATATAAACTTTCACGTTGACCTGATTATTAGCCTTTGAGTTAGAGCACCCACAAAAAAGCTATCACATACACAGACATCATCGAGAAAATGGTCCAAACGTGTTTAGGGAACCTCAAAACGTGTATTTCCGTTGAAATCTCGAAGTCGATTTTTTCTCCTATACTATGTAATATGTGGAGAAAATAAAAATCATAGACGAAAATAATTTACTTGGAAATTAACCTATAATGAAAACAGGCATATTGCAAAATATGCTTTGTTAAATTAACATTCTATTTTTCCAAATTCATCTTTGTATAAAAGCAAATATAGTCTTTGTGTTTATCTACTATATGTCCTTTCGGAGAAAATTATTATTTTTTATGGTATGGGACGTCGTACGCTTGACATTGCTTTGCCTTCAGAATGTCTTAATTAGGTCCTGGCGAGCGACTTTCACTTTATGGAGATCATTGTTTCATAAATTAGACTTTTTATGCGTAGCGCTTTTCGCTTGATTTTAATTAAAAAATCTGATGTAGCCACCACATGACTTTCTTCATATCTGTAATATTTCTAAAAATTCCAAATAGGTTAGATAATAATAATTTAAGAAACTGCGAGAAAATTTTAGACTTTACAAAGAGCAGAAATGAACTCAAACCATAGCCTTCTGATATTGGATATAGCCACAAAGCTCCAACAATTAAGAACAGAAAAAGGAACGTTACTAACATTGTAAGACGTAACTAAGCGACAATTGTTAACAATAGTCATCGGTAGGTGGCGTAGTGATGGCAGCTAAGAATATAAAAGATCTCTTAAACAATGCATTATATGGAAAAGTGTTTCAAGCATAGGTTGTAGAAAATTAAATTTCCTACAACGTTTATTCCAGTGCATTTTTATATTTATCAAATATTAAAGCTAATGTTGTAAAATAACGGATAATTGACAAGAGTAAACACCGACTTCCGGTCTACCGATTTTTACCAAAAACTAATCAGTTCTTTTGACTTTTATAAAAATTTTAAATATAAAATTTCGCGTTGACCTGATTAATAGTTTTTGAGTTAGAGCACCCACAAACAGCTACCCCACACACACACTAAAACACACACAGACATCATCGAGAAAATGGTCAAAACGTGTTCAGGGGACCTCAAAACGTATTCCCGTTGAAATCTTGGTCGTTTTCTCCATGAATACAATACTTTCCCCTGT
Organism: Tanypteryx hageni; assembly: GCA_028673005.1. Classification (NCBI taxonomy): domain Eukaryota; kingdom Metazoa; phylum Arthropoda; class Insecta; order Odonata; family Petaluridae; genus Tanypteryx; species Tanypteryx hageni. The sequence goes on along the minus strand of CM054114.1, from coordinate 170,294,138 downwards.
ACTGCGTATATGGAAAAAGTAAAAAGAACCTCTTTATTATATACCACTAATGTATTCTACTATAGAGCGACTACATTAACTACTATATTTCTCCCGCGGATGGTTGATGGAACCTTTCGTACGCTTTGAATCTATCTCTCAACTGTCGTTTATGAAAGGTTGGCTTTTGAAGGTATTTTTCCCACGCATTTAGGTCCAATATATGAATATAGAAACAGGCATTCGATGTTCATTTTTTTTATGTCACTGGTATTCCTTAGAGAGAAAAACATTTGTCAAAAACGAGGAAAACAACGCCAGCAGTCGATTGTGAGTTGAAAGATTATCGAGGAATAACCGGAGCGAAATGAATGAAAATCGCTAAAAGGAAAAATGAAGCCGAACCTCCTTGTTATTAGTCCCTTGGCGTCTGCGGTGTAGCACTTCGGTTCCAACAGTGCGTACACTCGTATCTGTCGATTTGCAGTTACCTGTTGCTTCATATTCATAACAGTCAGACTTTATCTTTTTCAACATGGGATTTTCATCGATTTGCGTTTTGGCAGTTCCTCCCTTATGCAGTTTCAACCTGTAGGTATGAATCCGAAGCTGATATTTTTCTTTCCTTGTGTCCAAAAACTTTAGAGCGAATATAAAATGCAAGTTTTTAATCAAAATTAACAAAATGAAAATCTTACTTATATAATATGATATTCGCTCATTTCCTAGGGAGTCATGATGAACTGAAAAATTCTTCCTTCGGAGTGTGAATTATTAAAAATGAATTGAATCCCAGGCGGAGACTACTCCATACTGCATTATTAAAATATCATTAAAGTAATAAATTTACTGGTACATGGGTCTTCATAGTAAAATTTAAAAAAATATTATTTACATACATATATGTTGATATTATTGATAAGTTTGAGATAACAATTGTAGAATAAAAAACCGTAATGATTTATAAAAACATTGTACTTAATTAAGCTTCATACTTAAAAATAATAAAGTTAATATTTTAGATTATAATAGGTAGGAAAAGCGTTCTCACGAAGTGATTATTTTTTATTTTCCGAAAATAACCACATTAAGTTATCACTTATGAAAATATAGAGAAATTTAAAGTACAGGATAATTTTTAAGAAAGGTACTCTAGGTTTCTTTAAGGAGACGATGTTGGGGAGGTTTAATAAACATTAATTCTGAATGCTAAGGTGACAGAAAATGATAATAGAATCCATACGACGAAAGCTGTCATTTACCACCGATTATAAAACACACAACTGCTTTTAATGATTTCATAATTTTATTTCTTTATCGAAGTTAATTTTTAATTTTAACATGTAATTCTCCCTTATTGAAATCTGATATTTCCTTTCACTCACCTTTTTGAAAATTTAGAGGAACAAAGATTGGAGAAGGGCGAGGGAAATAGAATGAAGGCAACGAAGATATCGCGAGGTAAAAGGAGATACGTGCGAAATAACTGCCACTCAAATGACGAGCAGATGCCGCCAAAATGTTTTATTAAACATCGAGTAAATTACAAACGGATTTTATAATCTTTGAGCAGCACGTATGAACCTTAATTGCTCTATCTTCCGATTTAAAAATGTATTAACCTCATCAACGCCAAAACTAGAAAAACAGAAAGATTGTCCGTATACTATACTATTTGTTTTAATCATAGCTCCTGCAAGTAACTAGGTAGCCTCAAATTAATACGCATGTTAAAAAAACATGAATAAATAACACATCGGGGCGAATTCAATATCTTGGCGGGTCAAATTTAGCCTTCGAACCTTACTTTTGGAGCCCTTTTACCAGAGGAACCATCATGTCATCGAAGTCTCTCGATTATGTTTGGCAGATTCGCCGCCTGAACCAGCACCTCCAGAGGTTCCTCCTCGAGGTCCTTCCTTACACCACAGCGGACACCATCACCACCACCACCATCATGGGTACCAACCTTCCCAGGTCTCTCAGCAGGGCTACCCTCAGGGGACGCTCAGACACAAGAGGTCAGCCGTGGGAGTGGCTCCGTCCGCGCCCTTAGAGGGCGACGGCACAGAGTCCGAACTATCGGCTGGCTACCATACTGCCAACACGCCATCAGCTAACGCATGCATATTTCTTTCTCAAGGTAAGGGATTATTTTAAAAAACCATCTCGTAGCAATGAATGTCTTACCAGGAAACTTTTCCACGGTAAATTAATACCTTGATCTTTTAAAGTGGGGGCTGGAGAACTCAAAGAGTGGTGCCTTTTCTGTAGATCACAGCAAACTGTCCAGCCTCGAGTTAGAAAAATTGCGATAAAGCCTTCATATTTTTCATCGCCTAAGAAGACCCTCACAAAGTATAACATCCGTATCATTGGACTACCTAATGCTAATGCATGATAGTCATCAGGACACGAGGAGAATGTTTGAAACGGATTTGTATCCGTAAATTGAAGATGAATAGGATGAATCTAAACATTCAATTATCTGGGAATAACATAGAGAGATATTTAAGAAGACCTCACAAGAGAAATTACATAAATTATAAGAAGTGGGAAAGTACATAACAGATAATCGAATAAAAAACACGGAATAGGTCTTTTGATTAAGAGGATTCGTTAAGCATTTATGCAAACTATGGAAGACCCTTAAGCAAAGAATTAATACGCGATTTTCATAAATTAACTATCGAGCTTACTTTAGAAAAACAATATTAGTGATGCTGATAACTCCAATAGTAATTGAATAACTACTTCTATAATAAGCAGTTAGTATAAAAAATTTAAAATTAAGTACTTGCCTTAAGTATCTCAAATACAAGTAAGTACTTCATTTATCAATTTTTTTGCACTTAAATGCTTATTCTGGATATCATTGATGAGGTAAGGCTCAACTCGGTGGAGTTTACTCATATTGAAAAAAGAACTTTGTATTTCCACAAAATCTTTTATCACCTGATGATGCTACGATCGTAGTGAAATCGGTCGTGTTTAAATTAAAATTTTGTGGAAATACAAAGTTCTTCTTTTTTCAATAGCTTATTCTGGATTTTGTTTTCAACCATAGGCCAACTTGATAACTCTCTATTGAATTAAAGATAACTAATGTTTCGCTCTGAGTCCTACAGTATTAGAAACTGAAGGAGACGAAGTGAAGATTTACTCTTAAGCGAGAATTTTGGAATCTGATGGTAAACTATTTTTGGAGAAACAATGCAAATAATTTTCTTGCTATTTTTTGCTCTAGAATTCTTTGTAGGAACACGATAGATTAAAAAGAGGGTATTTTATCTTCCAAAAGATTTCTTGCTACGGATTTGCAAAAAGATATTTAATTTTGTGAAATGTGCACACCGCTTTGGACTGAATGTGTCCCATAGCAAAGGTATGGAACTGAATTGCATGTAAACTTCTATATCCCAGGGCTTTCACAAATATCCATCCTTAACGCAGGATTATAACTGCTTCTTCTCTTCACAAATCAAAAACATCAGACTTCGTTGCGCATTCCTTAATCTTTCCACACAATAAAGTTAGTGATAAAAATGCTGAAGTTTCAGAAAACGGCCCGAGAAAAACAGAAACAGCAATTTTGGATGGCAACGACGCTCTGAATTTAAGATTTTATTGGGCACTTTTATCAGAGAAAAGTCACTTGAAAATGGATGACGGTGTCATTTAGATCATTCAGTCATAGACCAGTGGCGTCCAAACTACGGCCCGCGAGACAAATCCGGCCCTCCGAGAGTCTTCATCCGGCTCGCCATGAGTTGAACAATTAAAGTACACAATGTAATAAAATTAAGATAGAAAAATATAGAAAATTATAAATAAATTGAATAAGCAATATATTCTGCCTTTGCCCCTCTCTTACCATAGTAGATACATACATTTAAAACAAATCAGGTAATACCGACCCACAACTAACAACACAACAAAAAGTTGGTGCGATATATTGTTGGCCCTTGACACGAATTAATAATATTTTCTGAAATGATATTTTTTTTCAATGATCCTTTTAAGTTGAACTTGACAAGTTGCTTCCTAAAAGGCGAATTATCCCCAGCTCTTATAGATTGGTGGAAATAATGGATCATAAGATTCATATGCGAATGGCATAAGCTGGAATTTGGAAATGATTTGAAACAGCGAAAAAAAAAATTCTGCCATGCAGGGGAATCGAACCTGGGTCCAGCGGATGTTTTCTTAGGGGTATATAGGTGGTTTCCTTGATGTTTCTACTTGGAAGACATCCGTTGGGTATGGTTGATACTGGCTTGGCTAGCGCGGCCACAGCTAAGAAAACATCCGCGTCCTGAAATAATAAGTCTGCAACGATATTCCGGTGGACATCCGCCCGGCAAGTGGAAGAACTGGATTCGATTCCTGGCCACGGCTGAATTTTTCTCCGGATTTCAAATTATTCCCTGAGGCTCTTAGGTAAATGAGAGATATTCTTCAATTACATAAGGATTGTTCTTTCGGGAATCCTTCATTTTTTAGATTTAAAGAGGGAAAATAATTTTTCGTTTCAGAAAAATCGACAGGCATTATGTAATTTCAGTATATTGATAATAACCTTACCTTCGTGAAGGGGTATAAATTTGGCGTGTTTTCTGCATGTGCCAAAAAAATTAATGACATTGAATATGCTGGATTGAAATACCGTTAAATGAAGGCATATTGTGCGTTACATGTATAACATAGAATTGAACCGGTTTACACTTGTTGCACTAAAAAATAAAATGATCCGCGTTAGCGAACATTTTTGGAACAGCTTGGCCGGGAATCAACACAAGTACCTCGCACAAGAAGAGAATTCATTTTCAGCTTGTACTTAATTAAAGGATAATTGTTTTCCGTGGATGACAAACAAACAATCTTGGCGCAATTTTTGAACAGGAGGAAAAGAGAACAACTCCTTGCGAGGAAAAGTTTTGGGAAAAAGGCGTGCAGACACTCGAACGCGCCCATCAAATCACGTTAGAGGAGACGCCTAGAAAATCTGTTTACGTGAATAATTCAGGACCTCTCCTTTAACGGTAAGCATTGGAGAAAGGGTCGCCACAAAAGAATATATTTTGGTGGTTGCGAATGATTTCGCAAGTAACCACGCGAGTTTCGAGTCTAAGAAATGTACGTTATTAATATAGATAGCAACCATAAACCACGGTGTTATTAGTTACCCTAGGAAAATTGTGAAGCTGTCGAGTATGTTTTATCCAGGACGACTATGGCGAGGACTGCTATACAGATAAAGAATCTTGAAGGCATTTGAGGAAATTGTCATAGTTGACTTGAGCAATCTACATGGTCTAAATTATAATAGTACATTTTTACTCAATTCTTATTTTTTTAAATCTGATGTGGCCACCACATGACTTTCTCCATATCTGTAATACTTCTAAAAATTTCAAATAGGTTAAATAAAAATAAACATTTCAAGGAACTGCGAGAAAAATTACTTTACAAAGAACTGAAATAAACTCAAACCGTAGACTTCTGGTATTGGATATAGCCCCGAAGCTCCAACATAACTTAACATAACTTAACTTGTTTTAACTTGATTATCGCTGTTGGTGTACTAATTTTAATTGTTTTAACGCTTGCTTGTGTTTCTATCTTGCCTGTTCGCTAACGTTGTTTGCGCGGTGAGTCAGCGCTTCCCTTTCATTTTTTACCTGCGTTCCTCTCTAGCGTAGACCTTAAGTCCACGAATTAGTTAGTCACTTAGTATAACCTTAGCTTGAAGTTTAATTTAATTCGTAGCTAGTACAGATTAGTGTTTAGGATGGCTTCACCTAGGATTCCCGTTTCCTCCTTTCTATGCGACGCTGATTTCGAGGGAATGAGGTCTCGAATCACGGAGCTGGTAAGAGAGGTTACGGACCTCCGTCGGAGGGTGGCAAGAGCGGAGTTGGCCCTTGTTCGTATTGGGAGAACGCATCCATCCCCGAGAACTCACCGCGCCATGATGGCGACTCGGGTGCGCTCGAGTGCGAAAGTCGGTGGTGTGATCGAGGGTGTTTGTGGGACCTTTTCGGGGGCTGGGGTCGCTCCAATCCTGAAACCCAACGATTGGAGAGTGGTCTCCAACCGGGGGGATCGTGGGGTGGTCCTGCGAAGGCTGGGAGCTGGGAATGCCTCGGCAGACCCTCTTCCAGTTTGCAATCGGTTCGCGGCGTTGTCGGAGGACGACACTTCGGCCGATGCTCTCGCATCCGCTCCCGTCTCTTTGGCGGAGGCTGGATCTATGGGAAGTCGGGGTGGGAAGGGAGGGCTCCTAGTAATAAGTAGTTCTAATGTCCGGCGTGTTATGGCTCCCTTGCTAACTCGGGCCCGCCGGGAGGGAGTGGCTGAGCGGGTGTTCTCCAGAAGTATACCAGGAGGAACGGTCCCCCAAGTGACGAGGGCGGTACGGGAGTTGGTGGAGTCAACGGGTTGCTCTAGGCTGCAGATGGTGGTCCATGTTGGGACTAATGACGCCTCGAAGCGCGGGTCCGAGGAGATTCTAAGTTCTTTTGAGGACTTGGTCGCCGAGGTCACTCGTGTCCGAGAGGAGTCGGGTTCTGATGTGCGGCTCACCATTTGTAGTATTGTCCCGCGGATTGACTGAGGTTCGGAGGTTTGGAGCCGCGTGGCGGGGCTAAACCAAAGGCTATGGAATTTCTGTGTGGGCATGGGAGTCGACTTCGTTGATCTCCGGCCGGTTCTCGGATCGTGTAGGGTACCCCTAAACGGCTCTGGAGTCCATTACACGACCGAGACTTCACAGAGTGTAGCGTGTAGGATCTTCGACCATGGTAGGTCTTTTTTAGATTAGAGAGTAGGGTAGGGTGTAGGCGTAATAGGAGATTTCATAGGGGCATTGAGTGTAATACAGTTTCTGGTCGCGAAGTGAGAGAGTCCACCTGCAAAAGCCGTAATAGAGCAGTTAATGCTTCGGGCGATAACGAGAAATTAAATATTATAGTTTTAAACTGCCGCAGCATTCGTAGGGAGTCTGCCGAACTCGAACACGTAATTCGCACGTTGCATGCGGATGTAGTTATAGGTACGGAAAGTTGGCTCACTGAAGATATCGCTAGCCAAGAAATTTTTCCGAAAAGCTATAGAGTATACAGAAAAGACCGTGCCAATAGAATAGGTGGCGCAGTATTTTTGGCAATAAGTGAAAAGTACGATAGTTGTCAGATCCCTATTACCGATGAAACGACCGAGAGCGTGTGGTGCCGCCTAGGTAAGGGTAATTCGAAAAAGATATATTTATGCTCATTTTACAGACCACCTAATGCCAAAGTTGATTATATTTTAAGTTTAGAGAGGCAATTAGCCGAGCTTAAATCTATTATGAACGACAGTTATGTGATAATTGGAGGCGATTTTAACTTACCGTCAATCGATTGGGAAAACCTATGTTTCGTTACGGGAGGTAAAGAACGCGAACGCGTTCGGGCAATGTTCTCGACTTGCTTGCTTCTAACATCCCGCATAGGATAACTAAGGTATCCACAGAGGAGGGACTTAGCGACCGTCGAGCTGTGTATGCGGAGTGCGAATTAAAGCTCAAAAGACATCCTAAGCCTCTTCGGAATGTATACGCTTTCGCCAAGGCCGACTTTAAAAGTTTCAGCTTACATCTCAAAAGTACCTTTGTCAGTTATCGTGAAAAGACAGAACGATTAGGTATGGAGGCATCATGGTTATTATTTAAGGATGTACTAGGAAAAGGTATCAATAGATTTATCCCCAGTAAGTTAAAATCTGATAAGAAAGAACCTCGTTGGTTTAATAAGGAAGTCAGGATTGCCTTAAGACGGCAGAGCGCAAAATTGCAAAACATACCTACCACCGCTTCCGATGAGTATCGCACAGCTATAGTCCATGAGTATAACAGTGCCCACGTACTAGCGAGAAAAACCATGCGTAACGCATTTAACACCTTCCGGAATGAGGTATTAAATACAAAATTGAGGGAGGATCCAAAAGCGTTCTGGTCCTATGTAAGAGAAGTGAAGGGAGGGGGTCCTTCAATACCCTCCCTGCCATGTGATTCCGGAGACATCCTTCACGATGGGGAGGATAAAGCTAATCTACTAAACGTTTACTTCGCGAAGGCGTTCACGGCAGGTGGAGATAGACTTGAAGATAATCTTATTCCCGATGGATGTACTCGGATGGATAATATTAAAATCTCTGTGGCAGGACTAGCGAAGCAACTGGGTGCAATAAAGTTCAACAAAAACACAGGACCAGAAGGAATTCCCGCGCGTGTATTAAAAGAACTAGCAGAAGAAATAGCTCCCTTCCTTCGGATAGTTTTCGAGAAATCTCTTACCCTCTGTGAGGTTCCTAGCACACGTCACACCCATTCATAAGGGAGGTGACAAAGAAAACCCCGAAAATTATAGGCCGATTTCTCTAACATCATTATCATGTAAGATTTTGGAGCACATTATTGTTAGCAACACAATGCGTTATCTTGAGAGTATATCGCTCTTAGTCAGCTGTCGACATGGCTTCAGAAAAGGTAGATCCTGTGACACCCAACTCGGTCTGTTTGTGAATGATGTTTTATCATGCAGCGAAAATAATAAGCAGGTCGATGCAGTGCTCCTTGATTTTAGAAAAGCTTTTGACAAGGTTCCCCACCGTAAGTTGTTATTAAAATTGGGAAATCTTGGCGTTAATGTTAAAGTCATTAACTGGGTTCGCGCTTGCCTTTGGAATAGAAAACAAAAAGTAGTCATCGATGGTAAGTCCTCGAGTGTGGCAGATGTAGTCTCTGGAGTGCCGCAGGGTAGTGTGATCGGACCTATGCTTTTCTTGCTTTATATAAACGACATCAGCTAAGTTGTAAAAAGTAATATCAGGCTTTTTGCGGATGACACCGTAGTCTATAGAGAAATTAGTGGTCCTAGCGACCATCGTCAGCTTCAGGATGATCTGGATGCATTATCTGTTTGGTGCAAGGAATGGCAGCTAGAAATCAATCAGAAAAAGAGTAACTTTGTAAACTTTTGGAAATCTAGAAGCCCATCGTCCGTGTTTACCTACTAGATAGATGGTGAGAGCATTCCTGTTTCGGAATCCGTGAAATACCTCGGGGTAACCTTGAATCGTGACCTGTCTTGGGACACCCACATAAGACGAGTGATAGGTGCGGCAAATAAGAAGTTGGCTTTTGTGCGTAGGATAGTCAGGAAAAGCACGGAAAAGGTGAGAGAATCCTGTTATTTATCCTTGGTTAGACCTCAAATGGAATACGCAGCAGCGGTTTGGGATCCATATCAGAGGGGACTCATAAAGGATTTAGAAAAAATACAGCGGCGAGCAGCTAGATTCGTGAAAAAGAATTACGATAAAAAACAGAGCGTTACGTTACTCATTGATGGGTTGAGTTGGCCATCGTTGAAAGATCGTAGATTACAGGCGAGACTTAAACTTCTAGATAAATATAGGTCGGAGATATTCGTAAATGAAATCAAGGATATTATTCGACAACTAACGTATATCGGACGGAGGGATAATGAAGACAAGATTCGCGAAATAGATAGTAGGACGGAGAGGTATAAGGAGTCCTTTTTCCCTAGGACAATACGTGACCACAATAGATAACTGTGAATAATAATTAGTTAGGAACTTGGTGCGCGGCACCCCCTGCCATCCACCGTCAAGGTGACTTGCAGAGTAATATGTAGATGTAGATGGAGATGTAGATAAGAAAATAAAAAGAAGCGTAAAATATTTACAATAGTAGGCGGTAGGTGGTGTGGTTGTGGCAGTTAAAACATTTTGTTTTTAAAATTTCTCTTCAACGATGCATTATATGGAAAAAAAAATTCTAACAAATGCTGTAGAAAATTAAATTTCTTACAACTTTTATTCTGATACTTTTTTACATTTATGAAATATTAAAGCAAATATAAGAAAAATGGATGTGACGAGAGTAATCACCCACTTCCGGTTGACCGATTTTTACCAAAACTAATCAGTTCTTTTTCATATAAGAAAAATGTCAAATCAAAATTTTGCGTTGATCTGATTAATAGTTTTTGAGTTAGATCACCCACAAAATTGTTATCAGATACACACAGACACAGACATCATCGAGAAAATGGGCAAAATCTGTTCAGGGGCCTTCAAAACGTATATTTCCGTTGAAATCTCGAAAGCAATTTTTTCATGAAAACAATACTTTCCCCTGTACTATGTATGGAGAAAGTAAAAAAAAATGTTTGTTGTACTTCAGTGTTTTATATAGGACTGGACTACTAGTGTTCTTACAAACAGCAGCTAAATTGGTTATTCAATTACGATTTTGTGGCAAAATTGCGAGTTGTCAGAATAGGAAGGGTTTTTTGGTACATTATCTGCGTCATACGGAAATGAAAGCGAACTGTTATTCGTCAATCTTTGATTTGAAGACGCTTTTGAACGAAGGATGTTGATTGAATTTCGTTCATGCTATATAGGCAGCTCTAGGTTGGCGCACAATAATATCGTTGACTTCTCTAAAGGGTCTCTGAATCGATTCCCAGAATTTCAATTCTCTCTTTGGTAATCATTGAAGCGAGGGTAGGATTAAAAAAAAAACACAACAAAAATAAGTTTTGCAATACCACAATTTTAATTTATAAAACTCACGCAGGCCTGACGAGAGGGGGGGCAGTGGGTGTCGTTGCTCCGGGGCCCGACGACCCTAATGGGGCCCAGACCCGACGTTTGGGTACTACTATCCTAAAGTCGCTTTATTAGGAAATTCACCATCTATAAATAATCATTATGAATTTTAACACATATGCTGTGGCTAGATTTACTGATTATGAGATTAATGCTGCTGCAAAAAACATTTTGTTATTATATATGTAGGTATGCGTGTGCCTAACAGCCTAAATACTAGAATGCACAATAAAACGGAGCGACGTCATTCAATTTGCATTTAATTTTGTTGTTGAAAGAAAAGTATTCACTATTGTGGTAAGAGAATACATATAAGGTTTAGAGAGAATTAAGTTCGTGCAGTTGTTTATCCAGGGGCCCGTATTTGCTCTCGGCGCCCCTGAACTCGCTATCCGGGTTTAGATCATCTCCGTGTTTATATATATTTATACTCGGTTCAGTTAAACCTTACTATCGGTGATCACGGGTGTTAATTCACGAAATATTCCTCGTTTTCCATATAATCTTATGCAATCCACTGTATATTATTTTCGTCGTGTTTGTCAGTCACCCAGAATAAATCGTGTACGTGCTCGCGATGATCACCAAATGGATACAATTTTGAAACCATTTTGTCCGTTTTTTTTCGAAATTAAGGACTGAGAGACATTTTTTTCTGTAAAATATCTGGGTCCATGCCCAAGTGCAATTTTATTTTTGTTTACAGGATATGCGAGTAAAATAGTCCCGGGACTTCCTCAAATTTTTGTCTCAGAAACTACACATCGTAATTATGCACTCTCATGGACTTTTTTTGCGACAAATGATGTTCTCTATCCGAATAAACTTTTTAATTGGTCTCTCAAAGATTATATAATAGCTAGGCATGGGAAAGTATGTTTTTTTATTGTTGCCCACCAAAAAACTTACAACCGGCGTGAACAACGTATGTTATTCTTTGTTTGGTTTCCATCAACAAACAATCACCATAAATAAAACGTGAAATTGAATATTGAAATTGATATTTCTGTTTTTATTGCTTATTTATAATTACTTTTAGATAAGAATAATTGTTTTTAGTCATTTGGCTTCTGCAATTTCTAAAATATAAGCTTAATATTTGTTTAATTTTTATTTTAATGGGTTTAAACTCATACAGAAAAAATGATGTAGTTGAGCGCAAAATTCTTATCAATCTATTGTCACAATTTATACTTATAGAATATTTTTAAATTTGTCAAAAATTAAGTGCTAAATTCTACGAATGTAAGGTATTAGATATATATTTTATATGAGGTTGCTTAATATATTTTCTACATCACCATTGGATTGTGTTTGAACGTTTATTATTCAGTTAAAACTCATTTTTTATTTTTTATCGTGAACTTCGAATCAGGGATGGACAAATAGGGCGACCAAATGATAGAGATCGTCCAAAATAGAATATAAAGTAAAATTATCATTATAAATAGAAATTTAAGGAAAGATAATAGGAAGGAATTTCCTTACATATCTGTTTCTTTATGCATCAAGTATTCCCTTTTACTCTCTTGTGATTTCCCAAATAATTTCCTGTGTTCTGTGTCGACAGCCATTTCTTGAAGCTGTAATTCCTTCCTTGTTTTGCCGAAGAGCTTTGGGTAAATAAGTGCAGAATGAGATTCAGCGGTATATTACACTTAAAATTAAGAGATTACCGTTCGAATGCTTATAAATATGTCATATTAATCCACCTGTCAAAAGCAATTCTCCTTCCTCGAACTTGTATATTTCGTGACTTTTTCGTCAACTCGAGCTGTAAACAAAGGATTGCGCTGGGAAAGAGGAAGTATTTAGGAATAGGTGCTTTACAAAACTTGTCTGCAAGCGGTGAAAGTGACTTTAAAAGAGCATGATTAAGGAAAGAGCAACAATCTCGGAAGGGATGTTTTTAGGAGACCACGCAAGTCAGCGCTCCGTCCTTCGGAAGGGGCATTAAGCAGTTGGCCCCCTTGGTGCTCTTCGTAAAGAGTAGGCTAATGCCGGCACCAGGTTTCCCTCCTCCGTTGTGTATTTGTTCGACGTGGAAGGAGTAATGGCTATAATAATCCAAGAGGTTGATTAGCCAGAAATTCCATACAAACAAACAAACAATCAGAAGGAATGGTTGTGCGTAACGTTTACTGTGAAGAGTACAATCGTCTCGAGAGAATTGTACGTTATATTTTTATTTTTTAAATAATCCAAAGAGTCGTCGCCGTGTGTGCGAAATTAAGCAGACAAAGAAAACTCCGGAATGCTTGAACCGTTTTCTTCTCTTTTCGAGAGAATCAAAACTTCCCCACGGTCCAGCAAAAGAGAGCGGATATTTATTTGCGCAATTATCTCTCGTTATAACGCGCGGCATCCCTCCTCCCACGCCTCTTAATTTAATCTATAACGCGCCCTCGCGATCTCTTCCCCGCCCATCCTCTCCCGCAGCTGTTTGCGCGATCCCTTTCACCGCCATTTGCATAATCCCTCTCTCTCATCGAGATTATCCTTATGCGCTATATATTTATTTATTCCCTTTATTTGACGCTCCTCCGTAAACAATGCCGATAGGACTCTAATTCACAACGTATGTATTCGAGCGATGTTTTTTTACGCGGCTCTTCCTCGCGTCCCTCTCAATCCATTATCTTTCGCTCACGCTTTCGCCCTCCCCCCCAGCACGTCCGATCCTCCTCCTAAACACGCAGGAGCTCTCATTTCCCTCCTCCACTCTCTCTCTCTCCACCAGAGCACCCTTTCCCTTCCCTCCTCCTCCCTCCCCCTCCAGCCGCAGTGAATCACTCACTTCTTCATCCTATCCTCTCCACCCTCCTGTGCCCATTGGCTCCCATTAAGTGCTGCGGCCGTAATTGAGTCCTCGACTGAAGGACACATTGCGCCCAATGAAAGGACAACCATAGCGGCTTCCACAGTCTCCGTCGCTTCTGTTCCTTCGCCCACGTACTCGCATTCTACGGAAAACCTCGGTCTTCCCCTCGGAAAACCGAGCAATCTCGGAGAAAAGAGGTCCGTCACGCGCTTAGTTCTTTGTTTTTGGCGTCGTAGTGCCTCGTCGAGAGCGCTTTTGTGTCTTTTACGTGTGTGTGTGTTTGCGCGGTGGACGGTTGGTTGTAACTGTTTTTAAAAAAGACTCCATCGACACCGTTGTGTTTTTTCTTGAGGATTATATGCAAACGAGCACGGCAGTGGTTTTGGAAATGGCGGGAGAGTCTTTATAACGTTCGCCTCGCATCCGATCGCCTGCCGCCTTCCGTTTGGTCGAAGAGCGAAAGTGGTCCATCTCTTCCCGAGGCTTCCGTCAGCTACGCTCTCGTGCAAACCGTACGCTGGAATTGGCCGCCGAGATTCCCACGGACGCTGAATAGAGAGACAAAGGAAGGCAGAGAGTGAGTCAGTCGAGATTCTTCGACACCAGTCGAGATCGCTGTCTTTTTTTATGTTTAAAGCAGTGTGATGACGCGAAGGTAAGCAGTACGTGAGGAGATTTACGAGGGATTTCTTTCGGAGATATTCGGATCTCTCATTTTAAAGTTTTTTTCTAGTGTCTAGTGATTTTAAATCCATGGTATTGACCCATACGGAGACTAAATCAGTTACTGGCTTCGCTATTGCGCATTCGAATCAGCGATAAGGTTGGCGGGGTCCAACCTCCTCGTCCCTTCAATTGCGTCGGCCTATTTTGAGGGTCCAATTGAGCGGTTCGATGCGATTCACTATGAAATAATGGATTACAAACATCGAATTGAGCTGTTTATCGTGGTTTTCGTTTCTATTTTGAAGTAATTTGTACTAATATTTATAATAAATTTGTTTTATGCGCAGTTCTCGTGCAAAACAAACTCAAAGAGGAAAAACGGAATTAGCCTGAATCTATTTAATTTTCGAATAAATTGAGGAATGGAAGAAATATTGCTGAAGTTTCAAGGGTTGACCATATCATAATAAATTCACTCCAGGACCTTTAATCTCCTTCGTGTTGAGAGCTACTTTTCATTCATAGCTCTTCTTATATTTAACGTAACTTGACTGTGTTTTCTTTCATAAAATTTAGAAAACGCTCATTGAACTTTTCCATTGTGGTGACAATTATCTCAACAATAATTATTTTCTTATTTCCACCTGGAACGTTAAAAAAAATGAAATATATAAATGTACATTGTCAGATGCGAAAATTATTTCACACGTGAAATAATAATCCATAAAGTGGATTTTCAGTAGCCAGACGAAGTAATATTTTTCATTTTGCATTCCTATATGCTGACTTGAAATTTTATTGCTATAATTTTTGTTAACTGTAATGTTTACGCCCTTCCTACTTGGCACGATTTGTAGTATTCATTGGCTCCACGTTGAAATAATCTCCATTGAGCGGAGACAGCACCGTATGTCCGACTATACATATATATATATATATATATATATATATATATATATATATATATATATATATATATACACTACTCTATACTATACTATACTTAAGCAGGAACAGCACCGTATGTCCGACTATACATATACATACATACATATATATATATATATATATATATATATATATATATACTATACTACATCTTTAAGATCCAGTATGTAAATCAAAAATAATTGAAAAAAGTCGTCTGATTCATTTATCGTGTCCATCCACAAGTGAATGCATATATGTTTTTTAAGCGGATGCGACAGCAATAAACTTATATGCCCACTTTCGGTTTAAGATTTAACGGACATTCTCCAGTTTATTTCTCTTCACGAATAATGGTTTCTTCTCAACGATACCGAGTTTATAACATTTGACTTGTAGTGAGAGAGGATGAGGAAGCGAGAGAAAGGGAAGTCGGAAGTCTCTTTCAAACGTTGGCTCAATGGATCGCATTAGGAAGGCGTACCACTTTCAAGTCGTAAAATAAGCCGTTCATCTCGGCCCGAGAAACCCTCTCCCGCCCCCTTTCATCCCTCTCCCTCCCCCTCTCCCTCCCCCTCTCCCTCCCCCTCTCCCTCTCCCTCCCCCTCCCCCCCTCTACCACTCCCTTTAATTTCCTTTGACTTCTGGAGTGAGCGAGAATATATATATATATATATATATATATATATATATATATATATATATATATATATATGTACTTTGTACTTCTCCAAGAGATCCACTCGACCACCCCCTGCTACACTTCCCGCTCACCAAGAGACCTTCTCCCCCTCCCCCCCCTCTCTTTCCCCACTCCTGCCCCCTCCACCTCCCTATCCCTTTCCCTGGTTCCACTGCTCTTTCGAATTTCTTCCAGTTTTTTCCCTAAGAAATGCCCCTGATAACTCATTGATGTTATATTGATAATTATCAGTATATTTTTTCAATATTCCTCTTCACATTAAGTTTTCTGTTCTAGTTTCCTAAGGTATTCTCACTTATTCTGATATTTGATTTGGTGACCACATTTTTGGAGTTCAAAACTATTGTAGGACGACAAATAAGCAATTCCCTGAAGATTAAGTGACATTAGAACTAGTAAAAATGAGCAAGAATTAAAATAATGGTTTAAAAATAAAATTGGACAAATTAGATAGAACATCAAATATCTCTTGCGGTAAAACGACCTGGTCGAGTCCATAATATATATAAATATATTAATAATTGACATTATTACTCTGCAAGCGGCTTAGAGAGTATGGCATTTGGTGCCATACATTGCCTTTAATTGCTTTTTGTGTAATTTAGTTGGGTTTTGTATTCAGTTGAGTTGTTTTCTTTTGATATGTGTTTCATTTGTTCGGACTGCGCATACCGTTGTGGTAACGTAACCTTTACATGAGCATAATTCATGAGAGTCAATTGGATATCGCGTTAATTTTGATGCTGCCTAATGACAGAATAATGTGCTGTTTTTAATTTGCGAACTTTAAACGGTTCATCTTTAAAAGAGCTCTTTTTAGTGTTTTTCATCATTGCTGAAAGCACTATTATCTTCGTGATGCTCGTCCGTCCGTACGCATATATCAGGGAAGAATTGGCTTAACCGATTTCAACTAAATTTGGTACATATTACATACATTGCATAATTATAACAAAAATTAATGATCAAAGTGGCGTATTTGGACCGGATCGACTCAGTAGAGATGCCACAATTACAAAGTTAATCTTTTCGGTAATTATGAATTTGGAAGAAATTGGGTTAACCGATTTCAATAAAATTTTGTAGAAAGGAGGGGTGTAACATAAAAAAACAAAATAAAGATGTTAAGTATAGATATAGAAAGCAGGGCTGCCACAATACAAGAAATAAAAAACATTTTTGTACACATAATTGTGTTGAAATGTCTTCATCAATTTTAACCAAATTATAATATTTATAATATACACATATGTAGAAAACTATATTAGCTAATTTAAACTGAATCAAACAATCAGGGGTGCCACAATTACAAATTAAATTCTTTCACTAATTATGGAGTTGGAAGGAATTTGCCTAACGGATTTCAATTAAATTTCATATATGAGATTTATACAACATACCATAATGAAATCAAGATGTTTAAAGCGGAGCTAAAGAGCAGGGCTCACACAGTAAAAAGTAAAATAATATTTCTTTTACACGTAATTCTAGAGAACTGACTGAATAAATTTTAACCAAATGTGATTATATAATCTTTATATAAATAAATAACAAAATTATTAGGTTCACACCAGGTTGACAAAACAGGGCTACCAAAATATCAAAGTTAGAATTTGTCTGTAACTATTAATTTCGAAGGTATTTGCTGAATGGATTTCAAAGAAATTTCGTTTGTAGGGAGAGTATAGAATGGCAAAACGAAATGAGCATGTTTAAATGGATCTAAAAAGCAGGGTTGCCACAGTATAATGAAAAATAATTTTCTGATTTCAAAGCGAATATATTAGTATGCGATTATACTACGACGAATTTGACGAAAAGCACTTCTGTACCACGGGATACCCGTGTACAACCCTGCTTGTTATAAATTCACTTTAAAATTGTTTTTAACTTAATCTTTATAATTGGTCCTAATTAGCCTTTCCTTCCCCTTTTAGAATTTGCTATTATGTCGCCTATTTGAAATGTATGTTTTTTACTCATTTGTATGCAAACGTTTTTGTATTACTCTAACTCTTAACACTTTTAGCATATTTTTTTTTAAACTAAAGTAATTGGATAATAAATTTATTAACTTACATGATAAGAAAAGTTTGAAATAAGGAAAAATCACCTTTTCCTATTTTTCTTGAGCAGTTATGAACTGCAAAAAATTTGATAAAAACTGTCTTTTTACTTAGAACAAAAATTATTGTCGATCCACTTCATGAATGAAGTGTCCATTTTTTCGAGCCTAAATTAGTACAACTAGTATTTTTTGCCCAAAATATGCAGCAAATGCGAAAATGCTATATTCATAAATGAACAAAATCAGTACAAAAATAATTTTGCAAAAAGTTCTTGTATCAACTTTTCAATCCATAGAAATTATTTATTATTTCTTACAAATATTCTATGATAATAGTTCAATCAATCACTGAACACTTTAAAATACTTAAATAGATACGAGAACTGCGTTTAAATGATTGGAACTGATATCGTGGATGCCAAAATACAGTAAAATGAGCTAAGTTACCGTATTAAAGTAATGCAGTATCTAAAAAGGAATTGTAATATTCATGAACTAGTGCAAAAATCAGTACAGAAAGTGAATCAGTACGATATTGTTGAAACCAGTCCAGCACTTAATAAGTCAGTACCTTTGGTTCCTTTATTCATGAATGATCTCCAGATCCCAACACGGCTTTAACGCGAAGTATTGGGTTTCCGTTTATCTTCAGCAATGCGTCACATCTGGAAGAGCAATTAATTTCTACAAAAATGCCTTTTTCTAAAAATATTTAAATCTCAAGCACATGGGTATATTTTTTGTTTCTCTTCTTCTGGATTTCTGTAAACAAAATAACTTTTTGAATATTTGGAATGTTTCATTATCTGGATCAATGCGCTAATTTTATATAAGGTGTACCATTTGAAGCGCAACCCATAGGAAGAAAGTATCATTTATTACAAGTTTCATTAAATGTACTTTGTATATTGTTACTTATTTGTTATAAATAGTGCCAACCGCTTTACTAGAGGTGCTAAAAATGTTCACCTCCATCTCAATGACATGCGTCAACCTTTTTCACCGTGTTCATGTTTTACGAAATATTTTTATTAGGTGGTATATTGATGTCTTGTCCAGTACTTCCTTTGCTGAATATGCATTCCTGAATGCCTCACGAACTGCAGTAAAAGATTTCAAAGAAAAATAATGCTCAACAATAAACACATGTTCTCTTTGGGTAACAAGATGGAAAGGTAGACTCCATAAATGGAATACACAGAGACTTCAAAGGCGTTCTTAATGGGGAATACGTAAGGAACGGTATCGAAAGATTAGGTGATTCTCGAATTTTGATCCCCGGAACTATAGTCTCGGGGACTATCTTGTAAATAGAAATTAAATCCTTAACCGTAAAATTCAAAATTAGAGACACACAATGAAAAAGGGGGAAGAAAGGAAGGAAAAGGCAAAAGACAATAAAAATTCTTAACTTATAGGTTTAGGGGTTGTTACTCCACGCCAGGGACCCAATGTCACTCACACATTCCCTCACTCAATCGCACAAGCACTAATCCTAAAGGTGGAAAGGAAACGCAAACCCGGTCCCGTTTCCTTTCAACCTTTAGGATTAGTTCTTGTGCGATTGAGTGAGGGAATGTGTGAGTGACATTAGGTCCCTGGCGTGGAGTAACAACCCCTAAACCTATAAGTTTATAATTTTTATTGTCTTTTGCCTTTTCCTTCCTTTCTTCCCCCTTTTTCATTGTGTGTCTCTAATTTTGAATTTTACGGTTAAGGAGTTAATTTCTATTTAACATCAATTTTGCCGTAGTCTCCATCTTTACTTATTTGACTATCTTGTAGTAAATGTTGTTCTCTATCCAATTAAATTTTTTAATCTATACCTCACAGGTAGTATAAGAGAATGGGAGAGAAATATATGGATTTTTAATAGTTGTTTGCTGAAAGGAACGTCTTCGCGATCGATGTAAACCAAATATGCAATGTTTTGCTCGAGATTGTCTTGAATTTTTATCTCTGAAACTATAAGTCGTAATTATGTGATCTCTGGACCATCTTATAGTAGATGTTGTTATCTATCCGAATATTTTTTTAAATCTATACCTCGCAGATCATATAAGAGAATGGGAGAGAAATACATGGATTTTTAATTGTTGTTTGCCGAGAGAACCGTCTCAGCGATCAATGTAAACAAAATATGCGATGTTTTGCTCGAGATTTTCTAGAATTTTCATCTCCGAAATCGTATCTCGTAATTACGTGGCCTCGCGGCCTTTCTTGTAGTAAATGTTGTTCTCTATCCTAATACAATTTTTAACTTACACCTTACAGATCATATAAGAGCTAGGGAGATAGTAGTTTGATATTTCATTGTTGCTTGACGGATGCCATTTAACGAGGTACGAGTATAAGTTTATTAAAGTAATTATGTAAAGTGGAAGTTCTAACCGGCGGATTCAGTTGAAAAACACAATTGGGCGATAAATTTTAATAAAGATCACTAATATTCAATTAAATTAAAATCCGTCCAGCGGCTTAGGAGATGAAAGTTACGACGGACGGACGGACCAGACGTCCCCGTAAGGCGTTCCGCTATTACCGCTTCGATGATAAAGAACGCCTAAAACCCGTGTTTGCACCTCCAACGCTATTCAACAACTGAGGACGCCAGCTATGAGCTAGTCAAGGTCATCTTGACGTACGCGTGTGCAATAGTGTGAGGG
Organism: Tanypteryx hageni; assembly: GCA_028673005.1. NCBI lineage: Eukaryota > Metazoa > Arthropoda > Insecta > Odonata > Petaluridae > Tanypteryx > Tanypteryx hageni. Next base: position 170,273,625 of record CM054114.1, on the reverse strand, counting down.
GAATCAACAAAGAGGGAAAGAACCCCTCTTGGTGCAATATCTGCGCTTGTGAAAAATATTGAAGTTTGGGTTGCGTTTTAAATGGTACACACTGTATACGCAGACAGAAAAAAGTGTATGCATTCTATTTTACTTCGCATATAGCTTCTCTTCTGAAAGTTGGCTCACAATGTTGCCGCTGGTTGTTTCCTTCTCTTGTGAAAAGAAATGGCGTGATTAGCTTATTGGTTGCTCGAGGTAACGAGCGGGTTTTTGCTCTCTTCATTTTAAAATTCGCTGAGAGAATCGAATATATTTTGCTTTGTCATTTGGGCAGTTGGCACAGCTTCATAAATACGTAACACCCCTTTGTAGTCTTGCTCACGATAATATTGAAACGTTGCAACATAATAATATTGCGTTGCCTAGCAACGCTGAAAATTTACCATTCCAATTATCCCCGTGGAAAATTTGAGTATGGAACCGGGAATTTCTGCTCAGGTGTCGAATTTTATGAGTTTTATGATTTCAATTGAAGGCGGCGTGTTTGGAAAAGTCGCGACGCACGGCTTCCATTTATTTAATTATTTTGCTTTCTAACGGCTGTAAAAAAGTCTGTCGATTGTACTATAGTAAGGATTTGGATTATAAATAAGATGTAGAAGCTATACTTCTCTCTTTAAGCGGGTTTTCATTCGTTATAAAGGAGGAAATTCCCTCTTACGGATATGAATGGAACTAGAGAGACAAAGGTATGTCTCGCGTTTTACATATTAATCTAGTACACAGACTGAAGTATCACCGCGGAAAATTTCCAAAAACTGCATCATTTTTACATGCTAACGCGAACATTCTCTCAAAATTTTGTTTTTGCGTTACGAGTTAGCACGCTAACAAATTTTCAGCAACAATAAATATAGTGAAAGGCGAGGTCCGGTGGCGTGCCGGAAGCGTTCTGCCTACCTTCCTCCTCGCCATGGAATTTATATTCCTCGATATCTGGACCTCTATGGAGGATGGAGGCGGGGGTTGTCCGGTACGCAACCGACCAGTTCTATATAACAAGAATTCTTAAAAAATCCTGGCCGCTACATGGGAGTCAAGCTAACATAAATGTAATTTTTATTTGCTTTTTAAAATTGCTTAAAATTACCATGCGAACTTGAGGTTTGAATGGTCCTACTCTTATAAATAGTTTGCTAAAATGAAGATTCGAATTCTCTCCGATTTAGCATGGAAATGTTTTTCGTGTCTTTAACAAAGCGAATTCACAAATAAAGTGATTTCTCGGGGTATTTTTGTCTCATTTGAGCATAGAGGACAAAACACCTCATCGGCAATCAGATTTAACGATTCTCTTGATGTTTTGTAAGCCTGCTGCTTGTTTTACTCAATTTTTATCATGAGAACGGTATTAGTAGCTGCTTATAATGCGTAGTTATAAATTAATTTACTTTCTGTTTCAGATTTATAAAAATAAAGCTGGAAAAATATGCATCTAATTATAAATAATAAGTTTATATTAAGACATTTGCGTAATTTTTGATGCGCAATTTTGCCATACAATGGCAAAAACGGTTTCAGTTGATGCAACTAAATTTTATTGCAATAATTAAATATATTTTTAAGTGAAATCGCTTTAATTCCTCTTCAATTCTGAGACAAAAGTATCGAATTTTCTTATTTTAATTTCGTATAAATAATCTTTATAAATAAAACGTTTCGTCAACCATATTACTGAGGGGAAATACGAACAATTGCTATGCGAAGCCCACATAAGGAGTCGACAATGCAATAATTTCTCATGCAAATTATAATTTCGCATAATTCGCTTTGAAAAGTCGGAGTTTTTTCCTTTTATAAATATAGTTTTGCGAAAATTCGACATGCATTCGAATTTTCTCTACGACGGAACGAACTATTTTGTTGCAGTTGCTCGAATTTCGAAATCCCGAGTTCTAATGCATTTTAAGATGCAAATATAAAAATGTTTTTCCCACGCAGAGGGACAGATTCCAGTACACTATGCGAGAGTCAGTCGTGTTTTTTTTAGACGTCTGTTGCGTTTTTATTATACATTTCTTTGTATAAAATGGATTTAAAATATTTTCCATTGCCTTTCTGTATGTATCGTATGCACTCGTAAATTTTGAAAATTTTAGGCTTATGTTTGAATACAGAAAAAATTACATTTCTGAGACATACAACTCGATTAGGGCTGCCAACATTCATTTATATTAAAATTCGATTCAGGGAAATTTTGAATTTCATCTCTTAAATTCAATGAAGATATTAATTACAGTTTGTATCCAAAATTTTTGCAAATACGGTGAAGTAATATCATATAGGTATAGTATTGTTCTATCAGGCTTGCCACCTTACTGGAAATTATGCAATTACTGAATCCCCTGAGAAGAATGCGCTTAATTTGTGCCACTTTTTTGCGTGCATTAGTCCTAATGTTTTATATGCATGAAAAAAAGGTTCTTGGATAGAATGAAAATCAAAGTACAACTCCAGTTTTAGAAATTTCAGCCACAAAAGAAAACCAGGTCTCCTGGATGCGAGAATCTCTGTCACTTGTAACAAGAAACCCAGATTTTCAGTTTCTTTTGGGAGACGCCATTGATGAAAGATGTCAAATTACTTTTTGTGATATAAATTTGAACCCTTGTTGGAATAATAGATAGTAGCTCAATAACTTTGGCCAAAACTAACAAAGGTGAAATACTCCTTTAGCCAAAAACAACTAGAGGGCTACAAAACCCAATGCATTTCGCCCACAAGGTGAGCATCGTCAGGGGTAAAACCTGTTCCAACAGTGACTGGGAGCCAACTGGGTATTTCACCTTTGTTCCTTGTTGGAATAACAACGACGTTCTCCTGCATAGCTCCAAATGATTCAAATTTACAGTATTTGATATCGGATGTACTACGTAATTCAACGGCAATTTCTTTCTCTATCCTACGAAACAGCCGAAAAATTTCCTCGCACGCGCTCCGCTCTTCAATCGCAGCGCTCTCTCTATCTCTCTAAATGGATGCAATACGGATTACGCTTCGATGCGTCAAAAGAACGGGTTTATTTAATGCAATGGAGAAATTGATTCTATTCTGGCAAAATCGAATTTGTTCGAAGGTTATCACCTCGACTCCCCTCGTACTCTCTCTTGTCTTCAAGCCTCTCTCCTCTCTCTCTCTCCCCCCCTCCATCTCTCCCTCCATCCCTCCCTCCATCCCTCCCTCCCTCCATCTCCCCAAGCTCCGCTCTCCTCTTGATAGGATTAGTCCTCCGCTCAGTCTCCGTCTGCTCCTCCTTCCGTCCAAAGCGGCCATCTTCTCGCTTCCATTTCCTGATCCTCGCTCTGCTAATGCCCCTCTTCTGTTGCGGCGTAGACCTCTTAAACTATTTATGCCTTCATTTTTTTTACATTTTTGCTTCCTTTTGATCACGCTTAAAATTAATTGAAGCCCTGAAAGGATGTTCGGATCAGATTCCATTAGATTACGTTAGATAGGAGCGCAAGCTACATTTATTGAATTTTTTTATTCTAAGAGGTCAATTCGATTTATTCTCGAGCGTCAATTTCATCACTCTTTGACATTAGATCTGAACACAACGCGTATATTTAATTTAGTTTAATATTGTCCTGGAAGTGGATCGTGTCAATTTTTGCGCTGCATTCGCCGAGTGACACAAGGGTATCTGCTGATTTTGAATGTTCCTTTAGAGCCCTAAAATTCATTTCCTCTTCTCCGTTTTTATTATTCGATAAGTATCTATTCCTTCTTTCTTAGCTCTTATTACAGCACCCGATTGGAAATCATACTACCGCATGAGATATGTCGCAGAGCTCACCAGCGAGCAAGATTAAGTTTCATCTGGCATCGAACCGACATTTTTTTCGCTTCGGTTTTCGTTCCGGTTCATACGAAACAAAAAATTTCGGTTCGGTTCCGGTTTTGCTCCAGTAACCACCATTGAATCGGTACGAACCGGTTTTTTGCGCTCCGACTGATTTTTTTGGGGAAATTTCAAGAGAATTCTAAAATAATCTTTATTAATTAATGTTATTTTTTATTCAAACCAAATATGTCTTCACTGACGCAAGTCCAGAAGACAAAAATTGATACCGCGCAAGCGTCCCCTCCCACCATTTAACGAACAATAAAACATTGTATTAATTCCCTTCTTACATTTTTCGTTATTCAATTTGTAAACGGCTCCTTTTATACAACCCCGAACAATACTGTTCCATATAAATTTAAAATTTGTTTTTTTTTCCTTTTTAGCGCGTATAAATCCATTAAAAATGTTATTATTAATTATTTTTTAGTCTTTAATTTGATGTAAAACCGTTGTAATTCTTTCAAAAATCAACATTTATTTGATTTTACGCATTCCAGTATGTATAAGCAGATGCTGTCTTTATCATAATCAATTTACTCCAACAGTACTCATGCGCGTACTTAAACAGGTGCAATAATATTAATTCACATTTGAATTTAAAATTTAATTCATAGAGATTTGCTCATAGAATGTGAAGATTCATTTATATAATGTGCATGCTATTATTATTTCCGATTTCAAATGTCTGATAACTATATACTTATAAATAAAATTTCCAAAATATGTTTTCTTTTAAAATAAATAGGAACCTAACCCTCAATTTCATATGAAGTCTTAGTTTCGATTTACAGGGCGATTTTTTAGAACGCATTCCCCGTGTAAATCTAGAGATGGGTGTATTGAGATGCCCATGGAAAATCCTACCATTGAACCGACAGATATTATCACAAAGATGGATCTCTCCAAAGGCTTAGGAGCATCTATTCTCAAGAAAACTATTAGCCTTTGCCTTGCTAAGTGTTGAAAAGTCAGCCTTTCAAAAAAGACTCATATTAAAGCAAAATGAAAAACCCTTCTTTTGCTCCCACTTTTTATGCGAACCGAAAAAACGGAACGAAATAAATAACGGTTTTCGGTTTCGGTTCGGGTTCAGAAAAATATTTTTTTTTCGGTTCGGGTTCGGTTTCACTCCAGCTAAAATAACGTTTTTCTTCGGTATCGGTTTTCGGTTCCGGTTCGATGCCCTGCGTCGAACTGATGCGGCTCGCCGCTGTAAAAACTGCGGCCCTCCATTTATTTGATTTTTACTGTTGTCAAACAGAATAGAGGGCGCGGACGGGACGGGCGATGCGAAGCAATATATATATATGTCCAATTCTAAGGATTAATGTAAGATCATCTGTTTTTGTTAGAACAATAACCATTATTAAAGGTGTGTTTATGTTTCAAAGTAACATTTGAACCATTATTCGTTACATGCGGCCCACTATATGTTTCTAAATCGTCGATTTGGCATCCGTGCAATTTGAGTCGTAGACCCTTGGCATATTCCGTTATCTCCCTCGAGAGGTGGAACGCCTTTTCAGAGAGAGAGAGGAGAATTTTTTTTCGGAAGAGCAGGGAATCTCCGTGTTACAGGAGAGCGAATCCGAAGGATCTGAGGCGGACGAGGGGAAGGGGGAGAGGAGAGAAGGGGGAGGGAGAGGGGGAGGGGGATAGGGGAGGGAGGGGGAAGGGTGATAGGGAGGGGGAGGAGGGGGAGACAAACTGTCCGAGCGGTTTGTCGGATCGCGGTCATCGTCAGTGTGTGTGTGCGCGCGAACGGACGTTTTAATAGGGTCGCGCGGACCAACAGATTCGGACGTCAGTCGCCCGGCGTCCTGTCGGGCGACACGTGTCGCGTGGTCAATATCGATTCCTTTCGGCGTGAGAACGAGAGAGGGAAACGCCGGCTGCGGAAATTTATGGCCGTCCGAAGCGAACGGCGGCGTCGCTTTTACGCGCGTTTAAAGGCGGAAGTAATAAGGGCGTCGCGGCCTTCGACGATTGGGGAAGCGACGCTCACTCCCCGAGATAGCAAATAAACGGCGTCCTCGTTTTTTTTATATAGGATTACGCTGCGAATGTCTATGGTTAATCGCCGTTCTAATTATTCGAATCTACTGTTCAGTTGTTTTTCATCTCAAAGACATCGTAAAAACGTCTTTGTAAATGCATTGCGCGTTTAAAGCGACACGTATTACATTTTATATTAGAGAATACCCCAGCAGTTTATGATGTGATTATTTTAATTTACTTCCGGAATATTTTTTATTTTGTCACAATGCTAAGACAAATTTTTAAATAAAAATTTTTCAGACTATACTGTAATTGATCTGAAACATTATAAAGAGGTAAAATCAAATATGTTTAGAAACGATCTCTTCTTCGTTTTTAACAGCGTCATTCAACTCATGTTTTATCGTGCATTATTATTATTTTGTTAAGTAAACTTATGTGACGACCCATTATTATGATTTCCCCCCTTAATAAGTGCAAATGCGCTGTATAAACGAGCGAACCGATTTATTTTGTGGCAAGAAGGATGTGCGCGTAATACTAGAGGTGCATAGAAAACATCCGATCCGAAATCTCTGTCGAAGCGTGTAATGATAGGGTCGCGAAAGGAACCCTTGAACTGCAACCTTTAATAATACTCAGTTATCATTTCCCTCGTCGCAGATGCAGCCTCAAAGGGGTTGGTATTGCGCTCGTTATTTCCAAATTCTGTCCCCTTCGTCGCCTTCGATCCTCCTTCCATTCCACAATTCGGGTTTCCCTCTCTTCCTTCCTCCGCAAGAGCCTCCTCGCCCTCCTCGTCAACGCCTCAACTTCTCACCTCCGTCGCTCTCTCACCCTCCTCTTTGCGCTTTCCACTCTCTCTCCCTCCCTCGCCCCCACTCTCTCTCTCTCTCTTTGTAACTTTCCCTCCCTTTTCCATCAATCCCCTATACCTCCAACGCTCCTATCATTTCACTATGAGTCATTGCCAACCCTTCCGTCTCTCCCTCCGCCTTTCTCCCTTCTCTCCCCCGCTTTCTCTCACCCTTCCTCTACATTTTCTCTCTCTCTCTCGCATTCCCTCGCCTCCCATTTTCTCCCTCCTCTCTTTCTCCCCCTCCATATTCCATCCCTCCCTGTATCATCACTCTCCTATACATATCCAACCTCATCCCCTCTTATCTATTATTCAACCCTTCGAGCTTTCAGCCCCCGAAGCCGTCTTATCGAATTACCTCGCCCACCCTGCGTCTACATCTCGCCCTCTTTCTCTCTCTCTCCTTCTGCTCCCCTTTGCCATCGCCTAAACCCATGCGCCTCTCTGACGCACTCTGCTCTCCTCTTATTACATGCATTCTGCATGCTATTAATCTGCGCGTTTTAAGCCTTTTTATTTCATAGCTCTCCCTCCCTCCTATGATGCATCTTCGGTCGTATTTCAGCTCTTGTCCTTTCTTCTGATTGCGTTTTTGTTTCGGTTTAGTTTTATTGGCTCTTTCTACGTTACTTTCCATTTCTCCGTATTAAATCTCTATTCGCTATTGTTTTCCGCGTTCATAATTCAATTACATATTTCAACGACGCTATTCTGTATTTACTTTTTTGCTATATATTCTGTCTCTAACAAATGTAAAGAAATATCTATCCACAGATTATATTACTGTAAATTAATTATTACAATAAATATTTGTGTTTTAAATTGGTTAGATACAACATTTTGGAATATATTTCCCGAAAATTATATGTTATGCAAAATTAAATATCCTGGCAATCTATTTCTAAGATCTGTTATTATAATATTCCCGTTCAAAGAGCGACTCTTTTTTATCTCTTCTTAGTATTTCGAAATTCAAACGGGGATTGCACATATTTTTTCTTCTTTAATTTCAGAGCAATGTGTAATTTTAGAACATTATATGAGCTACTACTTTCGTTATAGTTTTTCTGTTGACTTTTTTGTAACGATTGATGCATTAATCTTAAATTTCGCATATACTGTTGCACATGTATGTATTTTCAAAGTTCCATTTATTCAAAATTCCTCCAAACTCAACTTCATGCAAAAGGTTCTTATCCTTTCATAGCATGTTGTTATCTACAGATAACAATACAATTTTTGTCCCTTAATATACACACAAATACTTCATTTCTGTAATTGCATGGTGTGACTTAAAGTTTAAGGTGCAGATTAGCCAATGATAGTCTTGTATGATCACTGAGCGTTTGAGAATTCCTCCTATACACGTATGGAGTCTGCTAAGAGACTGAAATATTTTTAAGTGTATGAACAGTTTCCTACAGCTTTGAAACAAGACAAAATTGAATTTGCAACTATAGAAATGTAAATTACCATATTAGTTATTATTTTTTTTCATTACTGTTACTGCAACTGCACTGTATTGATTGTGTAGTGTAATTACGTGCATGCGTCACACATTGTATGAAAGTGTTAGATCCGGACTGCGCGAGAATCTGAAACTGGGCAGCCATATAGATATAAACAATATAAAGAGTCAGTCTTAGTCGATCTTATTCCACCCGAAAGTTTGAATGATTCGTTTCTTCATTTTAACGAAATCATTTTTGCTCAGCACAGGTGCCATTTTCCTGTACGGCTTGTTTTTGCAGTTACAATGAAGGGTCAAATACTTAGGCATGTTGATGTGCATCTGAAAGATCCCTTTTTTAAACATGGCCAATTTAATATTGCAGTATCCCGTTTCAGCCATTCAGGTTTAATTCGCCTTTCTGTTGGTAAGGCTCCAAACGTCAATACAGGAAACGAATTTCGGAAAGCATTGCTGTAATTGAATGTAATCACCGGTAGCTGTCGAAAAAATTTAAGGTAAAAAATTTCGTTATTTATATCTGAATTGGATGTGTGTCAATGTTGATGGATAAAAGATCCTTGTCGCTGTCAGAAGGCATAAAATTGCGTGAAATACGTGCTTAGCGTGGAATTTCCTCCCTTGAACTTGAAGTGTGTATATTGTGCATAAATACCTACATATCAAGTTCTGACAAAATAAAATTCTCTTCGCTCCCTAACAAGACTTTGGCGTGGATTATTTACCTGTAAAATTAATGTTATTTAACCCTTTTTCCTATCTCCTTTCCTTCCCAATAACAAGCAACGCTACAACGGGCAGCCGTGAAACTATTAAGGCCGCCAAGGTTGGTAAATGCCTAGCCATCCGGCGGGAGAATGATTCTATTAAGGTTGGAAAATGCCTCGTCACTGGGCTGAAACATGATTCTATTTAGGTTGGCAGATATCTCGTCATCCGGCGGGAATATCCTACGTGAAAGCATCAGGAAATGAGAAATTCTGATATCATGGAACGAGTGCGATGTTTTTTAAATTGTGTGATGCTTTCAAATGGAAGAAAGGCGAGATAGGGGAGAGATTGATAGAGAAAGAGAATAAAAAATTGCATTTTATACACTCAAATGAAGCAACGAGAAGAAAGATGGAAAGCTATTTTTATTGCAATTTTATAGCATGATACGATTATTTTAATATGAAATTAATAAGGTGCTGGTAATAAATGAAAATAGGTTTGTATCACCAGATTGACGTTGTGCTATGAGGTGCTAATTTGGCGCATTGCATAGATTTTAGAGACACTATTTTAACCCCTCAACGCCGTCAGGCGTACTATTACGTCATGCAAAAACTGTCTAATCGGCCGTCAGGCGTACTATTACGTCATGCGGCAGCCCTAATTTATTTTATCTTTTCACGCTAGAGACTTCTTTAAATCTAAATAACCTATATATATTTTGAAAGAGGAAGCTTTGTACTTCCTATCCAGGTTTGTCCTGTATTTTTCTTCTCTATTATAAAATATATAATCAACGTTGAATTTTGCGATAGAATTTTCAATTTTGCTATGATATGATGGTGTTTCTCTGTATAAAAGTCGCTTTTCAATGCAGCAAGGAACCTTTCCTTGGTGTTTGAAATGCAATGTAGAAACTGTGTATCATTTCAAAGGAGAGCACGTTTTTTCTCCTCTTTTTTCCTGGTGGAGATATTTGGCTTATATCATGCGACAAAGGTCTTCGTCGGTATGTAAAGAAAGAAAGGAAAACATCTTATGTCTGTCTATGCACAGATTATTACAAATGTTTACAATGCAATTGATGAAGAATGGAATTAGTTTGAGTAAAAACATTTCTGTAAACATTCCCTTCCATTACCGCGCGATCCTTCGTTCATCGCTTCATAGGAGAGCGTCAACGTCAAAACAGCTGATTTCTAAATCCAAGGCCGATATTCTTCCGATAATTTAGTGCCACGCCTCAAAGAGAGTTTTTTTTGTGAGTAGGATAATATCTGTCATATAATTTTAAAGACCTTTAGAATTTTATTTTAATCTCGACGAAAACTGCGGAGAATTGAGTATATCTATTTGTAAGTATTTGTTTACATATAATTGCACTCAAGGTTGAAACTTCTAGAGAAATATAGGTCAGAATGTCTAAAAGAGGAGGTAGTGGGAATAATTGTGGCACCGACGTATATAGGTAGAAATGATCGAGACGATAAAATACGTGAGATCGATTGTAGGACGGAGCGTTATCTAGGCTCGTTCTTTCCGAGGACAATAAGAGATCACAATAGGAAATTTCGAATTGCGTTAGACAATCTTTAGGTAGGATTTGGTGCATTGCACCCCCTGCCACCCACCAACTTGGTGAATTGCAGGGTAACTTGTAGATGTAGATGTAGATGTAATATACGTTTAGTTTTGTGATAGAATTTTAGTTTTTACCACGGACCTACGGATTTTTGGTTTCTAAAGTTGACCCATAAATACCTGAGGAAAGGGAACCCACCAAATTGGGTTCCTTTTCTTTGACATTTGATAGAAGACGAGGTCTGTTTTCCTCTTCAGATAAGTGCTTCGCTGTTGTGCTAGCAGTGCCAAAGCAGCGATGAAGCGAGTAGGCAAGAAGAGGACACGCCAGCAAAAATCACGAAAAGCTCTTCCATATATTTACACAATAGATTACTAGAAGTGTTTACTAAGCTATAAGGCATTTCTTGCTGAATCCAATTACGCACGTGTAAATTTTCTGAAAATATTTGGGAAGGACCTATAAGCTAAAGTTTTCCGTGTTTTATACAACGTCATATCTCCCTTTCCAATGAACGAAATGCAACCATTTCTTCTATGTGACTTCTGTAATGACTAAGAATGATGACTGTGTAACTAAAACGTTTATATTATAAATAAATCATCTTTTAATAAATCCATAATATTACATTTACTTAAAAATGTCTAGTCAAGACATGACAAAGTTGAGATTCGTGAAATTTTTACCTAATTGTTTTAGATGGGTAGACTTGCAGAATGAAATAGTTACTAATTTAAGCTATTTTTTATTAAGATTGCACATCAATATCTTCTATAGATTTTCCGGTGCTGAATGTTATATATAAAGCGCGAATGCACGCCGGAAAATTAGCGATTGGTGTACATTCTCTTCTACTCCAACAATCTTTGTATGTAAAATATTATACGCAAAATAGATATTTACAAATTTCATGTTTTTCATAAATCCACAAAAAAAATCAGAAAAATCAAGAGAAAACTTCTCAAGTTATGATTATTTTAATATTTTCGAACGTTTTTGCAACGCAATCGTGAAAATTTAAAAACCTCATCCGGCCGTACGGGTGGGATTTAATATATCTCCTCCGGGCTTGAGGGGTTAAATCATGAATACGTTGATGTATTACGGCAAATTGTAGAATGAGACAGTTATAGCTATTCACTCACATCTTTTTACATATCGACAAGAAAAGTTCCCAAGAAAGATATCAAGATTTAGAGTATGATCGAATATAATGTATCACGAGAATTGAGAGAGGACGTGAAGCGTTTGCCTTGAATTCCAAAAACGTCGAAGTAAAGTTTGGAAACCTGAGGTATTAGAATAATCAAGGAAGTTTAAATAAACTCAACCGGAACTCTTGGATTCAGAGGTAATTCAGGAAAGAGACGAGTAATTGCGACAACTTATAAATTCAACGTCGAAAGATTGAGATTGAGTGGTTGAGATGAGCCTCTTGAGATCATCGATATTTGTTCGAAGTTATGCTTCTCTTTCGATAATTCTCTCCATATTTCCTTTAGGTTTTCATTATGAAACAAAAAACCTCACTACTTAAAAAGATACTATTACAATATATATATATATATATATATATATATATATATATATATATATATAATCAGATGTATTAAGCAACCTTTATATTGAGCGTATAAAATGAGAAAATATTATAAGACGAACTTCTCTTTTTACCCTAATGCTACATTGTAGATAATGTAGATAATTGTTGAAGATGCCTTAAAGTTCGCGTTATTAAGAACTTTTACTGTGTTAAAATGTCACATGTATGCTATAGCTCGAAGGTAGTTAGGTTAGGTTGTACAATCTTAGAAAATATAACTTAATAATAAATAGCGACTCACCCCTTCGCCTTTTGCACTTTTTTAGCACAGTCGGCAGTTTCTCACGAGTGGCAAGACGCTATTTATCTGACCGCAATAATAATGCGTGCGATCCAAAAGATCTGAAGAGAGAGCAAAAAGGGGTATGTGAGCCAGGGCCTACAGCCTCCATAAAGAATGGAGAAAAACACTCCACAAGAGAAACGCCGCCTCTGAACGACACAAAATCTGAGCTTATCATAGAACTTCCCTCTCCACCACTGTATCCCATTGCTGACTGGCCATCTCTCCAGCCCCTCTCCCTTCTCCTACCCCTCTCTCCTATTTCCCCCTCACCGTCCACGCTCACCCACTCCTATTTTCCTGACTATTTTTCTTTCCATTCTCTCTCTCTCTCTCTCTCTCTCTCTCTCTTCACATCCTCCCATTTTTTTAACCCTCAGCAGCCTCTGCCCTCTCTATCCCATCACATCCCTAATCCCATTTCCTCTCTCTCCCTCCCTCGCCCTCCCTTACCCTTTTCTCTCTCTCTCATTCTCTCTCTCTCTCTCTTCCACTTCCCCTCTCACCCTACCCTTATCCACCTCACTCCTCCTCATCCCTTTCTCCTATTTACACTGCCATCCCCTAAATAACCTTTGCATCCCTTTTATCCTCTCCCCCTCCCTCCTCTCTTCTCTCCTATTTAACTCCCTCCTCTTCCCCTATTCTCCTTCTGTTCCACTCTCTTAATCATCCTCTCCTTTTTTTCCTCTCTTCCCCTTCCGTCCGCTTTTCTATTTACCTTCCCACCCTTCCCCTCCCATCTCCCCCATCCTCGAACATTCTCCAAACCCATCGGCCACTCCTCTCCCGCCCTCCCACTCCACCGCTATCCAATTTTCCTTTCTATCTCTCTCTCCCTCGCCCTCCCCCCCCCCCAAACGTGTCACATCCGCTATCCCATCCACTAACCGAGAATTCTCCAACGAGGCGGCGCCCCCTCCCCCTACCGTGGGCTTCGAGGCGCCTGCGGAGATATTCTGCGTTAACAAGCACGAGTCAAGTTCAGCTGAAGACTAATTTACGAAAAATTACTTTTTTAATTATAATTCGATTAGCAACGGGGACTCATCGGACGCTGACCAGTTTCGCAGTTTTTATTATTAATACGACGTTTAAGAGTTTTTTTTAAGCGTCACCGACTGATGATATTATTGCTTTACGACGGGAAACTCTATAATTGCGCTTAAATTAAAAGGGAGCCTTTTTCCGCGAAACGTTTTTTCCTTCTCTTTTCCTTATATTTTTTCCCGGACGCATGCTGCTTCTGCTATCCCTGCCGGTTATGTTCTAATGTTACCTTCTCTTGACCCTCGCACCCCTTCTTAATGGTCTCTCCCGTCGCGTCCCCTATAACCCCTCTCACCTGTTCGACCCTTACATCCCTCCGCACCCTTCTCCCGCTCCGCCCTCATCCCACCGATCACGCAATTAACCCCTCTCCCTTCCATCTTGTTAGGGCGCCCAGGTCGGCGGTAACGTATGGGTGGAGGTCGCTCTCCCCTCTGCCATGCCCTCCCACTCTCTGCCATCCCCCGTGACATTCGCTCATCCACTCTCCTCTTCGCCTCCCATCTCCCACTCCCCCATCTCCCCCTCCAATCTCCCATTCCCAAATCCCCCTCCTGCTGCCTCCTTTCCTCTCCCTCCCTCGCACTATCTCCTCTTCATTTTTCCCTCGACCCAACCCAACCGTTCCTCCTCTTTCCCATCCACCCGTCCGTTTTCCTATCCGTTTTCTCGTTACCCTCACTCCTGCCCCATCTCTAACTAACAATATTCTTTGGTAATATTCTATGATCTATTACCCAATGTATAATTAATTTGTAATTAATGTGTATTTTATTGTTGTTAATATGCAATTAATTTATTTTTAATATGTAAATATTGTAATCACATGACAAAAGAGTTAAATGTAAGAAGGGACTATATAGTATCAATTTCACCATAAATAAAGTCGTTTGTCTGTCTGTATGTCTGTCTGTCTCCTCCCTCTCGTATCGCGGCAACACCCTCCCCTCCCTTTTTCGCGTCTCTGCCCTCCTTATATCATTCCTAATCCCTCCCCACCCATCCTAACTCTCTCTCTCGCACTCTCAATAATTCTCTTTCACTCCTTCACTCCATCTCATCTCTTTCCCTTTCAATCTCTCTCCCGCCCGTCTCCTCCCCCTCCCTCCTCTTTCCCCTATCCGCTACATCGTCAACTTTCCTATCCCCTCGCAAATATCTCCTATCTCCACATCTTCGTGCTCTCCATCACACCTACACACGCTCTCTCGCGAGGCGTCCTCTCGATAACTCTGTAGTCCTCTTTTGCATCCATTCTCCACCTATCACTCCTCCGGCCCCTTCGGGATGCGATCGATAAATCCATGTCAGCATCGCTCTTTATCCTTTGCTTCACCACTGAACACAACGCCTACATTCCGGTTTTACACTCTTAATTTATTCGTATCTGCCGGTAGATTTTTTACCTGCTCTACTTCGCATCAGCCTGACGTGTTTTTAATCTGTCCTATCTCATTTGGAACTTCCTTTTTTTATCGACGCCTGACCTCTCTCTCTCTCTCTCTCGCTTACTCCTACCTCGAATCACCGTTCTTTCTATATCTCTACGCGGCGTTAATTCATCTCTGTATGTTTGTTCTCACATTAATGAGTATACAAGTTTGTTCGTTCCGTCTGTTTGTTCAAACGATATGAACGCAATTTTGTCGATAAGTCAAACCAGGTGTATTTAAACTGAAAGAATATTTAAGCGATAAAAAAAAAACCAGGTTATCATTTCGGCTACAAAGCGGCCGTAAAAAGTTGCCATCCGTTGGTAGTAGATTCTAGAATAAAAGTTCTTTTTTAACCGATACCTAAACTACGTAGTTAATCAATTTGTTTCCATCCATAATGGGAGCTGTATAATCATCTTTTGTGGTTGGGTTCAAATAGATGTCTCCAAATGTCGTTATCGACCGAATATATATTTCCATCGAGCGTGCGATTGCCATAATAATTTAACCAAAAAATTTCTCTCTTTCATAATATCCTGACTCGATTTAAATATAGTGAACATGTCTTTTACGTTCAATGCATATTTCCATTTTTATATCGAACTTCATTAAATTTTGCATCTCACGCGATGATTAATATGGTAATTTTGGTATAATTTAAACGTTCCTGAAATTTCGCTTGGAACTTCGTACGAAAGAAAATGAGTTTTTAAATTGAGAGCGTATTACGTTAAACCTTTCATTTAGGGTATTTTTTCTAATGGAGACTAAACTTGCCCTTTTAATTCGTTTCATAATTAAGAGTTTAACTTAAATGACTCTGGATTTAGTGTTATGTCTTACTGTTAGTGTTCCACGACGGCTTATTTTTTACCGGAAGGTCGCGCTGTTAAAACAAAATTTTACATGTTACCTGTATAGATTAAATTCGCCATTCTCGTGACGAAAATGGAGGGAAAACTGAGCAAGTCGCGTTTGGGTCCGGAGATTACAGATACTCCAATTGAAGTATGAACCAATGAATCTGCTGTTTTCATGTCTCAGATAAATATTCACTGAAGTGGCATCCTTTACAGGGAATTCAAAAGATTTGTATAACCAGCCTCGCAAACTAAATATTCGTTTAAAATGTGAATGCTTTTTCAAATATTTTCTCAATTTACTAAACAGGAACTTGGATACCGAATATTAGATTGCGCATAAATCTCAAAAATTCGAAATAAGAATGCGATGCGAAATGTTAGGATTCGACGGTAGAAACTATTATAAAAATCTTGATTTTCATTACATCTATAGATATAATAAATAGGCAAGCAATTTCTCCAAAAATCGACAAAATAGCTCTATTATATTCGCTAATAGTGCAGTATGTATTCCAGTTCCAGCTCTTTTCGTGATTTATTCACGATGTAAAATATTTTTTTTAATTTTCAGAAATACTGCATCGAAATTTTTTAGATTTTCCAGATGAACATTGGTTTCAGACTGTTTTGCGCATTCATGCTATCACAATTTATCGTAAATTTATCTCAAGAAAATTATAATATTTAATTTCAAATCTATTTATTTAATATTATTGAATATCCAATGCCTGATTACTCTGAATTTTTGTTTCTCCACAGAATACCTCATGTCGGGTAGTCCAAGAGCGTACGCGGCGAAGTCTCCCAAGTCGCCGCTAGGTGGAGTCCCAATCGGGTGCGACGGTGGGGCCGCTGACGCCGCTGCGAAGGACTTTATGCAGGAGACCATGGCTGGAATACAAGCCCATAGGTAAGTTATTTTATCGTATTGTGAGCGCTTTGATTTTGATGGTTAAGTATGCGAAAAAATGCAAGGACGGTTATATAGTTTTTTGAGGAAAATTTCCATACTTCTTCTCAAACGCTTTACCTTTATTTCAGAATTCACGTTCACTAACGAGCAATAAGCTATTACCCATACGAGTTGTTGGTTCTTGCATACTGCAAGCGCTTAAAAAACCGTCTAAACTCGTAAATAAACCAACGCGATGGCATTTGAACTACCCATTCAAATAAGATAATAGCTTTCATTTTCTGCGAAATCAAGGCATCTATCCGGAATTTCTAAATTCTCTGGCAATCGGCTCGCGTCCAAGTTTTCGAATTTCAAGTTTCATGGCTCAGATCGCCCTTTTTAAGCAATAGCTATAATCATCATTAAGACAATAGCCTATATGTTATATTAAAATTTATGTAAAAATTAGGATATTTTGTGTGTTATGATTATGGTATCATCATCCGTGCCTTTTAGTACGTATCCGGATAAAAAATTAATTTTAAATAATCACCTTATCATATGTATACGTAGTTTGCTGACATCAAATGGATTATAATTCAGTATAAGCATTAAATCAATGCTCTTGAAGTATGGAAAATCAATTCACATTGAAATGCATTGGAATCGTTGCTATGGTAGTTTATATTTTTCATTGTTGAAGATCGAAAAACTTTTCATAATTTTATGATTAAAATTGAATTTTTACGCAAATTCAGCATAGATTTGAATTTTGTCTTAGAAAAAATAAACTTCATTCTTTTATCCAAAGTACGGTGCATGTCCCGACTTTGTATCTTAATTGTAAATAATTTAAAAAAGCAATTTTATATAGTCCTGCACAGTTTCAAACACCCCTTAAATATAACTTTTTCATGTAAGAAGCAGCTATTTATAATGATATAAAGACAAGTAGTTGGTGCTTGCGTTCTGCAAGCATTTCAGGCCATATCGAAAGTAACACCATAGGATTTTGAGGGGATGCAGTGCATCAGGCACTCCATAGCGTCACTTCTATCAGGATTGCTTCTCCTATTGTGATCCCTGATATTCCTAGAGAAAAACAAACCTATCCGCTCTGTCCTACAGTCGATATCCCAAATTTAATCGTTATGTTTGTGCTTTCAGTATTACGTTAGAATTCCAATATTATTTATGCTACCCTCAATCACAGTGCGTAATGCAATAAATATAAGTCGGTACTCAAATCAAGCTTCAAAGAGTACTTATTATTTTGAGAAATCCGATTTTCTCCAGTGAAATAGATTCCGTTTGTAGCATAGACCAGGTAGAATATTTTATGGTTTAAAAATTGTTTTATTTAGAAAGCATATTGAACAAAAATAAACAATCATCACAGATTTTACAGTTGCGCTTTATAAGTGATTACATAATGCAGTTTACCTTTGCTATACATGCTCATGTATCATAGACATTTCCTATACCATCATTATAAATAGGCGCTTCTTACATTCGAGTATGTATATAGGATTCTAGCTGAAAAGCCCTGCTTCGCTCGGGGAAGAATTTTCTTTTAAGTAGCAAACGATTTTTATTATTTTTTATTGATATATCACTTTTGATGTCATCTTAATAATAAAAGAAGCGTTCTGTGTATGTGTCTGTGTGTTTGACTGTGGCAGTCATAACTCTTCAGAAAATAAACGTAGGAGCTTCAAAATTTGGCTGCAGCTTCAGATTGTTCCTGAGAGTTGCAATGCCAAAAATGATTTAAATCGGCCCGCGGGGGGCCGAGGGTCCCCATTGTTGGTCCAAATGTCGGTTTAAAAAAAAGATATCTCAGCAACCAATTGACCGATTTTGATGAATTCTCCAATAATATCAATATTTTGATGAGATACATTTTCGAGCCTAAAATGGGTAAAATCGGTCTACGGGATCAAGGATCGTAATGTAATGGTCGATCCAAATTTCACGATTTCGAGTGCTCCCCATGGAACGGTCGGTCCAAATTTCGGCGATGTCCGTCTGCCCGTACGCATATATCAGGGAATAACTGGCTGAACCGATTTCAACCAAATTTGGTAGGTACATAGAATCTTCACATAAATACCTGACCAAAATGACATATTTGGACAGGATCGACCAAGTAGGGGTGTCACAATTGCAAAATAAAATGTTCTGTACTTATGCTTTTGGAAGTAAATGGCGAAACCGATATCAACCAAATTTGGTACATAGAATTTACACGTAAATTCATAACCAAAATAACATATTTCGACCTGATTAGCTAAGTAGGGGTGCCACAATTGCAAAGTCAAACTTTTCGATAGTTATGAATTTGGATGGAATTGGCCGAACCGATTTCAACGAAATATTGTATTAAGGAGTTGTGCAATATAAAATATATACAAAATGTAGGTTTTTAGGATAGATATAGAAAGCAGGGCTGCCACAATAAAAGTAATAAAAAATGTCTTTTTACAAGTGTTTGTGTTAAAGTGTCCGCATCGATTTTAACCAAATTATAATATTCACACGCACATATATATATATATATATATATATATATATATATATATATATATATATATATATATATATATATATATATCTGCATAATAATGGGAGATTGGAACAGCATAGTCGGAGAAGGACAG